>LPNX010933063.1:1203649-1305684 GCA_001517045.1 Pseudotsuga menziesii
TATATGGGGTGATGTGCCTTTCAACATCGCCAAAAACAACCCCTACTATCATGCCATGTTACAAGCTGCTGGTGCTGTTGGTCCAGATTATAAGGGGCCTTCCTATAATGATTTGAGAGGGAGACTCCTTGATGAGGAGAAGGTTGATTGCACCCGGAGATTAGATGAGCTCAGACAGTCATGGGCGGCCACCGGTTGCAGTATTATGTCAGATGGGAAGGGCAGATCCATTATCAATTTCTTGGTCAATTGTCCCAGGGGGACAGTTTTTATCAAATCTGTCGATGCATCTCCCTATGTTAAAGATGCACACTTATTATGTGATTTGCTGGATAAGTTTATCCAAGAGATAGGGCCACAATATGTTGTCCAAGTCATTACGGACAACGCTGCCAGTTATGTTGCTGCTGAGAGGATGCTTATGGAGAGGTATGCAAGCTTGTATTGGACTCCTTGTGCTGCCCATTGCATTGATTTGATGCTAGAGGACATGGGAAAACTTCCTTGGATCAAAGAAGTCATTGATTCAGCTCGGAGTGTGACAAAATATATATACAATCATACATATGTTCTTTCACTCATGAGACGCTTCACGGGAAACAAGGAGTTGATGCGGCCTGCAATCACACGATTCGCCACTTCCTTCATTTCTCTTCAGTCTATGCATAAGGTTATGATGGAGTTGGAGCGGATGTTTCTTTCTGATGAGTGGGCATCTTGTGTCTATAGCACCAAACAAGATGGGCAAGCCATTGCTCGAATGGTGCAATTTGATTTGACTTTTTGGGCACGATTGGAGGAGGTATGTGCCATCAGTGAACCTTTGGTAAAGGTTCTTTGTTTGGTTGATGGTGAAAAGCCCGCAATGGGCTACTTGTATGAGGCCATGGATAGGGCCAAGGAAGCTATCCATCACTACTATGAGGACAAGGGGGAGGTGGGACTCACAAGACGAGTTGAACTATGGAGTGTGATCGATGAACGATGGAATAATACTCTCCATCGTCCCATTCATGCAGCAGGGCCCTACCTCAACCCTGCTTTCTCTTATGCATGTGGCTTTCAGTTTGATGCTGAGGTCATGGATGGCTTTCTCTAGTGTGTTCAGAGGATGGTGTTAACTCCCTCTGAGCGCGCAGAGATTTCTAGACAGATGGAGATCTATAGGATGTGAAGTGGCACTTTTGGCTATGACATGGCTGTCCAGGATAGAACCATAAGGATGCCAGGTACAATTTGTTTAAAACTTTCAAATTTGATCTCTTAAATTCTTAATTAATTACCCTTTCATTTTTATGTTGTTCACTTGGTAAAAATTTAATACATTGTAATTTGTAATTTGAATTTTGTCTTACCGTTTACCTTGTTTTCTTTGTAGATGTGTGGTGGACTAACTATGGTCGCAGAGTCCCGGAGTTGCAAAAACTTGCCATTAGAGTGCTGAGTCAAAGTTGCAGCTCATCAGGGTGTGAGCGCAATTGGAGTCTCTTTGAGAAGATACACTCCAAGAAGCGCAGAAGGTTAGAATTTTCAATTTAGAAATGTTAAAGTTTAAACTTAAATTTATAATCTTTGCTTCTTTATAATTTTATTAATTTTAAATATAATTTATTACAATTTTGAATTTGAATTTATCATCATTTATCACCCCCTAACTATGGATCTCATACTAATGCAGGTTACTTTCTCAGCGCCTTAATGACATGGTTTATGTCTACTACAATCTAAGGTTGTAAGCGAAACAAATTGAGAAAGTGCCCAATTCAGATGCCATTTCATTGGATGACATTGACACTACCAGCAAATGGAGGGTGGAGATGGAGGATCCTGTGATGGATGAGGCACCTGAATGGTTGGAGGAAGAGGGGGATGATGATGCAGATCCGTCAGAGGAGGAGGGGGAAGAGGGGGATGCTGATGTTCCACTTCCAGAGGATGACTATGACTATGACTATGAGGACATTGAAGAGGAGGTTGATACTCATTTGCAGCGTCGACCAGCTCCAGGTGGCCCACCACCTCCACAGAGTCATACAATTGGGACTGGGAGGAGACAGCTCACATTCACCTCTCCCTCATCCACAACATCTACTCGAGCAGTTGGAGGTTCTAGTTCCACCCTAGGCTCATCTGGACCACCTCCACGACCACCTACTGCTTCTAGAGGAAGAGTGGTGCCAGTGCCCTTGACCCGTAAAAGGGGTAGATTGATTAGAGGATCATGCTTAGGGAGTCGATGACTTGATTCCTATTATTTATCATTGTACTATCATACTATGTTGGTGTCCTATGTCTAGACTCTATACACTATCTACATGCCTCATGAGTCATGATGATTCATCTCTTGAGAGACATTTATTTTGATCATTTGATGTGATTTTCTATCATTCCATCAAGAACACATTTCAGTATTTTCAGTATTTTGATACTTTATACTATATAGTCGAACTCGATATTTGATCATGATCCACCATTTGACATATTATGCATCTTATATATGAGTTGTATTTTAATATTTATGTGGAAATGTGTTTATTTGATGTTGTTGTTGCTTTAGATGTTAAAAAAATTGAAAAAAATGTTTATTTTTGTATTTTTTAATGCAAAACGACATTTGCCGATATTTTTCGATATTTTCGTTGTTGTTGTCGATAAGTTTCATTCCGGACCCCCGGTGATATATTCGCCGACACGATATATGTAACTTTGTTCTATACTAAATCCTTGATTTTAAAACTACCAAGATCGTTCAAATTACGATTTGAGCTCTTAATTGGAATTTCAGGAAGATTTGCTTTGTTGGATTCCAGTGGGTTGGGGGCGTTTTGGTTAGTGCTTATACCGCTCCATCTGGAGCAAATATAACCAATGGTGTCTTTTGTAGTGTTCCACGGGGATGTGTCCCTAAGGGTCGGGGACACGTTTCAATGTTTCTTGCGTCCCACGGACGCCGAAACTCCATATGCGAAACGTTTCAAGATGTCTCGCTTTCGACGAAACTTGGCGAGACGCAAAGCGAAATGTTTAGGTGAGCAACGAAACTTGGGGGGACTTCTTGGTGTCCTGCCCAAAACTCCAAACTTCGTCGAGACTTGTGGGCATCCCTCCTGAAACTCCGAAACTTCACCAGGATATTTTCGAATTTTCTTAACCTATATTAAAAAAAATAAAAATGAAACAAGAGTCTAATTAAATAAATCATTAAAGAAAACTTATATATTAGAATTTAAAATTTAAAACATAAAAAAAATATATTAAAAATTAAAAAATAAATCTAATTTCTAACCTAATCCTAAGCTATCGAGATCAACTCTTTAATATTTATTTTTGATTTCATTTGGCATTACAAACTTACAAAGTTGTGAAAGTTTATTCAATAGCCGTCGTGAGAGGAGAGAGTGACAAATCTGAAATATCATTGATTCATTTTTTCAATCACTTAAAAGTCAAATCTGCAAATATGATTTTTGTAGTCATTGCCTTGGGAACCGTGTTTGACTTGGTCAACTAGTTCAAAGTACCCAAACTGAAGGTAGAGCAATAATCTGGATGATCTTGAGTACATCGTGAATGCATAAATCTCACATAATTATGTTAGTAGCCAAACTTAAAACATTAATAGCATGGTAGTGGTACAAAAATACAAATAATCATTAGACTTAAATAAGAGTAACCATTCAAACTTCTATGAAGACCCTCAAATATGCTCACTTACAAGACTCAGGCAATTAGCTGTGATGGGTGAAGTGATGAAACAACGGCTTAAGGTCAAGGGAAAGACTCGTTGACTTTAACATATTGATCTTTCAGACATAGGGAAACAAGGATCCACCTGAATACACGATGAACAGAGAACAATAGGGAATGGAAGTGTCTCACAAATGGATGAGTTGATCCGAAAAGTGTCCATTCAACTTTAACAACTGTCTATTGCTCACATCCAAGCTAAACTCAAGCTCTGTGAGGTTCTTTTCTAGGACCCTTGCGTTGCATACACAAGAAACTGTAGCAAAGAGATCCTAGGGGACACTTAGAATTAGCTGTCCTTAACTCCATATCAGATCCCAACCCATAGGCCCCGTGATGAATTAATCATTACATTTTCAAATATGGCCAGCAGTCTTTAGATTTAGCATTTATTTATCCATTGCTTTTTTTAGGCCTTTCACATTTCATTTCATAGCCCGTTTTAAGTGTGTCTAAAGACAATTTGCAAATTTATTCATGGGCTTGCATTTCATAAGATAAGCATATAACATAATGCATGTAATGATGGTAAACATATTGCTTCAAGTTTTAGCTGACAACTCTTTGGGTAACTAGGGGGAATATCCACAGTCAAGACCAAACATCGGGGGCAGCCGACTAGAGAGGTCAAGGCTTCAAAACCCAACTCACTTATGCTCAGGAACCAACACCAGTGGGTTCTCCTGGCCCAAAAGGATCAAGGCTTCGGCAAGTTTTGTTGCACAACTTGGAGCCGAGACACAAAACAACATGGGGTCTATCATCATAAATTAAGTGGGGGAAAAAGTGTCCTCAATCTCACAAGTCAAAGTTCAAGTCTGGGTAAATGCCAAATGGAAGATACGGATGGGTGGAGAAAGTGATTTGTGATGCCATCATAGCAAAATAGACTAAGTTTGTTCAAGATGAGCATACATAAAGGCCTTCCATAAAAGACTGCATACATAAAGGCCTTCCATAAAGGCCTTCCATAAAAGACTGCATAGCTACTCAGAATATAAGTCATTTAAAACAATAGTACCACAATAAGCTAATCAATGTAAAGTCACAACTAGTAAAATAACCAATAGAGACCAACTACATCCAAATATCACCTGTATACCTGCTCAACCATACCAATGTCTCTAGCTGAAGTGCCAATCTGTCAATATGTACCATCTTTGGTGCTCTGCTCGAATGGACTATGTCACCGCCAAGGTCATCTCAATGGCATAGGAAGCCTCAGTCATGGCGAGGGAACGCTCTGCATCTGCTCAATGAATAAGGCTTTGAATGGCTCATGCTGTAAAATGATCCATGCTGTATTTCATAGAATAGAACTCCCTCTGAAAAAGGGAAAATATCCCTCTGCTGCATCATGGTAGCCCAGCTACAATGTATGTGATAACAGATCCATTTGAGCAGTCTACTTTCCTTATATATTATCTCATGAAATTTGCCCATTCTTCGTGATTCATCTCAAACTCATACCTATTTCCATACCTCATTCACAAATAGGCCTGGGACAAATTTGTGTGTTAACAAACCCCTACCCTCCCAGTTCTTTTGGCAAAGCTAATTTGTTCCATTGAACGAAAGGAATGCCTTCTTTTGCTCTCTCCCTACTCCGTAGAAGGACTAAAACACCTCTTTCTGATTTTTTTAAGCATTCCTTTGGGTATCTTTGCTATGGTTAGTCAGTAAACCTGTACACACTCCAAAACTGCCTTTACCAAGACTAGTCTTCTTCTGCACGAGAGAAGACAGTTACACCAAATTGATATTCTAGTTTCCACTTTATTATACGACCGAATCCAGTCCTCATAGTAATACGTGTTAGGTTTTAAGAAAAAACGTAATTATATAACCCCTTGATCTAAATCACATGACTTCACTAGAAATAATTCCATAGTCTCTTCTTTGAAATCATCTGCCACCTCGTTAAACAAAAGAAGGGACTTATTCTGGTTTATTTACATCCCTGTAGCCCTACAACGGACAGACAACTGTTCCTTTAAAGTTTCTAGCTCTGTCACAGATCCATGGCCAAAATGCATAATATTGTCCACGGAGAGTAGGTGGGTCACTGGGTGATATGCACAGAGCAAGCTACCTGAATCACTTTAAAGTCTCCTTTCCTTTTTGCTTCTTTAATACACATGCTAAGCCCCTCTGTTACTTACAGGAAAATGAAGGGGGATAGGGTGCAACCCTGCCTGAGGCCTCTAGAAGCATTGAGAAATCCAGAAGGTGAACCATTGACTAATACTGCAAATGAAACCGATGTTAAGCAATCCATAATACAGTAACTGACATCAAATTCATTTCCATTTGGAGAAGCAAGATTCTTATAAAAAGGATAAAGCCGATTCACCATGTCATAAGCTTAGATAAATCAATTTTTAGAATAGCAGCTGAGATCTTATTTGTTTTAAGAGAATGTATGACTTCTTGTGCTATTCCAACAACATCATGTATTTCTCTGTTGTGGGGAAATCCAAATTGTTTTTTTTGAAACAAAACCAGACATATGCGCCGAGAAGGTTCATTTCTACAAGCCTGGGTAGGGAGGAAGTGTCTGTTTGTCCCATAAAAATAAAGAATAAAAAATAAGAATGCATGCATCAATGTACTGTAGTGTAGTGGAGCCCGGGTTGGGGGAAGTGTAATTATTTTAATAAAAAATAATTAAAAATTAAATAATAAAAATAAAAATAGAAAATAAGAATACATGCATCAGTGTGTTGTAGCATAGGGGTGAGAGGGATGTGTGCTGTAGTTTAGTGGTGAAAGGTTTGTGGATTTGATCCCTCTCGACGCTTTGTAGAACCAGAGTTAGATGGGTCTATACTGATAATTTTCAATCTATTATCAATATTTTAGGAAATAATTTTGTAAATGAGATCACATAAAGAAATAAGCCAGAAATCTTCAAGTGTCATAGTTTTGTTTCTTAGGAACAAGGGCTAAAAAGGTAGTGTTTAAAGCCTCCAGATTTTTTCCAGAAAGCCTTGATTCTTCCACCACTTGAAGGCTGAAGCAAGCCTTTCTCCAGGAGGTCATAAAAGGTCAAAGAAAATTCCACAGATATTCCATCTGGCCCAACACTCTTCCCTCTGTTGAATGAAAGCAACACAACCTTCAACTTTGAAATAGTAACTTCAGCCTATAGGTCCCTATTCGATTCTTTGTTCATGAGAGTAGGACAAATACTCAGAATTTGCATAATCTCCCTGATATTGGCATTCCCAATATCTTGAAACAAAGTTTTAAATGATGTTTTCCGGCATCTTGAATCTCTTGAAAAGTGCTAATCTGAGAGCCATTATGATGTACGATGTCCTAGATAGTATTTATATGCTTTCTATGATTGGCATAATAGTGATTTTTTTTGTATTATTGTTACCTTCATTTATCCACAATGTCCTACTTTTGAGTTTCCACGTTGCTTATTCCTTAGCTAGAAGGTTCTTTTTCTTGCGCTCAAGAACTTTTAAGGAGTCATCTTCCTCTTCTGAGAAGACCCCAGCTGAATTATATTATCGAAAAGCTCTGCAATTTCTTCTTCTATTTCTTTGAGTTCTTTTTGAGAATTTAAGAAAACTTTCTTTGCCACTCTTTCATCACACATTTGATTTTCTTGAGATTGTTTGCAAATTCTTGCATCGTAGAGTCTCTTTCCCTACTGTCACAGGTATTCCAAGCTTGATTGATTAAGTCCTTGAACTTTGAATCTAAATTCTTGCAATTTCTTCTTCTATTTCTTTGAGTTCTTTTTGAGAATTTAAGAAAACTTTCTTTGCCACTCTTTCATCACACATTTGATTTTCTTGAGATTGTTTGCAAATTCTTGCATCGTAGAGTCTCTTTCCCTACAGTCACAGGTATTCCAAGCTTGATTGAATCTAATGACCAAGTTTCATTAAATTTAAGTGGGCTTGGAGTTTCCTATCCTCCTCTATCGTAAGTAAGATAGAGAGATGGTCTGATAGGCCATCGTTCCCAACCCAAGATTTGATTCACAAATTTGCATTCAAAAAGGGTTCAGACATTAGAAAATGATCCAATATTTTAGAGATTCCTTCTTATCCTCGTCTTGCATTGCGCCAAGTTGGAGAGATTTTCATTGGCTTTACATCAATGAGATGGTGAGATTCAAATAACTGTGAGAAATACTCTCCCAATTGATCCCTTCTAGCAGTCTCCTTCCATATCTCTCAGTTATTAAGGTTTAGCTTCAAATCTATCCTCAAAATCACATTCTCTCCTTCCTAACCTTCATAGTCAGCTAAAGAAGTGCATGAAATCTTCTTGTCCAAATACGACCCATATACATTGAGGAATCTTAGATCGAGCCTAACTCTTTTGCTCTTAATTCCATCATTATACATGAAGTCATCAAAGAGGAAGAGATTGAACGGAACTTAGAATTCCACGCCAAAACTAAGCCACCCAATAAACCAACAACATCTAATGAATAAAAATCCAAATTATTAATGTTTTTAGATAAAATCTCGACAACTTTTTGACTAGAGCACATTTGTTTCCTGCAAGAAAAAGGTCTTTTGAGGGCTAGATATTTGTGGGCACCCCCTACCCCTTTGACATCAAGGGAGAGAACAATCATTGGGAAGTGGAACCCTGGGTCTGGGCCTTTCCTGCTCTAAGGGCTTGACTGATGGTTTTACCTTCTCTTATTTCCTTTTTGGGTTTGGATTTTGCCAAGGATAAATGTGATTTTCTTTTGACAGAGATTGGGATATCACCATTGAAAGCCAGGTTTCCGTTGACCCCTCCCGATAGTAGATACCTACCCTGCTTTATTTTTAGATGTAAGCTGATAGTTTGATTTAATCAGAGGGTTTAAAGATGGCTTTTTATGAGCCTTGGTAGTTCTTGGCCATTCCTCGACTTAAGTAGTCTGGGAAGGTCGAGAGCCTTTCTTGACTTTAGCCCTATTAACCTCCATGGAATCCTCTAAAGGGAAAGACTCATTACTGATACCCAAAAATTTCAGAGCCTTCTTGTTATCTTCTACCAAGGTATCCCCTTCCCTAGGGACTACTAGGGTTTTAGGGTTCACTCCCTCCAATACTTTTGTAGGAGATGTAAAGTCTGTTGTGTTCCCAGATTCATGAACCCTATCTAAAAAACACAAAGGATAAATGTGAGAGAGCATACCTTCGGAAAAAAGCGCAAGAGTTGGCTCTGGAGGATCCAAATTTCCAATTCTTCGGAATTATGATAAGTAAGCTTTTACACTTGTGCCTCAGCTTCTTCCCAAAGAACTGAAGACTGTGCACCATCTTGAAAAGTCTCTTCATCCTCCTTTGAAGTCCTACATTGACCCACTCTCCTTTTTAGACCAAATTTTTTAAGAGATCTTTGATCTTTTGCTGCCAATGTACAATCAGCTAGCAGATGGACCAGTTCATGACAAATATTGTATCGAAGGAAGCTTCCAGTAGTCCAGTTTCTGGAAAAAGCTCCACTAGCCCCAAACAATGTCAAGCTCTATCACTTAGCCTTTTTGAAGATCTAGTTCAATATGTTTTGAGGTATAAAAAAAAAAGATTAAAAAAAAAAGAAAGTATAAAAAATAAAAATAGAAAATAAGAATGCATGCATCAGTTTTCTGTAACATAGTGGTGAGAGGGATGTGTGCTGCAGTTTAGTGGTGAAAGGTTTGTGGATTTGATCCCTCTTGACGCTTTGTAGAACCGGAGTTAGATGGGTCTATAGTATATACTGGTACTTTTCAATCTATTATCAATACTTTTGGAAATAATTTTGTAAATGAGATCACATAAAGAAATAGGCCCAAAATCTTCAAGTGTCATAGTTCTGTTTCTTAGTAATACGGGCTAAAAAGGTATTGTTGAAAGCCTCCAATTTTTTTCCGGAAATCCTTGATTCTTCCACCACTTGAAGCAAGTCTTTCTCCAGGAGGTCATAAAAGGTCAAGGAAAATTCCACAGATAATCCATCTGGCCCAACACATTTCCCTCTGCTGAATGAAAGCAATGCAACCTTCAACTTTAAAGGAGTAACTTCGGCTTCTAGGTCCCTATTCGCTTCTTCGTTCATGAGAGTAGGACAAATATTCAGAATTTGCATAATCTCCCTGATATTGGCATTCACAATATCTTGAAACAAAGTTTTAAAATGATGTCTTCCAGCATCTTGAATCTCTTGAAAAGTGCTAATCTGAGAGCCATTATGATTTATGATGTACTAGATAGTATTTATATGCCTTCTATGATTGGCATAATAGTAAATTTTTTTGTATTATTGTCACCTTCATTTATCCACAATGTCCTATTTTTGAGTCTCCATGTTGCTTATTCCTTAGCCAGAAGGTTCTTTTTCTTGCTCTCAAGAACCTTTAAGGAGTCACCTTCCTCTTCTGAGAAGACCCCAGCTGAATTATTATCGAAAAGCTCTGCAATTTCTTCTTCTATTTCTTGGAGTTCTTTTTGAGAATTTAAGAAAACTTTCTTTGCCCACTCTTTCATCACACATTTGATTTTCTTGAGATTGTTTGCGAATTGTTGCATTGTAGAGTCTCTTTCCCTACAGTCGAAGGGATTCCAAGTTTGACTGATTAAGTCCTTGAACTTTGACTCTAATAACCAAGTTTCGTTAAATTTAAGTGGGCTTGGAGTTTCCTATCCTCCTCCATCCTAAGTAAGACAGGGAGATGGTCTGATAGGACATCATTCCCAACCCAAGATTTGATTCACAAATATGCATTAGAAAGGGGTTCAGAGTCTTCAGACATTAGAAAATGATCCAATCTTTTAGAGATTCCTTCTCATCCTCGTCTTGCATTGCACCAAGTTGGAGAGATTTTCATTGGCTTTACATCAATGAGATGGTGAGATTCAAATAACTGTGAAAAATACTCTCCCAATTGATCCCTTCTAGCAGTCTCCTTTCATATCTCTCAGTTATTAAGTTTTAGCTTCAAATCTACCCCCAAAATCACATTCTCTCCTTCCAAATCTTCATAGACAGCTAAAGAAGCCCAGGAAATCTTCCTGTCCAAATACGGCCCATATACATAGAGGAATCTTAGATCGAGCCTTAATTCTTTTGCTCTTAATTCCATCATTACACCTGAAGTCATCAAAGAGGAAGAGATTGAATGGAACTTAGAATTCCACCCTAAAACTAAGCCATCCAATAAACCAACAACATCTAATGAACAAAAATCTCAATTATTAATGTTTTTAGCTAAGTTACCAGGATCAGGATACGGATACAGTTACGGATACGGATTCGCTAGATTTTTTAAAACCCAAGATTCGGATATGGTGGGGAAACGACAAGTAGAAACAAATATGAAAATATTTTTATAATAAATAGAAAAATAGAATGAAGAAACAAAACTATTTAGAAAACACAAGAGTAGAACTATAAGTTATTGCCAAAAAAAGAGTTCATGTACCATAACCGATAATTTGATGAGTCGTGATATTGATATTGATAAGTTGTGAAGCAGGTCATAATAGTGTTTTTGTGAGCCACATCCACATGTCCATATCATCAGGGAATAAAGTGGTTTTCTTGAACGCTATGGCAAGACTACAGAACAGTATAGGTGAAGTGAGCAACAACATAGTACATAAAGATAGATCAGCCCTTGACAGCAGACCTTGACCATAAAGACATATGAAATAAAAACGTTGAGAGCAGACCTTGATATTGATATATAAGACTACAGAACAGTGTAGGTGAAGTGAGCAACAACATAGTACATAAATAAAAACGTTAAGAGCAGACCTTGATATTGATATATCAGAGTTCAAGAGCATATCTTGACATTAGGATAGATCAGGCCTTGAGCAGGAATGGACTTTATGCATTTAGCTGTTAGTTGTTTAGGGTTTTTTAAGTTTTTCATTAAAAAAATAATTTTTTTTGGGGATCAATGGGTCATAGGAGCACTGGAAGTTGCAGGATCCGTTTTAAAATTTCAGGAATTGTTTGATTTTTCAAAGGATCCGTTTGAAAATTTCAGGAATCTTTTTATTTTTCACAGGATCCGTTTCATGGGACCAAGATACGTTTCCTTCTGCAAGGGATCCGTTTCCATGGTGGATGTGAGGTGGATCTGATCCGGATACGTATCGGATCCGTGGATCCGCGGATCCTACACGATGGGGTGGTGGATCCAGTAACACAGGTTTTTAGATAAAATCTCAACAACTTTTTGACTACAGCACATTTGTTTCCTGTAAGAGAAAAGTCTTTTGAGGGCTAGATGTTTTGTGAGCTCCCCCTACCCCTTTGACATCAAGGGAGAGAACAATCATTGGGAAGTGGAACCCTGGGACTGGGCCTTTCCTGCTCCAAGGGCTCGACTGATGGTTTTACCTTTTCTTATTTCCTTTTTGGGTTTGGATTTTGCCAAGGATAAGTGTGATTTTCTTTTAACTGAGATTGGGATATCACTATTGAAAGCCGGGTCTCCGTTGACCCCTCCCGATACCTACCGTGCATTTTTTTAGATCGAAGCTGATAGTTTGATTTAATTGGAGGTTTTAAAGGTGGCTTTTTGTGACCCTTGGTAGTTAGGCTTGGCCATTCTTCCACTTCAAGTAGTCTGGGAAGGTCTAGAGCCTTTCTTGACTTTAGCCCTATTAACATCCATGGAATCCTCTAAAGGGAAAGACTTGTTGGTGATACCCAAAAATTCCAGAGCCTTCTTGTTATCTTCTAACAAGGTATCCCCTTCCCTAGGGGGTACTAGGGTTTTAGGGTTAACTCCCTCCAATACTTTTGTAGGAGATGCAAAGTCCGTTGTGTCCCCAGATTCATGAACCCTATCTAAAAAACACAAAGGCTAAATGTGAGAGAGCATACCTTCGGAAAAAAGCGCAAGAGTCGGCTCCGGAGGATCCAATGCTTCGGAATTATAATGAGTAAGCTTTTCCACTTGTGCCTCAGCTTCTTCCCAAAGAACTGAAGACTGTGCACCATCTCGAAAAGTCTCTTCATCCTCCTTTTAAGTCCTACATTGACGCTCTCTCCTTTTTAGTCCAAGTCTTTTAAGAGATCTTTGATCTTTTGCTGCCAATGTATAATCAGCTAGAAGATGGACCACTTCATGACAAATACTGTATCGAAAGGAAGCTTCCAGTAGTCGAGTTTCTGGAAAAAGGTCCACTGGCCCCAAACAATGTCAAGCTCCGCCACTAAGCCTTTTTGAAGATCTAGTTCAACATTTTTTGAGGTATAAATATCTTCTTGGTAATACAGGACATCTGGGTCAGACAATCTGTAGTGAATTGTAGAAATGATGTCAATATAAGTTAGTGGCGAATAGACTTTTTATGTTGACAGTTGAGTAGATACCATGAAACTTGTTATCTCAACAGTGTTACAGTACCACATTAAAGTATTTACGATTGACATGTATGGAACTGTTTAGTCTCCATTTTATGATTCAACAATAAGACTAGAATTCATTGTATGATACGGTTTCTGCTGTCTTTTTCTTAGTTTAAATTTAATGTCAGGCTAGTGATTATGTTTTTGACATTTTAGAAGCTTTCCATCCCATTTTCCAAAAAATGAATGTATTCGTTCTTCAGTTATAACTGTTTAGGAAATGGCCACTTTGTAGTTGCTATAATTGATTTGCATTATATCGTTAATGTGAGATTATATAGTTTTTGATTGCACTTGCAGTTTATGCATTTTAGCTAAAAGCAAATGCTGTTTTTGCTTTGCTCAGAGACGGTGATTTATTAGTTCCTATTCAATGAAATAATGTGTAAAGTTGTAGGGTCTAATTTTAGAATTAGCGACCATCTTTACTGATAGTGTTGTTGGGTGGTAGGTTCGTGGACCATCTTGTGCTCGCATGCTTGCAGAAAACTTGTCAGAAAACGTGTCTACAGGACCATCAAATATTAAGAAGATTCTTGTTCTTGAAAGAGGCTTTAATGGGTGGCAAGCTGCAGGTCGACCAGTTTGTCAATGCAAGGAGGCTACATGCAAAGGCCACCAAGAATAGCCGCAAAAGTTACTGCTATGTACTTGAATGGAGTTTACAAGTTGAACTTATTAGAACATGTATTGGAATTTATTTGCTTTTGGAATGATGTGTCTCCAACAGCGGTATAGCAATGTAAGACCAGAAGATAGGGATTTCTATTACTAAATACCATCAATCAATGGTAAAGTTGATTAGTCATGCTTAACACTCTGATGGCTATTGTAGTCTAGGATGGAATTCCAAATTTGAAGGGGCGAGAGAAAGCTGTGATTGAAATTTGCTATGAATATAGTTGTCAAATTCAATACATGTCAGTAGGACTGTTGGCGTGGATTGTTTTGCATGCATTTTCTGATGCTATATATTGTTTGTATTTACCTAACGGCTCACTGTTTTTCAGATTATTTCCAATTATCTGTTAGAATTTAATGTAACAATTTCAAGATCATTGTGGACCATATTTTAGTTGCATCTCTCGTGAAAGAATCTGTGGATAAAGACCATAGATCAGGATCAAGCATACCGGGTGTTCTTGCTCCTTTCATATATCGGTATTCATTACAATTTGAATTTACATCTAGTATTTTTTTCCCTTTCAAGTTGTCTCTTAAGTTTCTTCTTATTTGCCCTCCACGATATATGAAATGGTCGAATTGAAATAAACTTTGGTCGAATGACTACCTAACAGAGCTGGAATCATATTTTGCTTGAATGAACTAGTATTCTGCAAGTTACGTCATAAATATGTCACATGAAAATGAAAAGTGCATGTAATAGATCTACTCCCTTTTATTAGAATCTAAAGACAACACAGCAATTAGGTCGGATCAACCACAGGGGCACACGTACTAGGACATAATTGTAACAAAAGCACATACATTCTTTATAGAAAAGACGCAAAGAGAGTGATTTTTATTTTGGTCATTGGTTGGGACATTGGGTCTTAAGCTACTATAGTCGGTGAGTCTTTTGTTGGTCCAGTAGCTATGTCTCTAGCTGGGTGTCACTAGTAAGAACTTTGGGTCATGTTGGGTCAATGAATGGTCAAGATGTTGGGCCTCATGTTGGTCTATCGCTAATATCATTCTGGGGTTATTGTTGGTTGATACACAGGGCCTCACGCTGGTCTAGTCATATGATGTCTAGTTGGGTATATCGCTAGATAGACCAGCATGAGACCAATGACACAGACATGAGGTCCAATGTCTCTACCAGTGATAGATTAGCATGAAACTCAACATCTCGACCAACTATTGGCCCAACTTGAGAAGGACCACAGATTAGAATCATACTTAACATTCTGTCCAACTGTAAACTTAGTGAGAGACCCAACTACTAGACTATCAAAGACTCATTAGCTAGAGTAGCGACAGAATAGCAACTGGATTCATGATAGGCTAATAGCTAGACTAATTACAGAATGATCACTAAACTAGTGTGACGTGTCTAGAACCGACTAAACAAGTGGACAAACCAAATTAGTGTGGTGCACTAGGGCACATACTAGCAAATATATGAGCGAGCAAATATTCTAAGCGAGCAAACTAGTAGCTACTCCTACAACCAAAACCATTGAATGAGCAAGATAAAAAAATTAAACTAATGCATATGCCACTCGACAAATATGACATTGTATGTAGTAGTGACTCAACAAACAAACAAGCTAGACTAACAAAGCACCAGCGGGTGAATCGCTGGCCAAAGGTTCCTTAAACCAAAGTTTCCTTTACATGTCTTATATAATTGTATTGGGTCCCAAAGGTTCCTTAAACCAAAGCTTCCTTTACATGTCTTGACTCTTATATAATGGTATTGGGTCCCATGCATGATATAAAATCATTAACAACATTAGTTTGGTCCTAAGTGCATGACATTTGGCATTGTGTCACATCTCTAGTCAAAGGGATCAAGCTTATATCCCTCTCTTGCCCAAAGGTTCCTTTTGTATGGCTATGTAGTGGTACAAATCCTTACACGCAACATCCATGGCCCCTCAGAGGATTAGTGTAGAGACGAGTGGTTATTTTGGCTTCAAACCATGCCTTAGGCCATGATGCCCATCTTGGTTGCCCCCATTGGATGAGAATGGGCCTATATTCCCCTTAGTGGCCAAATATTCCTTATGCAAGACTTGAGTAGATATATGGGGCCATGTTTACCCACAAGACCTAAGAGCATTGGTTTGATCCTGTGTGCATGGATTTTTGCCTCAATCCATGTCTTGGACCATGAGAACTAACCTTCCTTCCCTCAACTAATGAAATTAGGACATGATATCATTTTATTAGGCAAAATATTCCTTTTGGAAGACTAATGTGGTGGTTTAGGGTTCCATGCATTGCCAAAGAGTTCGAAGATAATAGTTTTGTTCCTCAAGTTGCAATGTTTTTAGTCCCAAACATCTTGGGTCACGAAAACCACCCTAGTTTCTCTAGATGCATATCCCACTCTAAGCCCAAAGATTCCTTATATATGTGTAGTGGTTGAGTGCCCAAGTGTAAAGCCCATGAGGCTTTTAGAGCATTGGATTGCTTTTAAGTACCTGTTTTTTTTTCTCCCTTCTTTGGAAAACCATGTCTTAGACAACAAGATTCATCCTTGCTTTAATGGAGGAAATCATGCTTGTATTCCTCCCTTGTGATAAATATTCCCTTTGTAGAATCTGTGTTATTGTTTAATACCCCATGCATGGACCATGAGCCCTAAGAGCATTGCCTATATACCTCTTAGCAGCCAAAGATTCCTTTTATAGTCCCTATGTGTAGAGATTTAGGCCCTTGTGCATGGATCATGAACCCTAAGAGCATAGATTTTGTCCTAAATGCATGGGTTTTGTCCTTATACCATCTCTTGGACCACAAGCCCCATCATTGTGTCTCCCAATTGATGAAATTAGGGCCATATACATATCTTATGTTGATGCTTCTATAGAACCTTTGTAGTGGTTTGGGGCCCAAAACATGGACCATGGGCAATACGAGCATTGGTTTGTGCCAAGTTCATGATTTTTTTGTCCTTGAACCACATATAGGGCTATGAGACCCATCCTTGGGTCCCATCCAATAGTTGAAATTAGGTATGCATATCCTTCTCTTTGGCTAGTGATTCCTTTGACCCAGTCCATGTGGTGGTTTGCAACCTTTGCATGGATTGCAAGCCCTAAAATCAATGCTTATATTAAGAATGTGTTTTATAGCCTTGAACCATGCCTTAGGCCATGTCACCCATCGTTGTTATGTCTAATGGATGAAATCAAACCCATATCCCTCACCTATGTAGAGATCTAGGGCAATGCCCATGGCCCATATGTTTTATGGTTATTAGTTTGGTCCTTAGTGCATGGTATTTGCCTCCACACAAATCTCATTCCATGAGACCCATCATTGTGCCCCTAATAGATGAAAGTAACTTCATATCCTCTCTTAGGCCAAGGAGTCCTTTTGTGTGGTAAGTAGTCGTGTAGAGCCTTGGGCATGGTCCATAAGCCTTGAGAGCATTTTTTTGGTTGTAGGAGTGTAGTTTTGGGCCTTGAACCATGTATTAGGCCACAAGGCCCATCCCTACACTACCCCCAATGAATGAAACCGATCCCATGATAACCCTCTATTATGCGAAAGATTTCTTGTACAAGGATTTTGTAGTGGTTCAAGGGCCCATACATGGTTCATGAATCCTAAAAGTAATGCTTAGAACCTAAGTCCTTAATCTTTTTACCTTGAACCATAGCTTAGACCTTAACCACAACTTAGACCTTAAGACAAATCCATGTTGTGCAAAACCTGCAAATCATGCTCATGCAACACTACTAAAGCCACATATTCTTTACACAAGGCCTCTATTATGGTCTTGTGCCCACACATGACCCACAATCCCTGTAAACAACTTTTAAAGCTTAAATTCTTTGGGCTAGGCAATTTAGTAGTAACAACACTGATACTTTATATAAACTATTATTATACATTACAAAATAGAAATAATAATATAACTATCTCATAACCATATATAATAATAGGAGTGTGATGTTATTATAGCAATATACTATGTAATAATACTATACTATGTAGTAGTAGTAATAATAATGATGATGGTGATTACCATTTATTAATATTAATATCAACTTTTTTATATCGAATCTTAAGAAAAATGGTAAATAATTAATTGGTTTACTTGAACATTTTATTTCAATGATAAAAAGATTGGAGAGAAGTTTTTTAAATGTTCATGGTTTTGATAAGTTAACAGGTTATGAAGACAAGAAGTGCTACAAATATTTTTAAATTGAGATTTAATGTGGGCATAGGCACGAGCATTCTAAGAGTGTTTTTCATTCTCCATCCTTTTTCCTATTACAAAGATGACAAATTCATTCATCCCAAGACGTTTTAGGATTTGTCCAACACCTAATTTCACTATGAAATTTGTGAGAGTTTGTTTTAATTTTAGTAATATTGTTTTTCTTTTTTAAACAAGCTATAACAGAAAAATACCTTATTGAGGTCAAACAAGAGGGTCCCATACACCAAATTGGTCTTTGGCTTAGTAGTGACCATAAAATAGATTATTATTAGTATCTTAGTTTTCTCTGATTCTCTATTTTTGTTACATTACAATTTCTCTCTAAATTTTGCAAAGTGATATTGTCTTCTATTCTCCAATGGTTTAGCTAAGAATCAATATCTTTGTCATTTGCTTTTAAGCCATTTCATTGGAAAGTGAAGTAATCTTTTTTGAGCCTATTGTTTTTCATGTTAGTTGTCTTCTATTTGTATATTAAGTACATAATCATAGCCATACTTTCAATGAGTGTAATACCAGCATTTAAGATGAGGCATGGATAGGGTGTATTTATTTAATTTCAGGATTACAAGTTATAAAATGCTTATGGATTTGCTTGATTTTCCTCCAAGAATGATTAGAGATGCTACAACCTGAAACTTTAAATCCATATAAGAGCATTGGAGTACAAGTCAGAGAGAATTTTTGTTTTTGTTTAATTCCAGAAGAAGAAATCCGCTGATTTTTAGTTGTTCTTAAAAATAAAAGAAGTTTTCTATCCTCCATTAATCCCCTTCTCAATACTGTAGTTTCATTTAAACTTGTGATGAAGGGCAACTCCAAGATATTTATATGAATTCACTTTCTCTAAGTTGTTATTGTAATATAGCACAAAATTAATGTAATTGATCTGTTTGTTATTTGGTATCATGACTGGCGTCTTATCATATTTTACCAACATAACAATGCTAGAATATAAATCTTTGAGAATTGTTAGTTTCTTGTCAAGATCATAGGGACATTTCCTCAAATGAACAATATTGTTAGTGGAAAGGATGATGACTATTCTAGCTAAAGTAGTGCCAATTTCTACCAAATGTCTCGAATTTATTAACGTAATTGCCAAAAAGAGTAGGGGACATGAGACATCTTTGCTTAACCCCTATATTACATGAACATCTCTCAACAATTGATTATACATGATCCTCCCTGCTCTTTAAATAGAGATCATGGATCAATAAGGTGTTAAGCCATACATCAAGTGCTATTAGAATGGAGGAGAAGATAAATCATGAGATCACTTAATTCTTAGAACATAATCATGATTGTTGTATTAGTTAGCTACAAAAGAATACTAAACAACACACTTTACCTAAAGGCACATTAGACCAGGTTGAACTTAACTAACTCCCAAGTCTCTTTTAGAGCCTTTGCCTCCAACTCCCTAAACCCTAAACAATTGTTTGTGAACATAGGTGCAATAACTTTCTCGTAAATACTTATTGCTTTAAATCTCAACTTAAGAGGAACTTTTAGATATCCCAATTTATTCCGAGAGTTATTTTTAGACATCATATCAAAAGCTTTCCTAAAATTAGCATAGCAACACTAGATTAATTTTATTATTTTGACACATCACAAAGTGGGTTTTTGTTATTTCCATAAAACCTTTAACACACTTCACCCACTACTTATGGAAAGTGCAGTGCTGGTTCTTATCCTCATAACAAGCTATACTTATGCTGTATAGGCCGGGATGCATTTGCATAGTCTAGGATGTATTTACAATTTCCATGATTCCCATAGCGACGTGTCACGTGTGTTCTTAGTCATATTGGTTTGCAATGGTCAGATGATGAAATACAAATAATGTATGGATCTACGTTAATACAATTGCAATGAAATGCAAATAATGCACTGATCTATGTTAACACAATGCAATGAAATGCAAATAATGTGCGGATCTATGTAAAAACAATTGCATTACTTGGAAATAGGATGGGATGGCACAACCCCGAGGTTGGAGGTTCTTTGTTGTTGCTAGATATATTATTGTGACTTTACAAAATATTATGTTTAAAGCATGCGTTGATAAAAGGTTAGCTTGGATATTAGCCAATTGGTTATGAGGTCTAGAAATGCTGGTCACACATGAATCTTGTGGAGTTGAAAACATCACAATATTCATCCATTTTGATACACTTCAATCTTTGATTACTAAGTCTGAATCAACCATTTTATAGATATAGAGAATGATTACATTGTTTCTGCTTTCTAATTTAGTTATATATATATTAAAGGGGAGTTGTGGTTGCACTGTACAACATTTTAATACAAACCATAATACAAGTTTAGCTTTGAAGATTCAAAATAAACATAATATACAAGGGTGCTGTCCGGAGCTGTCCAAGGCCCTCCTAGCTTTTATAGTTTTCTTCATAAAACTATATGTCATGGTGCTATAAACTCTAACAAAGTATCATAGGATATATTTCGTTGTACAAAATATAAGAAACTTGGGAGAATTATTTGAAATCATATCCTTGCAGGACATTATGCAATTTCTCTTCAACTTCCATGAACTCTGAAGCTTGATGGAATGTGCCTTCTTCCATTACTTCTTTTATGAGAAAGCTCATTGAGATTTTGGGAATTTTGACTATGTCCATGATTAATTGGGTAAACATGTGTGATTAGAGGTTAGTCTCTCTATTTGGGCATCTCCAATAATTTTTTTAACTCCAAATTTTTAGTTTTGGAATTCAAGGCTTCAAATTGTGTATGCATGTTTTCATTGAGAAGAAAAATTGTGGCCTGAAAGTCTCCATTCTATTGGAACATCCTCACTACCCCTTTGAATTTTTTTAGGTTACATGGATCACATTGTTGAATGGAGTTGTCATTGATGTCAAAGGAGTTCAGTAATGACAAAGGAATAACCAATGACATGATGGCAAGGCAAACTAAGTGTGAGATAAAGGAAGCGATGATCCAGCGAGGGGATCAAGTCCGATGAAGTCCGATCGATCTATCCTCTGATCAATCAACGCAGAATCATGGAGTTGTAGTCAACTTATTTAGCAGAGGTTGGACAACTCAGATCGTATAAAGAAAATAGATCAATGGCATGGAAATGATCTGCAAAAGTAAATGCGTGTGGAAGATGACATTCCAAAGTGCCAAAGTGAAGTTCCATGTTTGATAACTAATCAACGGAAGAGGAGGATTCCACAAAGCGATCAATGGTTTACAGGAGTCGCAGAAAGAGATTTGCGGAAGCCCATTTTGAAAAAGTTGGGAGGCACATTTGCAATCTACAATGCGGAAGGAAGCCACAATCCGCAAGTTGCGGAAGCAATTTCGAGAAAAGTCGAAATGTAGACCTGCAATCCGCAATGCAGAAAGAATCCACAATTTGCAATCCACAAATTATGGAAGAAGTCTTGTGGAAGACGAATTGCGGAAGCAATGTCAAGAGAAGTTGAAATGCATACCCGCAACCCGCAACCCACAATTGGGGAATGAAGGAGTTTCTCATTGCGGAAAGGTTGTTGCAGAAAGGTAGTTGTGAAAAGGTAATTCGGAAGCAATTTTCGAGAAAAGTCAAAATGCACGTCTGCAACCCGCAATTGCAGAAGTGATGAGTTCCCACAAATTGCGGAAATGACGTGGCGGAAAGGAAACTGCGGAAGGTCGTGACTGATAAATTTAAACAGATTTAAAAATGCTAAACATAGAGGTAATTTCGAATTGTTTTTTGTTTGTGAAAAGTCACGATGGAGATATGTGACTGGTAGATGAAGGGATACGTTTGGGGGTATATAAAAAATGCTTTAAACTTTCAAATATGTGTCTCTGTACATTCAATTGGAATATCCATTGGTGTAGAGTAGTCAGAGATCGAATTATCATATAAGGGTGGTTGGAAGGCGCTAGGGCAGTCAATAGGCCTACAAGGGGGTCGTAGCCTCCTTATAGTAGTAGTTGATAAATAGGGTATAGAAGTATCATTTCATACGTAGCTGATAAACCAGGGGGTTGTAACCTCCTTCCAGTAGATGTTGGTAAATATGGTGTTGTAGCATCCTTGTCTGTAGTAGCAGACAAAAATTATTTGTAAATATAATTTTGCAGATTAGAAAGTGTTGGTGGTTTTCCCAATTGGGATTCCTCGATAATATTGTGTGTTCTGTTTTATTGTTTATTTTGTTTTAAGTGATAAAAATTTAAATAGATTGATTAACACTGATTCACCCTCCCTCTCAGTATTGCTTGATATTCCAACAACTAGTATCAGAGCAGGCTATTCACTAAAAGTTTAAACACTTGAAGAGAGATCTTTTATCACTATGGATCAACAAGTAAAAACGTCCTCCAAGGTTCCAATATTTAATGGAGAAGATTATGCTTTCTAGAGCATCAGGATGAAAATCTATATAATGTCTATTGGGCTAGATGCTTGGTTGTCTGTACAAACATGGTATATACTTCCAAAATATTCTCCCACAGATATTGAAGGAATACAATAATTTGGATACAATGCTAAAGCTGTTAATGCAATCTTGGCTGGATTAGCCAGAATATTCTTTTCCAAAGTGATGCATTGCAAAACAACAAAGGAGATCTAGGACAAATTGCAGACCATCTATGAAGGAGATACCAAGGTAAAAAGGGCCAAACTCCAGACGTTTAAAACTCAATTTGAAAGTCTAAAAATGAAGGAAGAAGAAAACATTTCAGAATACTTGGAGAGAAATAATGAAATCGTTAATGCAATTCAAGGGCTAGGGGCAGAATTGAAAGAAAAAGAAATAGTAGAAAAATTCTAAGACCACTTCCAATGGTTTACAATCCGAAGATTTCCACCCTAGAAGATAGAGAAGATCTTGACAAACTCACCATGGAAGAACTATATGGGATCCTCATAGCTTATGAAATGAGGATTGGGCAAGATAATTCCCAAAAGAAGGAAGCAACCTTTTGAAAGCATCTAAGGTAGCTAAAAAATCTAAGACAGATTCAATCAGAAGACTCTGATGATGAAGCA
This sequence comes from Pseudotsuga menziesii, assembly GCA_001517045.1. Lineage (NCBI taxonomy): Eukaryota > Viridiplantae > Streptophyta > Pinopsida > Pinales > Pinaceae > Pseudotsuga > Pseudotsuga menziesii. The sequence goes on from LPNX010933063.1 coordinate 1,226,704, forward strand.
GCATTTCTTGTTAAAAATATTAAAAGAGGTACTAGTAAGTACAAAGGAGGAAATTACCCTTAAAATGTTTTAATTGTGGGGAAATTGGTCACTATGCTTCCAAATTCCCTTATCCGAAACAAGAAGGCGATGATGAGTGCCATGAAGATTTAAAAAGGAACAAAAGTTTTTTTAAGAAGAAAAACAAAAAGAAGACCTTTTATTCCATGGATGATAACTGCTCAAATGAGTCTAGTGAAGATGTTGAAGTACTGTTCATGGGATTAGAGAATGAAATCTCTGAAGAAGAAGTAGAAGGAGTGGCAGATCTTGAAGCAAAACTTGTAAGTGATCTTGAAGAATTAGGGAAGTATAAAATGATGTACAAAAATAAATAAATCATATGACAGAATTTGAAAAGAAAAACAAAGATGCAAAAATAATTATTGCTGACTTAAAAAATCAACTTCAAGAAGCCAAAAAGGTTGAAAACAATCTAGAACAACAACTCAAGAAAATAGAACAAGAATTAGAAAAGTTCAAAGTTGAATTGATCTTGCTTAGAAAGAAGACAAATGAAGAATCCCTTCAATCAAAGTTTAAAAGCAATTCAAAAACTCTCGATGAGATCCTAAGTTGTCAAAGATCATCTAGTAACAAAACTGGACTAGGTTATGACAATGGAAAGAAGATAGAACAATCCTCCTTCATACATAAAGAAGGAAATAAAAGATGTTATCATGCTGCACTTATGAGACTAGTTGTAAAAGAATACATTAAATTTTTTTTCCTCCCTCAAAATGAAAGCAGGATAAATAATGTGCCAAGCAGACATCTGCAACTCTTTTTGGGAAATTGTTATGCCTGTAACAATTTTGGACATATAGCTAGAAATTGTAGACTAATGGTTCCTATTGGGAAAGGCATTACATCACAATCTCCTTTCTATCACAAGAATGTTACTAAAATCAATCCAAAAGGGTGAAACTATAATTATTTTGCTCCTCTACAGAGTTACAATATAGAATGTTACAAATGTGGTAATCAAGGACACATTGCTAGAAATTGTAAACAAGTATTTCCTATGGAGAATGACACCACAAAATATCAAGTCAATGAGGAAAGGAAGGTTTGGAAGAATAAGGTCAGATGTGGAATGTTTAATAGCTCTATGTGCAATAGAAAAACAAAATCTCTGGCATGTGGAAGGTGGATGCTCAAAACACATGACAAGAGACCCAAATAAGTTTATAAGCTTAAAAAGGAATAAAAAAGGAAAAATCACTTTTGTAGATAGTCTATCCTCTAAAATACTTGGGAAGGTGTTGAGGCCTGGAAATTCACAGGCAGCAACAGCAAGGGATTCTCCCCAGTCAACGTTCCCAACTAGCCCGTGACTGTTTGGAATGGGGAATCCGTTCGGTTTGCGGTCCGGCTACCATAGGTCAAGTAACAAAAACAAAGGGTTTTACCGGTTGCAGCTCGGCCCATTGTGTATATTTTTGTATTTTGACTTTAAGTATGATATGCAAGTGCCTATCTAACATGCAGATTGATAAAGAATATGAGGAGTGGTCACAATGTGATGCGCAGGTTCTTACCTCTCGTCTTAGACTCTCTCGCATCTAAATCACACACAAATGAAAACAAGATTAACTAAGCTGTCCCTAGGGAACAAAATTATCAATTAATGAGTCACTGTATTACTGCTCATATGTTAAGATAAATCATAGATAGCTGTTCTTAGAATCAAAACACATAAACATGAATAGAGATATACACAACAAGATAGCTCGTCGTCTGTTAGAACATTCATTACTCATAGTGGAACTTATCACAAAATAAACCAGAGAACATTCAAACAAAAACATAGGTTCAGAAAGTTAGAACGATCTCACAGTTAATGAAACACAGTTGAAAACAAAATAGTTCCCCTTCAACATTGTTCATTTCATCACATTTGAACATTCCACACCGCACTTTCTCCAACAGGAAAAATTATAATTTTACTATTGCAAAACGAAATAGCTCCTCTTACAACAAGTAGTTCACAAGTTTCACTGGGAAAAAAACCCCCCTTCTATGTAATTCTCCTATATTTATACAAAAGCAAAACTGTTGGGCCACCCACAAATGACTCTTGGGCTTCCCCAACGCTTCACCTCCCACAATTTTTTCACATTAAGTGCTTATATAATTTACAATATATTACAATAAAACAAACTAATAAAGCACTTAGGTGGAGGGCCCTGCTTGATTGTTCAAGAACTTCTTCCATGCTAAAGCTTCTAAGGCAATATTTTCGAACTCAGAAGGTTCGAGAAAACGAATATTGATTTCAAATTTAGCAGCCTGATTTCTTATTACTTCTATCTTGGCTGAGCTCAAGCGTAGTTGATCTTCTAGCAACTGTACACTGACCGCTGAATGAGCTACCTCATTTCTCAAGATCTGCTCGTCTAGGGCCTTGATCTGCTGAATTCTTTGTTCATCTTCCTGATATCTACTCTGCAACATCTCTAAAAACATGTGGTGTTCTAGAAATGTGCCCATTCTCTGCTCAGCAGCAACCTAGAAACGGTTTTAAGTGATCAAAAGTCTCCTACAGAACTCTGTACAAGCTCCCTTTGTCTTCTTTATAGCCTTCTAAATTCTTCGGCTGTGTTTATGGAAAATTCCAATAAGTCATAGTCTTGTTTCATGCATTGTTGATCTTTTGCTGGCAGGTCTACAGGGATTTCCACATTGGCCTCTAATCTTGCTATTCTTTTCGTTAGGACTTCTAAAATGTCCTGCGATCTGTCCACGAAATATGAATAAGTTTCCAAAATTTCTTCTAGTATATTATCTACCTGCGAAACCTTGCACCTCTCTTCTTCTATGGATACTTCCAGCTTGTGCATTTTGCTTCTTTGTGCTAAAACATGTTCTTTGAAAGGCTGAATGTTGGCTTGTTGTTCCCTAGCTTCTTCTAAAGATGCTGCTAATGAAGCAACTTGTTCTTTAAGCTCTACTGCTTGCACCTAATATTGTCTCTTTGACTCCTCTAGGGTAGCCTTCTGTAACTCCAGCTCCCCTATCTTACTTAGCAGCTGATCCTTTTCTGTATGAAGACTTTCACATATCGTTTTCAACCCATCATTTTTTGTCATTAGCCGCTGACATTCATGCTGCAATTTTGCTAGACTTTCCTGGGAAACCTCCAAAGACCTCTTCTCTACTTGGAGGAACTGGAGTTCTGCTTTTGAAGACTATTTAATGTTGCATGTCTTCAAACTTCCTTTTCAATTTATTACTTTCCTCTCTCTCCCTTCGTAGCGTATCCTTTAGTTGGGCAGCAGATTTCCTTGACTGTTCAAGGTCAGTTATTATTTGATCCACATTGTCCTCATAAGCATGGATCAATGCTGCTCCAGCTCGGATAGTGAATCTTGCGTCCTTGTCGGTTCCATGCACCATGGTTGTATCATTTATCATTTTCCCTCACTTCCCCCCAGTCTCGACTTTCCTCTTGGTCCTCTTCACAATCCTTTTCGTTTCCTTATCGTAAAAAATAGTATTGAAGTCTGGAATTTCTTCCCCTTTCTTTTGTTCGAAAGGGATCAGTCTTAGGCTAGAAACAACAACCTGTCCTAAGGTGCTGCTAGCAGTTGCCTCAGGGTCTTGAGAATCAGGATTACCCAGATCCTGAACCTGAATGTTTACAGGATTGGAAGCTTGTTGCTCTATCATGGACCATGTTAGTTTTAGTATTTCTGCTTCCTGCTTCCTGAGTTCCTCATCCCTTTTCTTTTTCCTTTCTTCTTCTTCACTTCTAAGCCAGCTTTCGACCTCCTGTTCTAGTCTCCTACCATCTTCATCTCTTTTCCTAGCCTCCTCTTTCTCTGCTTTCTTCTGCTCATCTTGTCCTTTCCTGCCTTTAGTAGTGATTTTATTCTTGAATCTTCTTTTTAATGCAGTTATGTTTTCTGCATTTCGGAAAATTGATCCATCTTTATCCCAATGGCTTGTATACTCAAAATGTACATTTGCTTTCCTGAAGTGTTCTACCACTTTATTCCGAGAATCATTCCTATGAAAGTTTATTTGTCCAAAATGAAATTTCTCTAATTCTTCTACAAACTCATCCGCTTTCTTAACTCTTGAGAACTTATAAGTTCCCAATCTGAACGGTATGGGAGGATAAGTAGTTTTCTTATGCTCAAATAAAAAAATCCCTATGCCTTCCAAGAAGACCTGCCTGACTGCCTCCTTGTGTACCACATAATCAGTGGTGTATTTTGGAAGTAGTGAAGGTGCTCTGGAGCAGCCATACATTCTAATATACAGTATGTCCTTGGTTAAGTAATAATCAACATACTCTTCAATGACCTGCAACGCTTCCTCAGACATGCAATTGCATTCTTTTAAGAAAATCATTGTATATAATGACATAATGAAGTGTTCACACACTTCTCTGTAGTGACTGTAGTACTTATGCGCCCACAGTGGCTTGTAGGTTGAGTATACTGGTGTTCTATCTCGGTCCCAAATACACCTCAGGTTTGGGAATGGCTGGTTGCACAGTATGCAATCAATCGGTATGGAGCTCATGTAAAATTCCAATATTTTTTGGGACACCCCTCCCAAGGCTGAAGCAATGCAAATCGAGAGACTACTTGATACAATGTTCGCCCAATTGAATATAGTCCCTTGGGTGGCAACACAGAATATGATAGGAACCCAACCCAACTTAAAACTTTTACCGTGGTCTCTCCTGAAGATCTTGTTCAACATTAAGGCAATGAATCTATAAGGGGTCCTTAAGGTGGTTGTGTTGTATTCCCCTGATGGTCTAGTTCTGAAACTCTTGCCAGGTGCTAGCATTCGTTTCAATGTCTCAATTAATCTCCTTTAGCCAATCCTCAGTCAAGTAAACTTGGGCTTCTGGTAAGTGGTAGGCTAATGATACATAACCAGGGCTATAAGCAGCATAACCCTATTTGTCAGTGTTGGCCAAAATCATGGTAGTTAGGTCTGCCCTGGGTAGAATCCATCCAATTACCTTTGAGCATGGAAAAAGCTCAGGTTTGGTAGCAATCTTCATTAAAGCCGATCTCTCAATATTTGCGTATATGGTTTCTTCCTCAAAACCAGTGTCAGGTACTTCATGGTGTGATATCAGCCTATAAATTCCCCCCCGCTTGTATTCAGGCTCCACTCTTGTGGTGCATTTAGTATCTTCGCAAGTATACTCAACCCTCGTGACAACTTGTACCTCGGGTTCCTCTTCCACCATAGGGGATTTCTTTTTCTTCCTTTTAGACATCTCGTACTCGAAAAGATTGCCCTGTCATACACAAAAGAATGAAGACAAACTACATGAGCATTTACCTCGGTCATGCTAGTCATGATGGAATCTAGGCAAAATACATAAACAAATTTAACTACCAAGTATTCCTGAGCAAAACAAATCTGCAAAAAACTAAATCCTGCCTACGACTAAAAAATGGAGTGATCAACCAAATACATCGTGGCTTTGTTAACAATGAAGAATTTTTCCCCGGTCAAGGAAAACGGTCTCAAAAATACACCCTCGGTGCTATGATTCCAAAATAAATCGTCCTATTCCCAATCTCATTCGAAATGAGGTGCACTTCAAAACCGTGACCCTAGTCCCAAAACAAAACGCAAGTGAACCAAAAGACTGGAAAACCAAAACTTTCAGCACTTCGAATCAAACAGGAAAACACCCTCTTCTGCAAACGAACAGGAAACCACCCCCCCCGGATGACCATACACAAACTGGAGGGAACTGGTGCAGACAACATAACGCTCGTTTACACCATTTTCCCAAACAGCTGGGTAAGGTTCTCAAACTCATAATGGCACCGAAATTAATCATTAAGAAAACAAAAACCCCCCACCAGATGGCCATACTGTCGAGATGAACTAGATATATGCTAAAGAAAACCGTAAACCTATGTGTTCATTAACCACAAAAGTGGAAACTAACCAAGGACGACAACCCTAGTTCAACAATCCGAAAGAAAGGGTATAAACGAGAAGAATGGCCTACCTGGCAAGGTGCTGTGCAACTGATAAGAAGAATCCACAAAATTCCATGGCAACGCCACCTATGAATGAGCTACTGACAGCAAGTACAATGTCCCGTTCAAAACGACAACGACAGCGCAGGCATGGGTTCGCAGGTAAAATAATAGAAAATATGACCCAAACCCCCAATATATACATTCCGGTAAAAAGAAACACTTGGTGGGAAAACATGACTATCGAGCGGCGAAGTGACTAAGGGATCGGCGATCAAGTTCGCTGCATCTCTGCAAAGGCGGAAAGTGAAACAACTGCGAGTTTCGCAATTCCAAGCGAAGCATTGGTGAGAAAAATAGAAAATAACTCTGCGTCGGAGCTCAACTAGACTAAAAATTCGGACCAATAGTCGGTTGGAAACGTTACAACAACGAAAACTGTAAAAACAATGAGTTTCGTAGGCCAGTCAAAATCGGAGAGAAAACAAACATGACTTAAGCGGAAAAAATCGGCAAAGCGACAAACATAAACCAAACCAAATTAGAAGAATAGTCCCTTCTAGAGCCGCAACGACGGAAGCTAAAAAGACTAAGGTCTTGCGAATCAAAATTGACGGGAATCGGAAAAGATCAAAACAACCATCACGGTGCTTCGCAATATGTCATCCGCAACGGCGGAAGCTATAGAGACAAAGAGTTTCGACGGTATTCCAATAAGGCTGTCGATAATAAAATAAAATAAAGTGCATCGGAGGCAAGTACACCTTGGATCGGATCGTCATTCCACTATATCTCCGCAATGGCGGGCACGTAGTTGACTGCTGTTTCGATCCACAGCCTCAACAACTTCCGACAGCGGGGTAAGAAATCAATGTAAGTCGGAAAACAACATTGGCATAAAGATATTCCCTATCCAATCATTAGTAAAATCAAACAAACCCAAACAAGTTGAGCAAAAAAAAATTAAAAGGAGGGTCCCAAATTTTTTTTAGAATTTAGGGAAATTGTTGCAGCTCCAACAATTGGTGACTACCTGGTGAACCCCAGATTTCTGAATCAACTCTTTTCTCAGTAAAAGACCCTTTAGTCATTAAACTCATAGGTTGAATTCTTGTAGATGCTTGTATTCCTATAATGGCAAACACATGCATTTAAATCATTGATGACAGTCCATTTTTGGAAATGGGAACACCAAAATCTCGAAGTCTGGATAACTCTTTTAAGGCTTAGTAGATGAGTTTTATTTTACCTCTGTCTTTGGGTAGTTTCTAGCTTGGACACCACAGGATCGTAACATATGGTAAACAGAAAAATTCATTTGTTCCTCATTCCCATGCCATTTTGCACCTTTTGTGCCTTTTGAACCTTTTGTTCTTATGAGTCCTCCATGTGCCTTTCTTTCTGAATTTTTTTATTCAAGCTCGTCTATCCATAGTGTCCTTTTGTGTGAGAGATGTATTTACTTTTCAGCTCACGGACGGAGAAGAACTTCTGGCAAATTTGTATTCATGTGTTTCGATACTTTGCTTTGATATGTATTGCTTCTTTTAGGAGTTTTGACTCTTATCAGCCTTTAGGATTTTAAATCTCGGCATGGGATCATTTATATATAATAAACTATTTACCTTGATTCCTTTCCGTGGGTCTTTCGTTGTCACCCCCTAAGACCTTTTAGATGTGAAATGGATGGAGCCTCAAAATAGTATTCCATACCTTATGATTATGAGTTATTTTCAGGGTTAAGCAAGACTTCAAAGAGTTCATTGCCATTTAGGAAAACTACTTACTAGAAGAGATTCTATCAGTTCAAACAAGAATACACAGTCTTATCCAGATATTTCAGTTGATCGAGAACCCTGATGCTTTCCATGCTACCAAATTTTGCCTCTTTTATTCAAAACCAAAACAAAAATAACTAGAAACAACAACGGTAAATCAAAGTGAAAACTGCGTCAAATTATTTATGTACAAAGCCATAAAAGCCAAAAGAAAAAGTAAAAATTTGAGAACTAAGCCACTACCTGATCAGTTCTCTGCCCACCCCTATAGATCTATCAACTTGTAAGCCAAGGGGCTAGGCTCGATTGCAGATGTGAAATACCTAACCATTATCTAATTCTGCTATTTTTGAAACCAAAACTACATCTACCACTTTACAATCAATCTCATCAGCCCGTGAACATTGAAGGAGATCAGGCTGAGTGTCTGTTATATTGTTGGCTTCTTCTGATGCAGGATGTCTTAATTCAAGCTCAATTAGATAATTCCCCAAAACAGAATTTGCTAATTCATCTTCTTCTCCCAACTTAGTGACAGCATGTTTCATGTATGGTTCCCTTAAAATTTTGATCTAATTTAGGACTCCTTTATGAGGCAGCAATAGATGTGACCAATCTGAAGCAAAATACCCCTTTAACCTAGCGGACCAGTCTCGGTTCAAAATAAGTCCATAACCATCAGGTATGTCTGCCACCACAATATCAATATATTGACATATCTTTTCACTTGCAGATAAATGAATGAGAACATTCTCCATTTCCCCCACTACTTTCACATTAGTTCTGTCTAATTGAGTAACTTCCCAAGCAGTAGGTTTTGGTTGTCCATTAATTTTTTTGCAAACTGCGAGTGGCATAACATTCACTGACGATCCAGAGTCTACCAAACAATTATGCACCTTATGATTCAAAATTTCCAAAGTCAAAAGGAAAGGTAGGGTTTTAAACCTAGTTTTCTCTTCTCCAATTGCTTCAACATCTTCCTCCATAGGTTGGTTTTCTATGGGTAATTATTCCTCTGGTTCTTCAGGATTTTTAATATTTTCCTTGTCATTACCTACTTGGTCCTCCATAGGCTTAACATGCATGTTGATTTGCTTCGGATCTTGGCTGATAATGGTAATTTTAGGTACTTCACCATCAACATTGTTCTTTGGTTTTTTCCTGACATTCTCTTGCAACTTCTTAATCTTCGAGAGCATTGAATTGTATTTATTCACCAAATCCAGGCCTTTTGTTGTCATTTTAATTTCTGGTATACCCTTAGGTTTCAGAGTACTTCTTTCTGTATCAAAAAGCGAGACACAATCCCATAAAAACATGGTATAATTCTCTTGTCTTCCTGAGGTCTTACCACCCTTTTCCTCTTCATCACTGTCCTCAGTTAATTTAGAATCCAATAGCTGATTCATCACCAATGTCATTGAATTTATCCATTGAGGACAATTCTTTTCAGAATGGGGTTGTTGATGGAAAGTGCAAAAGTTATCCATCTCCACTTCTGTTAAATTCATCGATGCCGGACTATGTGGAGGAGGTTTGGATTGGTTGTTATCCTCTATTTTCTTGAAATACGGCTTATATGCTTTCTGAGCTTCCTTTTCTTTCTCCAAATCTATTACTCTATTGGAAAGCTTTTGCATCATTTTTAACATCCCCTCAAAATCATGTGATTGCTCCTCTTTAGGTTTAGACAACAATAAGGCTTTCTTCCCAGAAGGTTTTTCTCTAGACTGCTCAGGATAATCTTCTATACTTTCCTTTTCAGCCTCTACTCTTTCAGCTTCTTCATAAGTTTCTGATAACGTAGGCTTAACCTGAGCTTTTGTGAACATAGCCAAGTCAGGACCTAAAGCTGAGGTATAATACTCAATCAGAACCTTGTTATAGGGCTTATCAGTTGCAGAGAGGTTCTTAAGGTAAGTAGAAAATCTTTGAGTAAAATTATGTACCTTTTCCTTTCTTTTTTTTTTAGAGCGCTTAAACCTTTCATTAGTGCTGCATGTGTCTTTTGGGTTGCATATTTACTTCTGAAAATCCTTTCAAAGGTATCCCAGTCTGGGATAGAGTTTGTAGGAAAAAAAAAAATACCATGATGCTGCTGCTCCTTTAAGGGTATGGGGAAAAAGTCTACAAACTACATCCTCGTGTTCCCCAGCCCTTAATCCTTCTATTGCCAAATAGAAACTTTGCAAATGGTCATCTACTAAAATCTTCTCATTTGGATCAAACTTGGGCAGCATCTTCTCAAAAGCTTGAGGTAAGTCATGCAACGACGGTGTTAAGTTCAGGGGTGATCTGGCTTTTCAAGCAGGTGGTGGATTTGGTGGGTTAAGTGGCTGATTTGCATTTACACCTGCCATTAATATGGGTGGAGAGTCAGGAGGTGAGAGAATAGGAGTATGCATAGGAGAACAATAAGGTGTGTTTGGGCCTACTTGATTCAAAGTCTGAACAACTTTCTGTAATGCTACTTCTACTAATTCTTCCAAATCCCCAACCAACACTGAATCTTCCAAGATGGGACGATCTTTCTTCTTGTACTCTCTCCGAGGTAAATTAGGGATAGTGGGTAACCCTCCAATACTCTTTACATATGCTCTAGTGTGTCTCCCTCAGATTATTAACAACTTCATTGTCTACATAATACAAATGTTCTCTATTCTCTTCGGTATTTGGATCAGGAAATAAACTGCTTTCAAAACTATCACTGGTGGAGCAATTTCGAGGAAATGGATTTCCCCGGCCAGCCATGCACTAGTGGCCCTCCTTCTAGCACCAGAAACTGTTGAGGCCTGGAAATTCGCAGGCAGCAACAACAAGGGATTCTCCCCAGTCAACATTCCCAACTAGCCCGTGACTGTTTGGAATGGGGAATCTATTCGGTTTGTGGTCCGACTACCATAGGTCAAGTAACAAAAACAAAGGGTTTTACCAGTTGCGGCCTGGTCCACCTTGTATATTTTTGTATTTTGACTTTAAGTATGATATGCAGGTGCCTATCTAACATGCAGATTGATAAAGAATACGAGGAGTGGTCACAATGTGATGCGCAGGTTCTTACCTCTCGTCTTAGACTCTCTCGCATCTAAATCACACACAAATGAAAACAATATTAACTAAGCTATCCCTAGGGACAAAATTATCAATTAATGAGTAATGTATTACTGCTCATATGCTAAGATAAATCACAGATAGCTGTTCTTAGAATCAAAACACATAAACATGAATAGAGATATACACAACAAGATAGCTCACCGTCTGTTAGAACATTCATTACCCATAGTGGAACTTATCACAAAATAGACCAGAGAACATTCAAACAAGAACATAGGTTCAGAAAGTTAGAACGATCTCATAGTTAATGAAACATAGCTGAAAACAAAATAGTTCCCCTTCAACATTGTTCATTTCATCACATTTGAACATTCCACACCACACTTTCTCCAACAGGAAAAATTGTAATTTTATTATCGCAAAACGAAATAGTTCCTCTTACAACAAGTAGTTCACAAATTTCACTGGGAAAAAGCCCCCCTTCTATCTAATTCTCCTATATTTATACAAAAGGAAAACTGTTGGGCTGCCCACAAATGACTCTTGGGCTTCCCCAACGCTTCACCTCCCACAATTTTCTCACATTAAGTGCTTATATAATTTACAATATATTACAATAAAACAAACTAATAAAGCACTTAGGTGGAGGGCCTCGCTTGATTGTTCAAGAACTTCTTCCATGCCAAAGCTTCTGAGGCAATATTTTCGAACTCAGAAGGTTCGAGAAAACGAATATTGATTTCAAATTTAGCAGCCTGACTTCCTATTACTTTGATCTTGGCTGAGCTCAAGCGTAGTTGATCTTCTAGCAACTGTACACTGACCGCTGAATGAGCTACCTCATTTCTTAGGATCTGCTCGTCTAGGGCCTTGATCTGTTGAATTCTTTGTTCATCTTCCTGATATCTACTCTGCAACATCTCTAAAAAAGGTGGTGGTCTAGAAATGTGTCCATTCTTTGCTCAGTAGCAACCTGACAACGGTTGTAAGTGATCAAAAGTCTCCTACAGAACTCTGTACAAGCTCCCTTTGTCTTCTTTACAACCTTCTTAAATTATTCGACCGTGTTTATGGAAAACTCCAATAATTCATAGTCTTGTTTCAGGCCTTGTTGATCTTTTGCTGGCAGGTCTGCAGGGATCTCCTCGTTGGCCTCTAATCTTGCTATTCTTCCTGTCAGGACTTCTAAAATGTCTTGCAATCTGTCCACGAAATAGGAAGAAGTTTCCAAAATTTCTTCTAGTCTATTATTTACTTGCAAAACCTTGCACATCTGTTCTTCTATGGATACTTGTAGCTTGTGCATTTTGCTTCTTTGTGCTAAAAAATGTTCTTTGAAAGGCTAAATGTTGGTTTGCTGTTCCCTGGATTCTTCTAAAGCTGCTGCTAATGAAGCAACTTGTTCTTTAAGCTTTACTGCTTGCACCTAAGATTGTCTCTCTGACTCCTCCAAGGTAGCCTTCTATAACTCCAGCTCCCCTATCTTACTTAGCAGCTGATCCTTTTCTGTATGAAGACTTTCACATACTGTTTTCAACCCATCCTTTTCTGTCATTAGCCCCTGACATTCCTGCTGTAATTTTGCTAGACTTTCCTGGGAAACCTCCAAATACCTCTTCTCTACTTGGAGGAACTGGAGTTCTGCTTTTGAAGACTTTATTTCATGTTGCATGTCTTCAAACTTCCTTTTCAATTTATTACTTTCCTCTCTCTCCCTTCGTAGCATATCCTTTAGTTGGGCATCATATTTCCTTGACTGTTCAAGGTCAGTCATTATCCGATCCACATTGTCCTCAGAAGCATGGATCAATGCTGCTCCAGCTCGGATAGTGAATCTTGGGTCCTTGTTGGTTCCATGCACCATGGTTGTATCATTTATCATTTTCCCTGACTGCCCCCCAGTCTTGACTTTCCTCTTGGTCCTCTTCACAATACTTTTTGTTTCCTTGTCGTAAAAAATAGTATTGAAGTCTGGAATTTCTTCCCCTTTCTTTTGTTCGAAAGGGATCAGTCTTAGGCTAGAAACAACAACATGTCCTAAGGTGCTGCTAGCAGTTGCCTCAGGGTCTTGAGAATCAGGATTACCCAGATCTTGAACCTGAATGTCTATAGGATTGGAAGCTTCTTGCTTTGTCATGGACCCTGTTAGTTTTAGTCTTTCTGCTTCCTGCTTCCTGAGTTCTTCATCCCTTTTCCTTTTCCTTTCTTCTTCTTCACTTCTAAACCAGCTTTTGGCCTCCTGTGCTAGTCTCCTAGCGTCTTCATCTCTTTTCCTAGCCTCCTCTTTCTTTGCTTTCTTCTGCTCATCTTGTCCTTTCCTGCCTTTAGTAGTGATATTCTTCTTGAATCTTCTTTTTAATGCAATTATGTTTTCTGCATTTCGAAAAATTGATTCATCTTTATCCCAATGGCTTGTATACTCAAAATGTACATTTGCTTCCCTACAGAGTTCCGCCACTTTATTCTGGGAATCATTCCTATGAAAGTTTATTTGTCCAAAATGAAATTTCTCTAATTCTTCTACAAACTCATCCATTTTCTTAACTCTTGAGAACTTATAACTTCCCAATCTGAACAGTATGGGAGGATAAGTAGCATTCTTATGCTCAAATAAAAAACTCCCTATGCCATCCAAGAAGACCTGCCTGACTGTCTCCTTGTGTACCACATAATTAGTGGTGTATTTTGGAAGTAGTGAAGGTGCTCTGGAGCAGCCATACATTCTAATATATAGTCTGTCCTCGGTTAAGTAATAATCAACATACTCTTCAATGACCTGCAATGCTTCCTCAGACATGCAATTGCATTCTTTTAAGAAAATCATTGTATATAACGGCATAATGAAGTGTTCACACACTTCTCTGTAGTGACTATAGTACTTATGCGCCCATAGTGGCTTGTAGGATGAGTATATTGGTGTTCTATCTTAGTCCCAAATACACCTCAGGTTTGGGAATGGCTGGTTGCATAGTATGCAATCAATCAGTATGGAGCTCATGTAAAACTCCAATTTTTTTTGGGACACCCATCCCAAGGCTGAAGCAATGCAGGTTGAGAGATTTTTTGATACAATGTTCACCCAATTGAACATAGTCCCTTGGGTGGCAACACAGAATATGATAGGAACCCACCCCAACTTAAAACGTTTACCGTGGGCTCTCCCGAAGGGCCAGGTACTAGCAGTGTTTTCAATGTCTGAATTAGGTCGAGATTAATCTCCTTTAACTAATCCTCAGTCAAGTAATGCTGGGCTTATGGTAAGTGGTAGGCTAATGATACATAACCAGGGCTATAAGCAGCATAACCCTGTTTGTCAGTGTTGGCCAAAATCATGGTAGTTACGTTTGCCCTGGGCAGAATCCATCCAATTACCTCTGAGCATGGAAAAAGCTAAGGTCTGGTAGCAATCTTTGTTAAAGCCAATCTCTCAATATTTGCATATATGGTTTCTTCCTCAAAACCAGTGTCAGGTACTTCATGGTGTGATATCAGCCTGTAAATGCCCCCCCACTTGTATTCAGGCTCCACTCCTGTGGTGCATCTAGTATCTTCGTAAGTATACTCAACGCTCATGACAAATTCTACCTCGGGTTCCTCTTCCACCATAGGGGCTTTCTTTTTCTTCCTTTTAGACATCTCGTACTTAGAAAGATTGCCTGCCATACACAAGAATCTTTTAGGTCCTGTTGAGCCATTCACCCAATATTCAAAGAATGAAGACAAACTACATGAGCATTTACCTTGATCATGCTAGTCATGATGGAATCTAGGTAAAATACATAAATGGATTTAACTACCAAGTATTCCTGCGCAAAACAAATCTGCAAAAAACTAAATCTTGCCTATGACTAAAAATTGGAGTGATTAACCAAATACATCATGGCTTTGTTAACAATGACAAATTTTTCCCCCGGTCAAGGAAAGCAGTCTCAAAACTACACCTTTGGTGCTATGATTCCAAAATAAATCGTCCTATTCCCAATCTCATTCGAAACGAGGTGCACTTCAAAACCGTGACCCTAGTCCCAAAAAAAACGTGAGCGACCCAAAAGACTAGAAAACCAAAACTTTCGGCACTTCGAATAACACAGGAAAACGCCCTCTTCTGCAAACGAACAGGAAACCATCCCCCCCGGACGACCATACACAAACTGGAGGGAACTGGTGCAGACAGCGTAATGCTCATCTGCACCATTTTCCCAATCAGCCGGGTAAGGTTCACAAACTCATAATGGCACCAAAATTAATCATGAAGAAAACAAAACCCCCCCACAAGACGGCTATACTGTCGAGATGAACTAGATATATGCTAAAGAAAACTGTAAACCTAGGTGTTCATTAACCACGGAGGTGGAAACTAACCAAGGAAGACAACCCTAGTTCAACAATCCGAAAGAAAGGGTAGAAACGAGAAGAATGGCCTACATAGCAAGGCGTTGTGCAGCGGACAAGAAGAATCCGCAAACTTCCACGGCGGCGCCATCTACAAATGAGCTACCAACAACAAGTACAATGTCCTCTTCGAAACGACAACGACAGCGCAGGCATGGGTTCGTAGGTAAAATAATAGAAAATATGCCCCAAACCCCCAATATATACATCTCGGTAAAAACAAACACTCGGCGGGAAAACATGACTATCGGGCGGCAGAGTGACTAAGGGATTGGCGATCAAGTCAGCTGCATCTCCGCAATGGCGGAAAGTGAAACAACTGTGAATTCCGCAGTGCCAAGCGAAGCATTGACAAGAAAAATAGAAAATAACTCCGTGTCAGAGCTCAACTAGACTAAAACCTTGGACCAATAGTCAGTTGGAAATGCCGCAACGGCAGAAACCGCAAAAACAACGAGTTTCGTAGACCAGTCAAAATCGAAGAGAAAACAAACATGACTTAAGTGGAAAAAATCAGCAAAGCGGCAAACATAAACCAAACCAAATCGAAAGAATAGTCCCTTCTAGAGCTGCAATGGCGGAAGCTAAAAAGACTAAGGTCTTGCGAATCAAAACTGACAGGAATCAGAAAAGATCAAAACAACCATCACGGTGCTTCGCAATATGTCATCCGTTACGGCGGAAGCTATAGAGACAAAGAGTTTCGACAATATTCCAATAACGCCGTCGATAATAAAATAAAATAAAGTGCATCTGAGGCAAGTACACCTTGGATCGGATCGTCATTCCATTGTATCTCCGCAACCGCGGGCGCGTAGTTGACTGCTGTTCCGATCCACAGCCTCAACAACTTTTGACAGTGGGGTAAGAAATCAATGTAATTCGTAAAACAACATTGGCATAAAGATATTCCCTGACCAATTATCAGTAAAATCAAACAAACCCAAACAAGCTGAGCAAAACAAAATGAAAAGGAGGGTCCCGAATTTTTTTTAGAATTTAGGGAAATTGTTGCAGCTGCAACAGAAGGGTACAATGTCTCTTAGAGACAAGATGAAAGTTGAAAATATTTTGCTTGTAAATAACTTAAAAGCTAATCTTTTAAGTGTGAGCCAAACATGTGATCAAGGACACATATGTATATTCGATTCGAAGAAGTGTGCAATCAGAAGAAAATATTTAGGAAAACTTGTTGGGACCGCTGTGATAACTCCAAGTAATGTGTATATCCTAGAAATTGAAGAACAATGTTATATGAGTTAAATTGATGAAAGTTTGCTATGGCATAGAAGGATGGGGCACTTGAACTCTGACAATCTTGTAAAAGTTAGTAAGAAGGGAGCTATAAGGAACTTGCCAAAGATCATAAAACCACCAAATCATGTTTGTAGACACTATCTTTTATGGGAAGCAAACAAGAACAAGCTTCAAAGTCAAAGAACATAAAACCTCTCATCCATTAGAAATAATTTACACTGATGGTTGTGGAAAAACAAGGAATAAAAGCTTTCAAGGTGACTATTACTTTATTTTATTAATCGTTGATTATACAAGGATGACTTGGGTGGCATTTCTTAAAGAAAAATCAGAAGCCTTTATGAAGTTCAAATCCTTCAAAGCACTTGCTGAAAATGAAGCAAATCGTGAGATTAAATGTCTAAGATCAGATAATGGTGGAGAATTCACCTCAAACGAATTCAATGAGTTTTGTGAAATTCATGGAAGCACGAGGCAGTTTTCAGTAGCAAAAAATCCTAAGTAAAATGGATTTGTTGAGAGAAAGAACAAGAAAATCCAAGAAGTAGCTAGGACTATGCTTAATGAAGCAAAACTTCCGGATGGCTATTGGAGAGAAGCATTATATACAGATGTTTATGTACAAAACATATGGCAACTCAGAGTGAATAGTGACAAGACTCCTTATGACCTATGGTTTGGAAGACCAACTTTAGTTAAATATTTTAGAGTTTTTGGAAATAAATGCTACATAAAAAGATATGATGATGATCTAGGGAATTTTGACTCTAGAACAAATGAAGGCATATTTCTTGGATATTCCTCCACCAAAAAGGCATATATATGTTATAATATAAGGTTGCACAAGATCATAGAAGGTGCAAATGTAATTGTCGATGATATTAAACCAAGAAGAATACAAATCCAAGAAAGTGTGGATGTTGAAGAAATTGAGGACCAGGAAATAAATAATAAAGAAAAATAAGAAAGTTCACAAGAAGAGGATGTGTTAGAAGAAGAAGAAGAAGAAAAACTAGAGAAAGAAAAATCACATGAAAATGAGAATGAAAACCCTCCAAGATCAGACGCAGAAAACATCTAGGTGGGTTCAGAAGAGTAATCCTGAAAGTAAAATAATTGGTGACAAAGATTAAGGTGTTAAAACACGAGGAAAAGTATTGTACGACGAAGAATAAGCACTACTTTCGATAATAGAACCCAAAAAATTTAAAGAAGATTGGAAAAGTGAGGATTGGGTCAATGCTACGATTGATGAACTTGATCAAATAAAGAAGAACCAAACTTGGGAACTTGTCCCAAGGGCTAAATGCATGAATTTTATTGGAACCAAATGGATTTTTAAAAACAAGTTCAATGAGCATGGTCATGTGACAAGAAACAAGGCTAGATTAGTATGCAAGGGATATGCTCAAGTAGAAGGTGTTGACTTTGAATAAAATTTTGCACCTGTGGAAATATTTGAAGCCATAAGGATGATTTTAGCTTTTGCATGCTACAAAAACTTCAAAGTGTACAAAATGGACGTAAAATATGCATTTCTTAATGAAGAACTTGATGAAGAAGTCTATGTTGAGCATCCTGGAGGTTTTCTCTTATCAGAACATAGAAAATATGTTTGCAAACTTAAGAATGCACTCTATGGCCTTAAACAAGCTCCAAGAGCATGGTTCTCAAGACTTGACAAGTATTTAAAGCAATAAGGATATGGAAGAGGGGCCAATGACAATAATTTATACTTAAAGTTTGAAAACAAAAATATGATCATTGATGTAGTTTGCGTAGACGATATCATATTTGGAAGTGATCTACAAATTCTGAGTGTAAACTTTGCTTCAGAAATGAAGAAGGAATTTGAAATGCCAATGTTAAGAGAAATGACAATATTTCTAGGTTTACAAGTTTCTCAATCAGAAAAAGGGATTTTCATCTCTCAAACTAAGTATATCAAAGAGATGTTGAAAAAGTTCAAAATGGAAGAATCCAAACATGTTAGTACTCCTATGGTCATTGGTTGTAAATTGAGCAATGATGCTGAATATTTAGAAGTAGATCATACTATGTATAGGTCAATGATTGGTAGTTTATTATATGTAAAAAATACAAGACCAGATGTAATGCAGGCTGTAGGATTGGTTTCCAGATTCTAATCAGCCCCAAAATAAGCACATGTGGTTGCAGTAAAAAGAATTCTTAGATATCTAAAAGGTACTGTGGATTATGGATTATGGTATCCAAAAGGAAATAAATTCACTCTAAAAGCATTTACTGATGCGAACTGGGCACGAAGTATTAATGACATAAAAAGAACTATTGGGACAACATTTTACTTAAGATATTGCTTGGTGTCACGACTAAGCAAAAAGCAGTCTTCCATTTCACTGTCTACAACAGAAGCCGAGTATATTGCTGCAGCATCATGTTGTACACAAGTCATTTGGATGAAACAAACATTGGAATATTTACTTTAAAGAATGAGGACCCAATAGTGATAAATTGTGACAATACCAGTTCCATAAACATATAAAAAAATCTCGTCATGCACTCCAAAACAACAGATTGCAGATATATTCACTAAGAGACCAAGTGTCACAAAATGTGGTCAAATTGGAAAATATTGATACTAAAGAACAGATTGCAGATATATTCACTAAGCCACTACCCAAAGAAGAATTTAAGCATCTTAGACATAAGCTGGGATTATTCTCCTTACAGTGAATAAAAAAGAGAAAAGGAATCATGTTGGGGAGAGATATGTTGACAGGGGGAGTTGTCAAAAGGAAACCTTTGTCATCATTGTCAAAGGGGGAGAATGTTTTGATGTTTCCATCAATGCCAAAGGGAGAGACTGTTGAATGGAGTTGTCATTGAAGTCAAAGGAGTCCAGTAATGCAAAAGGAATAACCAAGGACATGATGGCAGGGAAAACTCACTGTAAGACAAAGGAAGCGATGAACTAGCGAGGGGATCAAGTCCAACAAAGTTTGATCGAGCTTGATCGATCCTCTGATCAATCAACACAAAATTGTGGATTTGCAGTTAGCTTATTTAGCATAGGTTGGATGACTCATATCGTATCAAGAAAATAGATCGATGATAGGGAAAGGATCCAAAAAAGTAAATGTGTGTGGACGATAACGTTCTGGAGCGCCAAAGTGAAGTTCTATGTTTGATAACTGATCAACGGAGGAGGAGGATTTCCCAAAGCGATCGACGATTCACAGGAGTTGCGGAATCCCATTTCGAAAAATTTGGGAGGCACATTCACAATCCACAATCCACAATGCAGAAGGAAGCCACAATCCGCAAATTGCAGAAGAAGTCTTGCGGAAGACGAATTATAGAAGCAATTTCGAGAAAATTTGAAATGCAGACCCGCAATCTGCAATTTGCAATGCAGAAGGAAGTTGCAATCCACAAATTGCAGAAGCTGAATTGTGGAAGCGAATTCGAGAGAAGTCAACATGCATACCCTAAACCCACAATCCGCAATTGCGGAAGGAAGGAGTTTCCAATTGCGGAAAGGTAATTGTGGAAGCAATTTTTGAGAAAATTCAAAATGCACATCCATAATCTGCAATCCACAATTACAGAAGTGATGAGTTCCCACAAATTGCCAAAAAGGTTATTATGGAAAGGACGTTGTGGAAAGGCAATTGCAGAAGGTTGTGACTGATAAATTTAAACAAAGTTAAAAGTGATAAACAAAGAGGTAATTTCGAATTGGTTTTTGTTTGTGAAAAGTCACGATGAAGATATGTGACTGGTAGATGAAGAGATATGTTTGAGGGTATATAAACAATTATTTAAACTTTCAAATAGGTGTCTCTGTACATTCAATTGGAAGATCCATTGGTGTAGATTAGTCTAAGATCAAAGTATCATATAAGGGTGGTTGGGAGGCGCTAGGGCAGACAACATACTTGCAAGGGGGTCGTATCCTCCTTCCAGTAGTAGCTGGTAAATATTGTGTAGAAGCATCCTTTCTGTAGTAGCTGATAAACCAAGGGGTCGTAGCCTCCTTCCAGTAGATGCTGGTAAATAGGGCATTGTAGCATCCTTTTATGTAGTAGTAGGCATAAACTATTTGTAAATATAATTTTGCAGAATAGAAAGTGTTGGTGGTTTTCCCAATTAGGATTCCACGATAATATTGTGTGTTCTGTTTTTTTGTTGATTTTGTTTTAAGTGAAAAATTTTAAATAGATTGATTAATACCGATTCACCCCCCTCAATATTGCTTGATATTCCAACACACATCTACATGAATTCTTATGCCTTCCCATACCAATTGGAAAATTCCAATAAATGGGTTGATTTTCACCGAGTATAGCACCTCCACATTGAGCTAACACCTAATTCTCCACCTCGAGCCACCACACAAAATTGTATTGTAGAATTCACTACATAAAAAGCCTTGAACGAAACTACCACAAAGCTCCGCATTGAGAATTTGTCATAGAGATGCATCGATAGTTGCTACCCTAAGGTCTTGAGGTCATCCCTTTGTTGGCTGAATCCACAATGAGGTCTCTGTCCTTTCCTCCTCAAAATGAAAAAAAAAAACAATGATTGAACGTTTGAATTATCCCACTCCTCCTCACAATGAAAATAAAACCAATGAATGAAAGGTTAAATTATCCCACTGTAAAAGAACACAGTAATTTCTAATACCATTAAGTTAGTAATATATTATGTTATTATATTATAGGTAAGTCATCTAGAAAGTCATATATCTTATCTACTTATATTATAAGATATATCAATTATATTTGTATGTTTGTATGTAGTAAAGAGCGAATTGCTATTATTTTAAATGAACTTACATAATTAATATATTATTATTATTATATTGTGTTTGAATCTTTTTATCTATATACATATTTCCATTATAAAAATATATTATAATTTTATTAAATAAAATAAATTACAATTTTCATATATTTTATGAACCTTACAAGTAATTATAAATCTTACATATATGAGTCTATGTCCAATTTTACAAATAATCCAATATAACTATCAAAATCTTCAAAATAGGAGCAAAACTAGCTATTCATTTCACTATATCTAAATAGGAGCCTTGATAATCCACATTTAATTACCATTATCTCAAGAGATTAAATAGGGGCCTTGATAATCCACATTTTATTACCATTATCTCAAGGGATCTTTGATCCTTAATGATATATTAATATAAAGAAAAAAACAACAAGAAATGATTTGAGCTTTTAACTTTTAAAAAAAAACTAACAATATTATTTATTCTATTAAAATTTCATGGAAAAATGGATGGCAATGTTAAAGTTTACCTATTCTTCTCTCTCCTGAATTTCTATCCTTAGTTAGAAAACATTGACATGTAACCATATTAATCCCTTTTTTGATAAATCATATACATCATTGATTTTTAATCTATAAATGTGAATTAAAGATAAGGAAACAAACATGTTACAAAGCCCTTGTACCTTTTCTAATAAAATATGCAAGAAAAAATTTGTGCAATTATGTTCAACACTCATCCATTTAATTACTATTAAGGAGTCAATAAAACTTGATGTTTTAAGACTCATTTTTCACTTGCTAACAACTAGAGTAATTTGATAATCGTTAATTTTGAAAAGTTGTTTGTACTAGACCCCAACCTTGTTCTAAATTTTATACAATGACCTTTGTTTAACTGGAGTGGGCATAATGATAAAGAACATGTGTTTCCTCCTAAGAGATCATAAGTTCAAATACAGAGGGGAGTAGGGTATGTACACCTCCATAGACTTCAACAACCAAATCAATACATAGGAAAAAGTCTATTGTCTCACAAATAAAGGGTCTCATACACCTCAAACTAATTATTATATATAAAACACCTCAAACTAATTATTATTAACAATACTAAACCTCTTAATCATATTCATATATATAATCTTTTATATCATATTTTATCTATATTTATACGTATATCATAAAGTTAATTATTTATAAATCTTAATGCTGGCCTATTTATAAAAAAGTATCAATGTATTAAAGCCATGTTTTAGTTGGTTAGAAAGTGCAATGTGCAAGATTTGGAACTTTATAATGGTAGAAGTAGATGGTATTGTCTCTGATGAAGTATGCAACATTAGTAATAGTGGTAAGATGTCTCACATATAGTGATGTAGTTTTAAAATTTCCAAAGGAATTTTTTATTGGTCTCATCTAAAGAGATATATTTAATAAGTACACTATTTATGTAACCTATCCAACAAAGTAATTTAGAACTAATGTTTTAGATATATGCTCAGTTTTATGATAAGACAATTCATGCGAATCAATATTATATAAGTTATAATGTTTTAGATATATGCTCCTTAGTATTATGATAAGACAATTCATGCGATTCAATGTTATATAAGTTATATCATAAAATCATTAAATATATCTTACATAGTGTTTATAATCCTTTTATTTTCCCATTTTATTTGTAGATTTTTTAAAGTATTTATTAAGGTGGTGTAGATTATTAGATAATTTTTTTCCAATTCATGAAACATCATAATTTGATAGTCATGGAAAAGTTTGGATCATCTTTTTCAGAAATAAAAAAACCTTATTCTGCATTTATTTAAAAAGTTTGGTATAATTATTTTTTAGAAAGAGAAAACCTTATATGAATTCATTTAACAAAATATTAGATAGTATTGCTATTATTATGAATTTGGAACATTTTTATTTTTTCTACTTTTATACTATATGCCACAAGATGAAAACAGATGTTAAATGTCAATTTTTGGGATAATTGTAATGTACTTCTTGTATTGTATAAGGGAATCACCGATGTCAAATGTCAATGGATAATTGTAATGTACTTTTTATATTGTATAAGGGGATCACATATGTCAAATGTCAATTTTTGGAATAATTGTAATGTACTTCTTATATTGTATATTGTATAAAGGGATCTTGTATCGAGGACATTGATAATTTATTATGGCATATTATTTTATGTGTACCTTTATGTTGTGTGGAGTATTATTGATCTTAATGTATATTTATTGTGTTTAGAGACACTTTTTATATCTCAATATGCTAGAAGAGATATAATTCCATACTCAACGTAGAGTTGATACGTGATATAATGTCAGTTTTAACCTAAACTTTAAAAAGTAAAATATTTACTATAACAATGACGGCTCTGAACTAAATTTAAAATAAAAAATATTATCTATGTCTATATCAACTTTAATACACACATATTCTTTACTAACCTAAAATTATAGAAAAATCAGAATATTTGCATAAGAGTTTTGGAATCGACAATTTGAGTATAAAGTGTTTTTATTTTTTTATTTTTTTTATATATAGCTAATTTCCATGGATTGAATCACACTCTACATGAATTTCATGTGTATCATTCAATGAGATCTATGCTGAATCAAACACTCGTTGAATCTGATTTAATTGTGTGTATGAATCTACGCAAGAGGAGGGAAGTGGGTTTTAACTTGCAACATCACTTGTGAAGCCTCAAGTATTCTCAGTTAACACCGTGTTATCACCTAATAAATCTCAATGTTCGCTGGTTTCTATGAAAATACAAATGATCTCTTAAATACAAATGAAGTGACAATTAACAAAATACAATTCACATCTTTTTTAATTTTCAAATATAGAAAAATAAAATGCAAATTCAAATGCATATTTCATTTTCTAGGTTTTTATATAAATTAAAATTTAGGAATTTAACATTTAAAAATGTGTATAATATGTAAGTAATAACAAACAAACAGACACACACAATTTTATATTGTGGTTCACCTACCCCCCAGCAGGGCTGGTTACATTCACGGAAACAACGCATAGGGGGCCCACCCGAAGGGGCTTTGCCTATTCGCTCTGATTACATAGCTAACATGACGGGGACATCAAGTGAGGCCCTTATATACATATGTATAGCCTCCCAAGGATTTGACCCTGATACCTTCTGCTCACAACTTACAACACTCGACCACTTACGCTAGCCCTTCGAGCTAAGTAATAACACACACACACATAAAAAATTTAACATCTAACATAGTTCAATCTCTTAATTCGATAACTTTAAATGGATGTAAATTTTATTTTGGATGCATTGATTTAAAAGAACTTTGATTTTACTATTGATTCCAATTGAATTTAATTTAGAGGTAAACTTGCACTACTATTTTTGCATCGGTTGTAATTTTGTTCTCTTTGTTTGATGCAAGAATATAAGCTGTAAATCACTAAAAATTGAGCATCATCACGCCTATTGTTAATGGGGAAATGAAATAATGAAAATATTGAAGATGCAATATGACAACAATGTCAATGTGATAGAAGAAAGGTTATCAATCAAATGCATCATTCATTGCATTTCAGAGGGAATAAAATATGATACAGAAAAATGAGCAACAAAGATTGTGTTGACAACAAATGAATGAGGATCAAAGGGGAGAACAATGAAGAAGGGACTGTGAATGAAAAATAATGCAATTGAAGGAATGGATGAGGATGTTAAGGAATACAATAGAATTCAAAACTGATATCGTGTACAAGCACATTGATAAAAACAATGTCAAGTTATAAATGAGGTAATGGGACAAACTAAACTTATTTCTCTATCTGGTACTGATCACCAAATAAATGGACCAATAATGCAAGATTATGATTTTCAAGCAAAATCCAATGTACGAGTGATTTCATATGAATATGATGTTATTGCCCATAAAAAAATACATGAAAGAATTCATAAAATAGGTCATGTTCAAATGTGACATGTGTGTGAGGAGTCATATCTTTACATACAAGTGGTGACTACTAATATAGGCCCGATGTGTATGGTATGTAAGAGGGAGGGTAATAATCACATTTATGTACTCAATAGGTGGGAAATACATAGTTAGAAGACATGCCATCAACTTTCCTTGGGAGGTTAAAGGTGTCACCAAGAAATTACCTCGACAAATTAAATACCCAGATGTATGATTGTTGTGCAAAAAAATGGTCATCAACGATCAAGATATGATTTCATTGTTAGATTACTACATTTTTGAATTATAGAGGTGTCTCTCTTCTGCCCCCCAAAGTGAATTTTTTGGATTGTTTTGGTTTTAGAGGTGGCCTTGAAAAAACTATCCCAAAAGGCACCAATGTTAAAAGTTTGGCTTTTAGGGGTGGTTCTAAAAGAGATCAAAACCGCCTCCAAAAGTGAATCCCCCCTGTAGATACATATGTGGGCGGTTTCGAACCCTATTTAAAAGTATCTTTTAAAAACCTATGGGGGAGGTTTGAACCCCCCCCCAAAGCCACCGATGCTAAAAATTCTGAGATTTTAGGAGTAGTTTTGGAGCCCCCCTTGTGGATACCTATGAAAGTGGTTTTGAATCTCCCTCGTATATACCTATGAGGGTAGTTATGATCCCCCCACCTAGATACATACGGTGGAGGTTTTAAACCCCCCGTAGATACCTACAAGGGCAGTTTTAAACCCTCCTAAAAGTATCAAACCTACGGGGGTGGTTTGGAACATCCCTAAAGCCATCAACACTAAAAAGTTTGGGGTTTTAGGAGAGGTTCTAAAAAAGAACAAAACCACCCCAAAAAGTCTCTCTTACAAACTGACAAAGGAGGATGATGAACCCCCCCTAAACTCACTCTTACAAATATATGGGGGTTGTTTTGAACCCCCCTCATAAATTTCTATGGGGGTAGTTTGAAAACCCTCTAATAGACTCTTACGGGGGCAGTTTTGAACCCCCCTCATAGACTGCTACATGGGTAGTTTGAAACCCCTCTCATGGACTCTTATGGGGGGGATTTTGAACCCCCCTCCCCCCCCTTAGAGACTCTTATGACGGAATTTTTGAACCCCACTCATAGGCTCATACATGGGAAGTTTGAAACCCCCTCATAGACTCTTACATGGGAATTTTTGAACCCCCCTCGTAGACTCCTATTGGGGAAGTTTGAAACCCCTCTCATAGACTCTTATGAAGGCAGTTTTGAAACCGCTTCATAGACTCCTATGAGGGAAGTTATGAGCCCCCCTCATAGAATCCTACGGGGCTAGTTATAAACCCCCCTCATAGTGACCTACGAGGTGAGTTATAAACCCCCCTCATAGAAAAATACAAAGACAATTTGAAATCCCCCTCATAGCCATTCATATAAAATATTTTATTAGAAAAACAATATTGTAATATCGACATTAGGGCACGAAGGAATTGAACCACCAACCTCTTGCTTGTAAGGTAGGCACTCTGCCATTGAGATAACACCCTCTAAGAATTGGGGAGAGGAGTAATATGAACACCCATATTGAAAAGACAATAAGATCCAAAGACAACCATGCTTAGAATCCAATTTTTTTTCCAAAGATGACCATGCTTAAAATCCAGTTAGAGGTGTAGATGAAGTGCTTGAAGTGAAAATCCAACTTAAGGATGGAATGGTTCAATTTAGAAAACTTGGGTGAAGCTCTTATAGATATTCCACTTAATTGTAGAATTAATTTCCTCCTTTGTGGGGAGAAGGTGAGGCATGGTGTTAAGTGAGATTGAGCAGGGAGAGATGCAATCAATCAAAATAATACCCATTGGATTAAGAAGAAATCGTGGTTCATAGAGTCAACAAGGAATATGACTTGTTTGACCAAGGATGGAAGTCTCTCAAAAGAACAGAATGCCAAAAAGGGGCATCTCTCACATCTTGAAGGGAAGTCTACCATATTCCATACTCCATGAATATATATATTATAAATATGAAGGTTGTCTTGAGGTGAAATGGATATGGAAAAAGTTGTACCTGTACAATAAACCAATGAATGGTCCTTTGGATTGAATACAACATTGGAGCATGATAGTTTGTGTTATGACAAGGAAAATTCCTATGTTGGAAAAATCCAAAGGTGTTAGGATGAATTCAAGAAGTAGGTTCATATCAATGATTTAACATCCTCTCAACTCAGAATTAGTGCTTTTCCAAATCAAAGGGGTGATGCCTAAATGAATTGAGGCTTAAGGTATGAAATTCTGGGGGAATGTAATACCTCATGAGGATCTCTTTAGTCTATTTTTCATGGATATGTACAAGGATTTTAAAGTCCTATTCATAGTTACGATATAATTATTAAATGTGGTCCATGGACTACCTTAATCTATCAATTGCACTATTGATGGATTCCTTTACAGAGAGTGCTACTTACGATTTCTAGTTCTCTCATGTATTGAGAAAAATGAAGCCATTATTGGTGCTCCCACAAGGATATGTAAGTTCTCTAATATCATTGTTGTGTTTATGATAGAAACTTGTGGTTATAAATGGAAGCATTTTGCACATAGAATCTATAATTTTATTGAAACTAGGCTAAGAATCTAAATATGAATGTTGAAATCTGTGAATAATAGATATTGTAGCACTATATCTACTAATATTAATGCTTAAATTCGATTGAACAAGACTGAATTTGAAAACTTACAGAATTTTGGACATGAAAGTTGAATTTAGATGTCAGAATTTGTTTTTCATTATTTTTTCAAACTCACCTAAAATTTATGAAAAACATATCCAACCCTTGAACAATATGGATCAAGCCCAAAGGGGCTGGATCCAATGGTGAGGAATGAAGAGTTCTCACATTGATGAAGCTTCAATACCCATTAGGGCCCATTACATCCCCTTGAGGGTGATATTGTTGGAACACACAATGATACTCACAACTAAACAATATTCATGCTTTACAAATTTTCAAGGGAGAGTGAGTTTACTTGAAAATGTTTCTTTCATAAATTTTCCATGTCATCCACCCACTTAATACATTTAAGTGTGACCAAGACCAGTCCAATTAGTAAGTTATTCAACCAAATTTTTTTTCGGAGATCAAGCATTAAGTAATCATAACTCTTACACTTTCCTAGAATAATCATCAAGCCTTAAAAATTGAAGTGGATGCCTCTTGACATGCAATAGGCATAGTTTTGATGTAGAACAAAGACCCCTTTTATAGAACTTTAAGACATTTTCAAGCATTGTCTTGAATTATTAGGTGTATTACTGTTAGATACACACACTAATTCAAGTGGTGAAGCATTCATGGCATTATTAGATCTAAAAAAAGACATTCACAACTACCATAACTTTGAAAACTAGTGAAAATCAATTGAATACAACAAATAGTGGGCCTATGCATTCTTATAGCCTCATTTAGTCAATTTGGCCAGTTTTAGAGAGTAATAAAGCATGGAAAGGATTATTCCTCCAATATGGGTTAAGAAACAACCCTAAAGGGTAGTTTTGGATAGTTTATTGCACACTTTATATCTTGGAAAACAATTTTGGGCATCATAAACCGGATCTAGGCAATGAACAACAATATGAGTCACTTGTGGTGGTGATTTTGTGCTTAGGTCATACCTTAAAAAGGAATAAAGACTTAGCTCCAAGGAATCATTCCAATTGAGATTTTAAAGGAATAAAGACTTAGTTCCTAGGCATCATTCCAATTGAGATTTTAACTAGCTTTTCCAAATCTCATCCTTGACACTAATGTTTTGATCATTCCATTGTAGATCCAGGCATAACACAGGGAAAAATGTTGGTTCCAACACCAACTTCTAAAAAATAAGACTCATTACTCCATGCCAACAAATCAAATGCACATTAAGGTCATATATTCCCTCATGATGTCACCTAATGTACGATGTCTACCTGACGAGATAACAAATGTTCGAAAAAATACATTACCAAGATGAAACAAGAAAAATACCTGCATAATGTTTATTGAGTTAATCGTGAAATTTATTAGTTGATCTTTGAGAACACCAAATGTTTTTTTGGGGTTAATTTGTTTAGTCTCCTGCACATTAAAATACTCATTAGGCTAATATTAAGTAATCCTTCAACCATATATTGTAATCATGATTCACAAAGATGATGAAAATAAGTGTTTTACACCTTCACAGTTTTTAAAACTTGATCCTTTTATGACAAGTTTCCCCTCTTCGCTGACCAAGGAACAAAAACTTTCACTAGATCCACATCAGGACCAAGCTATATTAATAGCATTTTGATGGAGAAATTAGAAAAAATAAAATTGCAAATGAAATGTCACGTCCCCACCCCTCTACACGACAGAGAGAGGATGCGACTACGCTGTTCTTAACATAATAACCTGGGATCTAGCCCCATGAACATAATAAACAAATGCACTGAAATAAAAACATATATACACAGATGCATAATGAAATATACATCGGAAGCAATAAATTCATCCAATACATTCAACATGTTCATAATAATTCATCAGGCAAGCAAATACAGTTGCAGAGATTAAATACATAAGAAAATACTTATCTTGAGAAGAAGCTTGTCCGCAACTAGCTATGTCGCTGCAACGTTCCACCCAACCATAGGCCAGTGTGCTCATCAATCTCTCAACACCACTGCCACCCACGAGCTAGGCATGATTCCCATAAGGAATAAGGGAACAACATACTTACACACAACAATATATTACATCCACAGTCAAGCCAACACACAGTTGGGTTTCACAGACTGCTAAGGAAACAAGCCAATAACATATGGGTTTCTTGGACTTACTCAGCCAAGGCAACAATCGCACCCAAACACAGTCAACCATCTAACAGATGGGTTCCTTGGACTTACTCAGCCAAGCCAACACAAGGATGCACTTCACAACCCACTACAAGTTCTGGGTATGGACAAAACGTCCTGGGAACCAAAAATTGAAAATGGTAAATAGGGGAAAAACGACCTAGGTGAGCAAATCATTTCAGGAAATGTTTAATGGCTTCACAGAGGTAAAAATGACATCTACAAACCCCCAATTTGTGGATTCAAATTCAGAAAAACATCTATGGGCCTTACAGGAACAAAAATGACCTCCCTAAACCCATAGATCTCGAATCTCTTCTGGCCATTCACTCAACAATAATAAAAATTAATTTCTGGGCATGAAGGAGTGAGGAAGCAACCAAAATCGTGAGGGGAAAATTCCCAGCAATCTCAGCTACGTGAGGGAGACAAAACGACCTCTTAAAAACCCCCAAATCATGAATCCCTACTGCACATGCACACAACAACCCCAAAAACGAATTCCCAGCCATGGAGAAAAATGGAAAAACTGCAGAAAATGTGAAAGAGGGAGCTCAACAAACTTCAATCGTGTTAGAGAGAGCCCCACGTGAATGATAATGGGTGAGGAATGAAATATGTGGGTGAATAATGGCTTGGGCATGCCCTTCCAAGCATTTAATTGCCCCACAAGTCAAAAACACATTTTTCCAAAATGGGTGGTCTTCCCAATTCGAATTTGACCTCCATACCTTTCCCATCCCAAGGAAATAACTTCCCTAACCAATTTCTAGCAGAAATAATTGATTGGCACAAAAAGACAAAATGGGTAGTTGACAGCTTTATGGGTTTTCCCTTCATTGGCTCAAGGGTTTGAATGTTTTCCCTCCCTATTCCTTGTGAAACCATGCCCCCATCTCTTTCACATTGCGGCGCATAGCTAGTTGTGGTATTTATTAATTTGCATTTTTACATGATGCCTTAAAATATATTGTGCCTGGCTAGCACATAAACCATCGACATCGATTTTAATCACCTATACATAAACGTTGAATCAATGGCGGAGCCTTTACCTTGAGCTCCACACCATGACATGAAAAACTTGAAAATAGATCTAAATTTCTTAGAATAAAAACTAAACGTTCAGAATCCTATTACATTGAAGTGCTAATGCATAAGTCTTTCCCAATTGCAAATCATAATTAAACAATTTTTTGAAATAAACATTATAATATGTTCCTAAAAATGCATGGATCTACTAAATTTTTTCATGGATCTACATTGTAATCAAATAGAAAAACTTCATCCTATACAATCATAAATGCAAGAACAATTAATACACCCCGTTGATTTTGAAATCCAAGAGAGAAATATAGTTACTGGAATTGCATTTTTTGGAAACTAAATTAATTACACTACTATAGGATTCACCCAAGCTACACAATAGAGATGCAAACTCTAGCAGATATAGATGATGAATATGATCCAAAATGCCTATTTAGATGACCATTTTTTTCTTCACATGGGATTATCTTAAATTTTACATTGCTCATATTTGTGAATATCCTGTCACAAGTTACAAGGATAGATATTATTGATTACCAACAATGGAGAAAATTCCCTCCAAGCACAAAGAAAATACCCACAACAGACCTTTGAGAATGCCCTGAGGCTTTGGGATATGCCAACATGACATAAGATATGAACGCATAAGCTGAGGATTATGCACACATTTGAAAAATCAAAACGCTCGCCATCATGTAATTCCCACATATCTAAGGAAAATGCACACAGAAGAATGCCCACAACACTTGTAATTATGCTCACAACAACTATGCAAAAGGTACACAACAACATAAGTATGCTCACATAGTTAGGAATTACACCCAAGAGTTGCCAAGATCGAACACGAACGCAACTGATGAGAGAGAACAAATTCAGAAAATGCAGCTTCTTAATATAGACTCAAAAACTTGTTCGTCTTCGGAGGGAGAAGATCATCACAAGCGCAAACTTACACCAACCAGAGTTTCTGATCCCAGCTGATCACACTAAGTGCAGAGGGAGAGCATACACTACTGGTTTTATAAACTCATTACAAGTAAGATCACTGCTTTTGATGCCCGCTGATTGCTCGAGGCGCAGAGGGAGAGCATACACAGTGCTCGACACATAGAGAAAATGCAGAAAGCTTACTAGACTCAAAAACACTCGGTGCCGAAATGAGGGGAGGAGAACCTTATTTATACGTATTTAGCCGGTAAACCGGTGACCCGAAACTTACACCTATCGGTAAAAAGAATTGATTCGGATCTCATTGGAGTGGATCAAATCGCACCTTTTGTTGGGTAAGTCACCCAAGCCATGTGAAAGAATCTACAGATTGACAACTAGACTGTACTTTTTACAAAGTGGAGCTACTGTTAGCAGCCCACAACGCTTTCCATTATTCATTGTCATGATTACAAATACATGGGTTTTCCCCACATGTACAACCAACGAATCTTTCAGGGTCAGAGTCATTATCTAAACCAAATTCGGTATCTGGAAATAAGCAATTTGAGAAACATTGTTCCACATCGGATCCGATCATGACTTCATTAGGAATACAACAGAATTCTCCTTGAAAAATGGATTCAAATTTAATGTTTAAAGGAATTCTTCTTGTATGAATTTTATGATCTAAAAGGCGGCCATTTTTGTCCATTCTTTTGAATTTCTACTGAGTGAAAATAGGGGGTTCAAAAGGAGAGTAAGCTCCTTTGAAGATGTCGCAGTTTAAATTTAAACCACATATGATTGTGGTGTGCTATGATCATGTCTGCTTGAAGGTGTAGGATGAAATTTGCACGTCATTAAAACCAATATTTTCTTGGACAAAATTTATCAAGGAAAACTTCTGTCCATTTGGACCATTGTTGTTGCACCAGTGTAGAAGGATCTCCGCAAATTATTATTTCTCCTTGTTCTCTACAGAACTGGAATATGAGGTTATAACTATTCCATGTTAAGAATCCTGGATTGATATCCACATAATACAATTCTCATCCATCTATATAAGCTGTATCAACCCAAACATGATTAAGTTGCTGAAGCTGGTGCATGGCATTTTCTAAGCCTTCAAAGGCTTGTATTTTCCATCTCTCCAATATTTGTATTTTCAGAGGAGAGGCATTTACTTGTTGGATCAAGGAGAGGGAAAGATACTTATCTGCTTCCTTTTTGTTGGCGCAATTCAAAAAATCTTCTCTTTCTTCCTCTGACAATGGATCATTGAATATTTGAAGCTTAGATTTTTTGCTTGACGAGATGGATGCTCCATAGCCAAACATGTTGAGGCTAGGTTTGTCCTGTAATTCTTCTCTGGTTATCATATCAGCAACACAATTCAAATATCCTGGTTTATATACAATTTCAAAATCAAAGTTTTGCAACCAAAGAAACCATTTTAGAATCCTAGAACTATTTTTTGCCATAAGATTTTCATTCTTGAGTATACCAGGCATTATTTTCAAATATGTTCTAATAATGAACTTGACAGGTTTTAGATAAAGCTTGAAATGGTTTACAGTCTTTTTGACTGTGAGGATTTCCTTGTGACTTGACGGATAATTGATTTTTGCATTTTTGAATGCTCCTAAAGCATAGCAGCAGATTTCTTCTTGATCACCATGTTTTTCTATGAGAATACAACCCCAAGCTTTATTGGAGGCACCTATTTCAATCACCATTTGACCTGAACCTTGTGGTAGTGAGAGTGGAGGAAGCTATTTTAATTTTTTTTTATTTGCTTTACTGTATCCGTCATATCTTTATTCCATCTTGGGGAATTTTTCTTCAGTCGTTGCTGCAGCAGATGAATGTCATTTTCCCATCCTTTGTAGAATGGCCTAATATAATTTAGGCTTCCCAAGAATCTTTGCAATTGAACCTTTTCTAAGATCTGATCAGGAAAGTTAGCAAAAACATTTAGGACATGTTCTTGAAGGATCACCTATCCTTTACTTATTTTATATCCTAAAAATTCAATGTCCTTTTTGCCAATTTCCATTTTGGATTTTGACAAAACCAATCCATGTTTGAAAACCAAAGAATAAAATTCTTGAAGATGTCTCAAATGTTCCTGCAAATTGTTGGAACAAATAAGAATATCATCTATGTACACTAAT
Organism: Pseudotsuga menziesii; assembly: GCA_001517045.1. Lineage (NCBI taxonomy): Eukaryota > Viridiplantae > Streptophyta > Pinopsida > Pinales > Pinaceae > Pseudotsuga > Pseudotsuga menziesii. The sequence continues at coordinate 1,260,952 of LPNX010933063.1, forward strand.
GCCCATTTCTTTTCTCTGAAGATATCTTCCATTTCTTTTTTGGAATTCTGTTGGTGCATTGTTAATGCCAAATGGAAGGACCTTCCACTGATATTGCCCATGAGGAACAACAAAGGCAGTTTTGTACCTGTCTTTTGCTTCAATTCCAATATGGTAAAAACCAGACTTTAGGTCAAACTTGCTAAAAATGGTGCATCTTGCTATTCTTTGCAACAAACTAGATTTATCAGGCAGAGGGTAACAGATTGGTTCAAGGGTTTAAAATTCATAACCAGTCTGTGTTTTCCTATTTTTATCTTAGAGTGTTTATTGACAACAAATGATCGACATGACCAAGGGCTCTTAGAAAGTTCTATAAGGCCTTTGTCCAAGAGTTCTTTGATTTCATTTGCACCGAATTCTCTTTCTGAGGGAGACATAAGTGCAGCAGAGGATTTTTGAGATTTTGGTTTTTCTAGGGGGTTAAAAGGTAAGGAAACAAAGTATTTTTCCTTGGTCCAAAATGCATTAGGTGACTCTGAGGTGCAATTCTTCTCTAGTTTAGAGGAAATTTTGGAGAGGACATATTCTTTGTGCATTTCTGCATAGGCGATGCATCTTTCCATTTTGAACAGTTCTGCAAGACTGAGAGTGGGGTTGGATTGGGGAACAATATTCTTACATTTGTAAGAAGCAGAATAGTATAGAGGGGTGGGGTGGAAACTCTTCTGCCATTTATTGTACAAGAAAAATTCATATTGGGCTCATCAACTGTAATGGGGATGACTTTATGCAAGAAGGGTGATCCTATGATGCATTCTTCTTTTAGGTCGTCTAGTCTATTGAGATGTAGAACTTCTTTTATTCCATTGATGCTTATTGGAAAATCTGGAACTCGTCCTTTGAGCTGTATAGGAGTTCCTTCAATGGCTACACCATGTTCGTTTGTTTTTTCCCAGTAAAAAGATGTTATAAAATTTCCTTTTGCCAAATTCATTTGGAAACCCGAATCTATCAAACAATCAAGCTTATAAGATTTGAATTCAGATGGACAAAACTTTATTTTAATGAAATATTTAGGACCAGTGAATAGTCCTAAAGATCCTAGTGATGGTTCATCATTATGACAGTCTTCTGTTCCTGGGTCACTAGTGTGCTGAGAATGTTTTGGACTTTCAATAGCTTTTGGTGACTGTAATGCTTCGGCATAGGCTCTGCACATTTCTTCATCAGAGGATTTGTCTCTTTCTCTTGTTGTTATTTCAAGCATTCTTTTCAATTCCTCTATTTCTTTTACCAGCTTCTTTAGGGAATACTACTTATCTTTGATTTGTAGTCTTAGTAGATTTTCTTTATCTTTTCTGAATTTTTGTCTATCCTCAAGATGATCAGGTTAGCCTTTATATAAATCAGTAGGTTGGTAGAATGCTGGATTCTTGCTAATTTATGGAGAGCCAGATTTCTCTTTTTCTTATGAAACTTTTTCGTTTGCTGTTCTTCTTGTTAAAAGATTTCTTCTTTCATCTTTTAGATCTTGACTTTTCATATATTGATATACTGGGGTCTCATACCATTCTTTGTCAATTTCATCAATCCTAAATTCCGAGGATACCATAGTTAGGTTGAAAGAGAACATATAAAAATTGAAATCAGGAGGACCAGAGCAACCTCCTAAATTTGCTTCTTCATTAGAATCGGAAGAAGAGGAGTCAGATGAGTTTGGAGTAAATTATCTAAGGCAGGGTCGGAATCAGAAGAATCTCATTCTTCTGGTAAGAAGACGATTTCATATTCAGGGTAGTCTCCTGCTGCACACCAAGCTAGATCCAACCAGGCTGGATCCAGGTCTTCTAAAAACATGGCAGGAAGTCTGGGATTTTTATTTTTATTTGGGCATTTGTTAGCCCAGTGACCTTTTTATCGTAGATGAAACATTTTTCTTTATCTGCAGGTTCATATCTTTTCTTAAAGTAGGATTTCTTTTGAAATCTTTTTCCTTTTTTATGCTTATAGCCTTTGTCTGGATGGAATCTAGGTGTGCTAGTATATTTGGGATGTTGTTTCTTATTACAACTACATGATTCATGCCCAAAGTGTCCTCGATTGTGGGCACCACACCCCCAATCTGTCATTTTTGCAACTTCTTTACAAAAACCCGACGAAAACATTGAAGAGTGTCGCTTGAAATCTTTAGCCACTCTTTTCTCAAGACAATGTTCTTGCCAAGTTTCCATGATGAATCCATGCAATTGGGCAAGGGAAAGACTTGACAGAGGGATGATTTGATCTTTAAGGTGTTGTTCAACAGCATCATAAACATGGCTAGGAAAGCTTCTCAAGTAATGTTTCAGATATGCGGGCTTATCAGCATTGCTAGAAGAAATCAACAATTTTTGCATATAGCAAAAATATTCTTCACTCTTATTTAGGCCACAGATTTTGGCTGACATAAATAAAGATGCAAGATGTTCATAATCTTCATTTTCATCGGGACCATAGAATTCTTTACCAAGGGTAGTAAGAATTTGTTGGTCCACATCTTCTGGATTCAACATTTATTCTCTAGATTCTTGGGGAATCTAATGCCACCATTTTGAGGCTAGCCCTGAAAATCCGGCAACCAGCTGGAGTGCTAGTTGTTGGCTAGTTATTGTATTGTCCTGTGTTCTTTTGTACAAGACCCAATTTGATAGAAGCTCGATGGTAGATCTAATTTGGGTACGGTATTGACATTGTATGTTCAATACAGGTTGATCAGGCATTTGTAAGATTAAATTATTCATCCCATTTATCCCGAAACTAAGGGAACGAGGTACTGACGAAGGAGAAGTGTCAGGAAGATCTGACATTTCAGTATCAAAAGGAGGGGGTGGACCTGTTATCTGAGGATTAGTATGACTTTGGTCGTATGGATTTGAGGACCCAATATTTTCTCTTTTTTGGATTCTAAATGCCGATAAATATTTATCTGGGAGGGAATTTGGCATTTGTTTCAACTGGGAGACCATATTTCTTAACTCATGAATCTCTTCTATTTCTTGACCAAGAAGGAATTCTGGTCTTTGGTCATCTTCTTGGATACTCATGATTCCAAAAGAGTATCTTCTTTCATGTTTGACTTTATGGCCTTTAGCTACAAGCTCTAATGCAGTTTGGCTTACAGGGCTCTTTTTACTATTTACATTTTGTGTTCTGGCCATCCATTTTCCTAGGACATCTAGCCTTTTTTCTAATTTTTCGCTTGCTAAGATAATAGCAGGTTTTACTTCTTCTTGTCCTGCAAGCAAGTGATGAATTTTAGCTTCAAGCAAGGAAATATGCTCTTTTTTTGTCTGAGAACTAAAATATTAGAGGCTATGTCATCAATGTTTTGGTCAGTTAGTTGTTGCTGATAATTGCTGTAATTAAGCAACTTTATTTCATCATAGACACTTTTGTGTGGATTTGATGATCTATGTGGCATGAAATCTCTTTTAGAAAGACCATCATGAGAAAACTGTCGATATGGAGTATCAGGAAGATTTATTCCTAGATGGAATGAGGTATCACCCTGTGGGTTTGTGGAGGTAAAACCAGGGCTACTTCTAGGGAGAGACATCATGTACAAGCTCACTCCTTTGTTTCTGATTTTTAGTCTCTCAAGTGCTTTTCTGCAGGCAGGGTAGTCTGCATGCTGACCTTTGTGCTCATTGTTATGAACACTTGAAAAGGAAAGGCGGGAAGAAGAACAAGGTTCAAACAAGGCTGATTTTTCAAAAGTATTATTCACAGAGGAAGATCTTACAAGAGGTGGAGAAAACTGGGGAGAAGGAAATCCTTTATTCAATTTAAAAGAGTTTGAAAATCCGTCAAAGACAAGGGGTTTAGGAATAGAGAGTTGTTGGTTTTTAGTTTTTTCAAAGTCTCTCAACTCTCTGTATCTTAACTCCCATTGTTTTAGGTAACTGATGCTAGTCCATTCAAATGTGATAGGTGTAGAATTTTTTGACTTATCAGTTTCTACCATACTTAGTAGGCATGAACTTTTATGGAATTTAGGGATAAGAGGTGGAAGGGAATCATTTCCAAAGCGGATTACATCCAACGATTTAAGCTGGATGATTTTAGAGCCAGTGTCCATTTTAAATCCTAAGGGATGAATATAGGCCTTGAGTCAATCATAGATGTAGGGGTCATCAAGGATGATAGAGTGACTTAGGAAAGATAGTACCAAAAAATGGGCCATTGTACAAGGGGCCTTCAAAACCTCCAATTAAAGCATCAACAAAATCTAAGTGGCGGGTATCCAAAACACAACACAAGGAAGAAACATTCATATAGGGTCGTACTAACGGACCAAGTCCTAATTTGACAGTGCCTAGATGCGCATATTTGTAACCTTCTATTTTTTCCCAGTCAATTTGGTCTTTGTCAATTAAATTAATGTGAATGGGCTCTTCCTGGTCAGTCAAGGTGATGTCCAAAGAAGTGATTTTAATTTGTGTGCAGGATTTATACTGTCACCATCTTCATTTATAAACCTCAGAAGGTAATATCTCGGGCAGTTTCCAGTCAGGGGAAGGTATTGTATCATCGATGGTTATTATGGAGGATCAAGCTCTAGAAGTCTGAAAGGAAGATTTTCTTTCAGTTAAAGAAACAATAGTTTGATTTGTATATTGGCAGTCTAGGGATGTAAGCCCTACAAAGTCCATTGAAGGATCCATGGAAAACTTACCGAAATTGGGCAATAAAGGAATAGTTTGGGGCTTAAGGATATCCTACAGGTCTCCCAAGAGAAACCACTAGTGGATTTACAACGCCTGTAACTAAGACTATAACCACAAAAAATTGAAACGGACTCAGATATCACAACTATTCCACATGGATACTTTTATAGAAATAAATGAACTTTGTTCCCAGATTGCTTTAGACACAAAAAGATTTCTCGAATATCATATTGGAATTTGATAATAAGAGCTTCTGAAACTTACAAGTAGAAGCTTACTAAACTCTTGGTATCTTGGCGACTCTTGGCTCTGATAGTCAAGAAAATGCCTGCAGGTAATTGGAAAAATTCCTGCATGCTATGGTAAAATGCTTGCAGGACTTAAGAAAATTCCCACATGGTTGTGACAAGGTTTGAAGGGTAGGTGAACCCTGGGTTAAAGGCTTATTTTGGTGGGATTCGAGGTCCCGGCTCTTGCTAAGTCACAAGTTATTGGGATATATGATAGTTATTGGTATAACTGCCTTGCAAATGGTTGGATATACTCTTGGAAAGTTAAATTGATATTCCCATGGTCTAAAAAAAGATAACAAAAGAATACAACACTTGTAATTATGCCCATAACAACTATACATAATTCCACATCATAAATAGTTATTCCCACATGGTAAAAAAAATGCCCGTACAATCAAGAAAATTCCCGCAGAATATGGTAAAATGCCCACAGGCCTTAAGAAAATGCTCGCAGGTCTCACGAAAATTCCTGTAGGAACTTGAAGATGAAGTTAAAATTCCCACAGGCCATTGAAAAATGTATGCCAAGCCAAGAAAATTGCTGCAAGATCTTGGACATGAACGTAAAATGCCCGCAGGCCATTTAAAATGCTTGCAAGCTATTTGAAAATTCATGCAGGCCTTTGAAGATGAAATGAAAATGCTCATAGGCTATGAGTTATGCCCACGGGTTATGAGTTATGCCCACAATGGCTAACAAAATTCCTATAGAACATGCCATAATGCTCGCTAAGCTGGAAAATGCCCACCAAAATGCCCACCAGGCATAAGAAATGGCCACCATGGATAAAAGAAATGCCCTCCATGGATGAGGAAATGCCTATGCTGATAAGGAACGGTTCTATTTTAGTCAAGCTGATGAACCTAGTGAGAACAAGGCAATGTAGGAAGCTATTGAACTTGCCTTAGATATAGAGCATCCTTGGGACAATTTTTTAAAAGAAGTTGTTGTGAGAATTTTTTGTAAAACCAACAAGAATAGTATCAATTATCGATATCTTCTAAATCCAACAGTTGTTTAAGAGATAATTTAATTGATCGATTCCATGGTTTAGATCCTCTATAACAACTTTTTTTAACAAAACTGATTTTGTTTTGAATGTTTGAAGAGCCATTTCTCAAGAACAAAGGTCTTTGTACAAGTGTATAGTGAAAGTGACATGAATATATATGTAAGAGGATTTGGAGGACTATTTTGGAAGACCTACTTAAGGCATGATTAATATGATTTAAGATATTTTGGTTGGAGGTTACTTGAGTAGTTCATGATGATATAGGTCACTTGTGACAAAGTTCAAGCAGTATGGAAGCCTCTAAATTTGTAGCCTTTTCATTGTTTTAACCTAACATATGGAGCATGCTAAAATAACAAGTCCAAGTTGGATGATCAACATACTAAAATATCATTCTGTGATGATGTAAGAGATGAATTAATGCAGATGTTGATCTTGATCAGAGTTTAATTGATGTCAACCTCAGGGGAAGCAACTCCAAGAACATAACACAATTTAAGAAGCATAGAGATGTGGGGAGTCATCCCAAGGAATTATAAGAAGACAATGATTTCACATGGGGAGCTTCTCAATAAAAGTAAAGGATAAAGTAGAGTCAACACAGTTAAAGGGGGAGTATTCACAAAATATATCTATAGTCAAGAAGATAACCCTTTTGTCTTTGATGTGAAAGGGGGAGAAAAACTGATTGTTAATGACAGGGAAGCCTACATTGCTAAAAAAAATGATGAAGTGTTGCTATTAATGACAAAGGATGGATTATTGAAATTTTTTGTCATTGATGTCAAAGGCGTTGCAATATGATGACATTAATGCTATGACAAGAGAACATTGAGATGTCTACAAGAATATAACACTACAGGAACTAAGTTTGTTGAATGCAACTACGAGAATGTAGTGCTATGATTGACATGGTTTTTCTTGAGCATCATGATGACATGGTTATCCTCATTTCATTTTCTTACAATTCATTATCATTCCATGAAGATTAGTTGATTTTGGTTGGGTAATTTAACTAACATTAAATATATATCAGTATATTTATGGATGTAATAAATCTACTGTAACTAAGTAATTTCAAACTTGATCATTAGATTACCTTCCCATGATCACTAGATATCCCGCAATAAACCATTTTTCCTTCAACAAATGTGCAATAATATCAGTACACAAAATATACAAGTACAATTGTTAAAATGAAGAAATAAGATGTTATAATCAATGAAACAACAATAAGTTATGTGATTGACAAATCCATCATGGGATAACTTATACATACACATTAGAGAATGGTAGCAATTTTCATTAGTTTCTTTTCCACTATGAAGACCTGCATAAATCATGACAAAATAACACAATTGTATAACTAAATGATAATTATGTAAATAAACATGCATATCAACATGTATGAGAATCTAAAAGGACTAAAGGGGAATACTCAAGTCATCTTCTCTTAGTTTCAAGAATAACTTATTCTCTACTAAATAGGGCCAACCACACAAAGGTAGAATCTCATCCCTGTCACACATCACTCTTAATTCCCCACACCCAATATATCTACTGGAAAATACTTGAAAATGATATAACATCGTAAAACATATAATATTCAAGCATAAAAGGGGCAAAACAAAATTTATATGCAAAAAAAATTAAATACAAGTACAAATCTAAGATATAAATTTTCATAGATCCGAATTAAAAGAGAATGGATAAATAAATCATGAATGGTACTTATTTATCAACCTCCAACCATATGCCTTCACAATATCGTGGAACATATTCCATGTCACCATCACCTAAAGCTTCATCATCTTTTCATTTTGTCCCTTCAAAGTCTACAACACTTGATTGATCTGCATAGTCCACTTCATATCTATTACTATTTTTCGGTCCTTTTGGAGGGAATGTCAAAACTACATACCAATCATCCTTACATGATATTGTACATAAAATACTTGTTTTGTTCATGATTCTAAAATAAATGGATCCTATTGCACTTTGTCCTTAAGCATCTCTTTAGATTCACCATCATGAAACCAATTTCATGAACTTTCACACCATTCTTCTTGTGTACATCTATCCAATGACATTTGAACAATGGATACTACACACAATAAGTCCAATATGATTATTTTTTGGATCACTCCAAAATATGTTGTCGTGTGATGTATGCGATTTTTGTCCTTTGCACTTGATCTCATTAATGTTTGTGCATCTATGCACACACCACTATTTTCTGTGGCCTTTACATTCTCTATGTTTTTAATATGAACTATACACCCATTGATTAAGTATAGCTCATACTTAGTTGTATATTTCTTTGGGCCATATATATACCAACTATTTAAGGGTATCATAAATATTTTATTTTCTTTCTACTTGTACATTTTTAAATGTTGTTAGAAAACCATGTAATTTCAAACTATATAAAAGGAATCTTGGTTTAGTAAATCACAAGTATTATTCAATGAATATTAAATAACTATGATATAAAGTGTTAGTTTTTCAACATTAAGCTCGCATTATTAGGATCTTTAACTGAGAGAATAACAAGCACAACAATCAAGCACAAGAGACAATGAACACAATGTTTTTTCCTTGGGGAAACCATAAATGGAGAAAACCTCGCAACTTCCTCAGAGATAGAATCAACACCAAAAATGGAAAAGACCAAAACAGTAAATGATCTCCTGATAGCTGTAACCTTCTTCTTATCTAGCCCCAGTGTCTTCTCCTTCCTCAACTATGCGCTACACTTGAGTGTGTATAAGTTGTGTGATAAATAGAGACTCTAGTTCTCTATTTATACTAATCCCGGCATGACTAAAAACCTACTAGGGCCGACCTCTACTAGGAGAGTCTAATAACCCTAGCGCCTCGAAACTGTGGGGAATTTAACCCTTAGACAATCAGAGGGTTACCCACTATGACTTGACATGACTTGTTTACATTATAGATCCTCCCAGTTGGAATATTGGGGCATGACAATATGACTCAATTACATAATAGACACATCCCAGAATAAACATCGGGTTACAAGACATAAGATACATAGATGAATACATTCCAAAGTTACAAATACATCAACACTCCCTCTTAACTAGGAAGGTATTCTTTCGACACAATTTTCAGCACTGGTCTTCTTCTCTGCATCAACTGGATCATCTCGTCATCTTCAAGTCTTCTTAGTATTTAAGTCTTCTTCATCTTAGAGTCTTCTTCAACTTTGAGTCTTCAAGTCATATTCTTCTTTAAGTCTTCTTCATCTTGGAGTCTTCAAGCCATCTTCTTCTTCTTTATCATGGGATCTACATCATCATGAATACTGGCTTATCACTGCTGGATCATCACTCAATCTGGATCATCATCAAGACTGGATCATCTCATTTGGATCACTTGATCTGGATCATCGAGTCTGGATCATCATCACAACTAGATTGTCACTTGATCTGGATCGTCATCAAGTCTAGATCATCTCATCTAGATCACTTGATCTGGATCATCATCAAGTTTGGATCATCATCATATGCTATCTCATAATGGTGCTATCTTGATTCTTCTCATCATAGGAAGTTCTACAGAGTCAATCTTGTAGGCCTGCCCTTCATGTAGGTCTTCATCAACACTTATATCTGACACTTAAGTCAGAATGGCCCACCCATCTCTTACATCTGACCTCATCTTATCAAAAAGCCATGACAACACTCACATTTGACTTCATTATGTTAGAAAGGCCCAACACTCACATCTGACCTCATCTTGTCAGAAAGGCGTAGCACTTATATCCGACCATGTTCAAGCACACCACATCGGAAAGGCTCTGCACTTACATCCGACCTGATCCTGTCAGAAAGGCACAACACTTACAGTCGACCATGCTCGAAAGAACCGCATCGAAAGGGCTGAAAACTTACGATTCGACCATGCACGAAGCACTGCAGTAGAAAGGGCTTTGCACTTACAATCTGACCATGCACAAAGCACTGCATCGGAAAGGGCATGCACTCACATCTGATCATGGAGGAACTAATCCTACCATCGCATCAGAATGGCCCCCAATCCTAGACTGAGCTACCTGGTAACTAACCAAGTGCCTCCATTCCTAGAATGGCAGTTGCCCTTACATCTGACCTACTCGTCAGAATGGCCAACACTCACATATGACATGGGAGGAACTTAATCCTTTAGCCATGACAAAATGTTTCAACCCTTACATCTAATCAAGTGGGAACATATCCCTCTATCACATCAGAATGGCTTCTTAGTCCTAGACTGATTTTTCCTGGTAACTGAATAGGTGCCCTCATTCCCAGAATGGCAGTTTCCCTTACATTTGTCCTACTCGACAGAATGTCCAGCACTCATATCTGACATGGAAGGAACCAATCCTCTCACCATGATAGAATGGCTTAGTCCTTACATCTGACCATGGAAGGAACTAATCCTCTCACCATGTCAGAATGGCTATGGGTCTCATCACTTTCTCTTGGAGGAAACCTCGATCTGGAGAAAACCAAGCTTCTCCTTGAAGTACTTGAACTTCAATCTAGCCAATGGCTTCATCAATACATCAGCTATTTGTTCCTCCGTCGCAACATACTGGAGCTTCACTGCTCCCCTTTGCACCATATCCTTGATATAGTGATACTTGATCTTGATATGCTTCGACTTTTCATGGAACACTGGATTCTCTGACAACTTCATGCAACTCTGGTTGTCACATTGTATACAAGTAGCATCCAAATAGAGATCAAATATATCGGACAGTAGCTTCCGCAGCCATACTGCCTCACAACTAGCTAAACAAGCTGTGACATACTCTGCTTCAGCTGTACTCAGTGCCACACAGGATTGCTTCCTGCTAAACCAAGAGATCACACCTGATCCCATACTGAAGCAACATCCTGAAGTGCTCTTCCTATCGATGACACTACCTGCCCAATCTGAATCGACATAACCCTCCAGGTTAATCTTTTGATTCGACTCATACTTGAGCCCATAATCAACTGTACCCCTCAGGTACCTTAGAATATGCTTTGCAGCAATCAAGTGAGCATTTCTTGGATTTGTCAAGAACTGGCTCAAGATGTTCACAACAAAGCAAATGTCTGGTCTCGTGTTCGTTAGGTACATCAAGGACCCAATCATCTGATGATACATCATAGCATCAACCGACCTTGATGAAGCATCACTCAATAGCTTCAGGTTCGATGCCATAGGTGTGGCCATAGCTTTGCAGTCCATCATCCCAAACCTCTTCAGGATCTCTATTGCATACTTCCCTTATCCAAGAAAGATTCCATCCACACTCTGCCACATCTCCATACCTAAGAAATAATGCATCATACCCAAGTCCTTCATTTCGAACTCTGCACCAAGCTTTCTCTTCGTATTAGCAATCAATCCATCCATACTTGTTACAAACAGATCATTTACATATAGTAGAAGCATCACTGGGTTGCCATCTTCAACCTTGTAGTACAGGTTGGAATCTGCTTTACTCTTGGTAAAGCACAAACTGGATAGAAAGTTGTCAATTCTGCAGTACCAAGTCTTGGGTGCCTGTTCAAAGTTTACAGGGATTTCTTCAATCTACATACATGAGACTCTCTATCATGTGTCTCAAAACCGAGTGGTTGTTCTACATACACTTCCTCTTCTACTACACCATTCAAGAAAGCAGTCTTGACATCCATCTGGTGTATCTTCCATTTCATCACTACAGCCAAAGCTATTACTGATCTAATGGAAGTGTATCTGGCTATAGGTGCAAAGGTTTCTTCATAATCTATTCCTTCTTTCTGAGAGAAACACCAAGCCACAAATCTTGCCTTATACTTTTCAATGCTACCATTTGCAACATGCTTGATATTGTAGATCCATTTGGAAGTTACAACTGACTTCCCTTCTGGTCTTGGGGAAACATCCCAAACATCATTCTTCATGATCGATTGATATTCTTCGATCATAACATCCTTCCATTATTTCTGTTCTACCGCTTCTTCATAACTGGAAGGTTCTTTATCAATGAAATCACATAGTAAAGCTACATACCCGGAGCATGATCTGGTCCTTTTTCTTTCTCTGTGATTCTCTTCTGGAGCCCCATATCTTTCTGCACCTTGGATAAGTTATCGTACCCAATTAGGTTTCCTCTTATGAGGATTCGTCTCCAGAGGTGGATCTACAGGTCTTTGTGGTTCTTCAAATTCTTGATCTTCTTCTTGAATTTCTTCGTTCATGGTTGTATCATGAATTCTGGGTGCTTCTGCTTCTTCAGGTTCTTCAGCAGGTCTCTTTCTGGATTTGTTGTAAGCTGTGTATTCATCAAATGTCACATCCCTGTTGATGCCAATCTTCTTGTATCTTGGGAAATAGATTCTGTAAGCCTTCGAGCTTTCAGAGTATCCCACAAATATACCCTTCTTTCCTGAAGGATCTAATTTTGTTCTCTTCTCTTTTGGAATGTGTATGTATATAGGACAGCCGAATATTCTGAGATGGCTAACTTCTGGTTTCTTGCTGGAGAAGACTTCTTTAGGAGTCTTGTTTTCGAGTACTCTATGTGGAGTATGGTTCTGTACATACACCGCTAACTGGTAGCTTCCACCCAAAGATGCATAGGAATAAATTGATCATGAAGCATAGCTCTTGCAGTTTCCATGATAGTTCTATTCTTCCATTCCGCAATCCCATTCTGTTGTGGATTATAAGGAGTGGACAACTCCCTCTTAATCCCTGATTCTTTGCATAGCTCTTTGAATTCATTTGAAGTGAATTCTCCGCCATTATCTGATCGAAAATTATTGATCTTCTTTTCAGTGTGGTTCTCGATCAAGGCTTTGAATTCCTTGAATTTGCTAAATACTTCATCTTTGTTCTTCATGAAGTAAACCCATGTCATCCTAGAAAAATCATCAATAAAAGAAACATAATATGCATACTTGCTTAGTGAGCTTGATGACATAGGACCTCATACATCAGAGTGGATGATTTCCAAGATCCCTTTTTCTTTGCTTTCACTACTTGTAAATGTCTTCTTTGTGTTCTTTCCTTTTGCACATCCTTTGCAGACCCCATCATGTTTTGCTTTCATTTCTAGAAGACCTTCAACAGCTTTGCTTGCAAGAGGTAATGCTCTATAATGCACATGTGCAAGCCTTCTATGCCAAAGTTCACTTGGATCTACTGTGTCATGGACCAAGGTTTGTTCTAGATGGCCCTTCAATTTGTACAAACCTCCTTCTTGTTCACCAATCACTATTACATCATCAATAGTCTTTCCTTTTGGCCACATGATGACTTGACCATCTATGAATGCAACCCTCATTCCTTTTGCATCCAATGATGATATGGAGAGAAGGTTCTTCTTGAGTACTGGCACAAACAAAACTTCCTTCATTGTTATAGACTTTCCAGAGTCTAGCTTATAGGAATATTCCCCACTACCTTTTATTGGATATTGGTAGTCATCTCCTAGCTTCACCTTGTGAGGTGATTCATGTTCTGATAGTTTCAAAAAGGATTCCTTGAATCCAATCATATGTTTGGAAGCCCCACTATCTATAAGCCAATCATCACTTCCATGAGTAATGTTACCTATGAGAGTTGAGATCAAAACATATTCATCCCTGCTTGAAGAATCTTCACTTTCACATCTAGTTCTCTCTGATGAAGGTTCATCATCCTTTGTAGCATGAGCATGATGTCTTCTTTTGTTTCCTTTCTTCTTGTGAGAGCTACCTTTGTTCTTAGTACAATTTCTAGCAAAGTGTCCTTTTTCATCACATGTATAACAAATGTACTTAGACTTATCTCTAGGCTTTCTAGAGTTATTCCTATGATGAGAGTACTTACTTCTGTGATGGCTGGATTTGGATTTCTTAGATTGTACTGTGAGATCTTGATCTTCACTTCCCATCTTCTCTTCTCGAGCTACTATCTGAGCTTCTTCTTGAGAACATTCTTCCCACAGTCTGCTAAAATTGACTAACTTCTTTCTAGCACAGATCCCTTGAATGAAGGAGTCCAATGTCCTAGGGAGACCATTCAAGGTGGTCATAACAATTTCTGCATTCTCCACTTCTTCATCTATAGCTTCTAACTGTTCCTTGATATGAGAAACCCTTATGAAGTAAGATTGGATGGTCTCTGCATTCTGAATCTTCACATTATTCAGTTGATTCCTCAGAGTCATCTTTCGGTTTATGTTCTTCCCTTCAAACAATTTGGTTAGGGCATCAAACATAGCTTTAGGTGTCTTGAGAGAGGACACCTATGGGATAAGATGATCCTTGATAGAATCAGCAATGATCCTCTTTGCCATAACCATCTTCTTCTTATGTAAGGCCTTAGCCTCATCTCCCTCTGGAAATGGAACCTCCTCATGGATGTAGGAGTCTAACTCATTTTCTTCTAGGACCATGGAGATCCTATACTTCCAGGCTCGGAAGTTATCAGCTCCCTCAAGCTTTTCATCAAGATTGGTATGATGAGACATCTTAAATTGAGAACCTCAAATGGAAATGCAAAAGATTTAGATCTTACCAGGTCAAGATGTAGGATCTGGATTTGGAGTTGAAATCCTATAGTACTGGAATAGGAGCAAATTAGGGTTTTGATTTTCCAGAGTTTTGTCCACCCAAATGCCTTGAAATTTATCCCTCACTTCAATTTTGGGGAGGAGATCATTCTAGGCCTGGGCTCACTGAAAAATTCCTCTTCTATAAAAATCCCTAATTTCCGACAGTAGTGTTGGGTCCAAAATTGAAAAAACTCAGAATTGGATTTTGCTTCGATAGAAATATGCACCCTAAGGAGGAGAGTTATTCCACCTTAATTTTGCTGAAAATCTGTGGAGGAAGATCCACAAACTAGGAATCCCTAGTTCCCGTAGCTACACAGTGTCTTGTTCTCAGGTTAGCTCTGATACCATGTTAGTTTTTCAACATTAGGCTAGCATTATTAGGATCTTTAATTGAGAGAATAACAAGCACAACAATCAAACACAAGAGACAATGAACATAGTTTTTTTTCTCGGGGAAACCATAAATGGAGAAAACCCCACAAATTCCTTAGAGATAGAATCAGCACCAAAAATAGAAAAGCCCAAAACAGTAAGTGATCTCCCGATAGTAGTAACCTTCTTCTTATCTAGCCCCAACGTCTTCTCCTTCCTCAACTATGCACTACACTTGAGTGTGTATAAGTTGTGTGATAAATAGAGACTCCAATTTTCTATTTATACTAATCCCAGCATGACTAAAACCCTACTGGCGTCGACCTCTACTAGGAGAGTCTAATAACCCTAGTGCCATGAAACTGTGGGGACTTTAACCCTTAGACAATTGGAGGGTTACCCACTATGACTTGACATGACTTGTTTACATTATAGATCCTTCCGATCGAAACATCGGGGCATGACAATATGACTCAATTACATAATAGATACATCTCGGAATAAACATCGGGATACAAGACATAAGATACATAGATGAATACATTCCAAAGTTACAAATACATCAACATAAAGAATGTATCATTACCTATTTTATAACCAATCACTAAGTTGTTGGTTCTGGAGCTTTTGTAGCAAGGCTTCATCTTTTTGGGTTTGGGTGTTTCTATTGGTGATTTCAATCAAGTGCATCCTAATTTTCAACAATGATAATAAACATTTTTTTCAAAATAATTTGATATATTATAATAAAAAATGATTTTATAAGGTTGTGCTTATTACTTACTCTATCCAAGGTTGAATTTCATCTATGTTGTGCAATACTCAGTTGTGGACTTGTAACAAACTAGTGTTGTCCAATTCAGTATAAGTTCCACTAGATTAGGCCTTCCCATATTGACCAACCTCTCCTTCTTCATCATCCCAAGCCTCATTTCTACTATGCATGCTTCTAATATATTCCATACGTTTGACATATCCAACACAAAATTTGATGGATTCCTCCACAACATAGTTTTCATCTCTGCACCCTTTGGGCCTATTCCTGTTCTTGAATCTTCACATAAATTTTGAAATTTTTTATGTTCTTACAAAAGAAAATACACAAAAACTGTTGTCAAATCAAAAGTATGAATACATATTTGTTAGTGATGTACTATATGCACATAATATGTTGGAATTTAGGTTGATTTGTAATCATAGACAAATTTCACTAACCTTTCAGAAGGGTACATCCATTGATATGAGACCGGGCCACAAAAATGTAGCTCTTGTACTAGGTGTACGGTCAAATGTATCATTATATCAAAGAACACAATGGGGGGAGATATTTTTCAAGTAAGCACAATGTTTCCACGACATCATATTGTAACTTTTCAAGATTTGCTGGAACCATCATTTTTGCACAAAGTCGCCTATAAATGAAGCAAAGCCTACAAATGGTGTTTCATACTGCTTTTGGTAACACATGACACACTTATATTGGAAGGAGTTGTTGCATGAGAACAAGAAAATCATGTGCTTTCATACTATGAAACTTGAGCTCTTCCATAGATATATAACGTCAAGGGTTTGAACTATATCCACCAGGAGGTTTTAACGTGAAACAAAACAACACAAAGGGTCTCTTTCTCTTTTTTAGAAAGAGTGTGTGGTGTAGGTGGAATAAATACTTTTTTCCCCTGTTCTTATGGCCATAATGACCTCATTATGCCCAACTATTGTAAGTCATCTTTTTCCATCATTTATTTTCTTTTTATAACCAAAAGGGTTGCAAAAATACTTTCACATGCATTTTTTTGTACATGCATTACATCTAAAATGTGGCACACAAGGAGTTTATGCACTGAGTTATATCAAAATAAACACATGATAATATGGATGAAAAAATAAACAATATAATCAAATTAAACACAATGAAACCCTTCGAGCATCATACATTTTACGCCTTAACTAAAGTTACTGTGTGCACATACCTACCAATATGGAAAATTGAAAAGAATTGACATTTTCTTCCACATGAGAGTGTTCGAATTTTCACCTTTTTAAAATTTTCTCTTTCTTTTTGTACTTTCACTCTTCCACCAAATCTCTCCCCCTCCTTCTATTTCTATAAAAATATCTAGCACATGTACAATTTTAGGTGAAATGCAATGCTTAGGCTTCCCATTAAATGGTCCTTTTTGAGAATGATACTTATGATTTGCTGGAAGATATATCCTATGTCCCATGCCAGATACTTTCTACTAAATTTGAGATACTCTAAATTTGTGTTTCTTCCACATATGGGACATGTAGAAAACCTTTTAGTCGTGCAACCAACCATATTTCCATAAGAAAGAAAGTCATGGATTACCCACATCAATATATCCTTCATATTAAAGAATGGCCTTGAATGAGCATCATATGTATTTACCTCTTCATCCCATGTTACCTTTAGTTCATTTACTAATGGTTCCAAATAAACATCTTTGTCATTTCCTTGTTTTTTGGGACCATATATTCATAATGAAAACATACAAAAGTTCATTTTCATGCATAACCATGGAGGAAGCTTATATGTGACTAGTGCTACTGGACATACATTGTATGCACTACTCAAGTTTCTAAAAGGATTAAATCCATCCACTGCCATTGCAAGGATCATTGGAAAAATTAGGCCATTTAGAATCTATAGTTTTCCATGCCGAGATATCAACTGGGTGACACATTTTTCCATCCTCACTCACATTCTCGTGATGCCACCTTATTTTATGTGAGATATGTGTAGAGGTGTAACGATTTTTTTATTATAAGATATACATTTCAATACTTAACAAGAATAAAGAAGATGATTTCCGAGTAGGCTTCTAGTACATGAAGGTGAATGCTATAATGTAATTAAAAGAGTTAAAAATCATAAAAATACATTCTCTTCAACCTTGGTACTATAGGGAAATACCTCAGTACTTTGGTCGGGACACCTATATGCACCTTTCTAGAATGAGCATCAAATTTCCATCTTGATTTGCCACATGTTGGGAATTCATACTCACTTTCATATTTTCCCCAATATGAAATGCAATCATTGTGGCATGCATGTATTATTTCATAGTCAAACCCAATGATTTAACCAACCTTTTTGTAACATATGCACAATCTAGAAGTGTATTTTCTTTAGGAAGTATTTATCTTTGCAACTTCAACAATTGGATAAAACTTGTGTCGTCAGACCATCCATTTTTCACTTTAAGTTTGTATAATTTTACATTGGTTGATAGCTTAGTGAAACTAGTGCAACCGGTGTAAAATGGTGTCTTGGCATCTTCATTTAACTTTTGATATTGATTGATATCAGTCATTTCATCCATTGATGCTGCTAGGACATTTTTACAATTCACATCTGTATTTTCATTGAATCATTGATAAACATCATTCATCATTTGAACCATATGATTATCAACCATGGTTGTATCGTCATCACTATTATTCGCAGGAACTTCAATATTGTCCCTAATAAATGTTGCAAAATCATGATTGTTATTGTCATATTGATGTTCAACTACGTGTTCATCATTGTGTGTAATTTATTGATTAAAATCATGCATCTTGTTTGCATGGAATTTATTTCCCTTGTCAAATATAGAGTCCTGATTAAGAGGCCTCTCTTCATGGAAAAACCAAATTTAATATGAACTCATTATACCATGAATCATAAAGTGGTCTTGTACATCCTCCATCGTCAGTACTGAAACATTGAAACAATTTTACAAGGGCATCTTGTGGTACTCTTATCATCTGAATACCTCATAGAAAATTCCATGAATTCTTCAACCCCATATTCGTATTCCCTTGTCATTCTACATACAACCAATTTGCACATCAATTAAAGATAAATCACTACTAATTACACTAAATACATATTCTATATTATTTCATATCAAAGAATCAAATACACAAATTATACCTCATCTTCAAATCTGTCCAATGCCTTTTTTGGGGCATTTGAAAATCAAATCCATCCAATTTCTGTAACTGGCTTCTTGAGACTTGGATTCTCAACTTCCTAAAAACCTATAATTACCTGAAGAAATAACATGTTACTTTTAATTTAATGTTAATGTTAATGTTAATTTCAGTCTAATTGTAACTTATGTGCTTTCTCTGAGATATTTGCTCTATTGGATATTTGTCCTTTTATTTATTTTTATGAGAATGTTATTATATTAAGGATGCAATTATTGCTAAGAGATTCATATATGTTGGAAATCTACATTTTGGTAGGAGATTCATGTGTTTGGCAATGAACATTTTTGGAGCAGAAAAAACTGTCAGATAGAGATTATATTTAGTGTATACTTCAATTCAATTTTATCTTATATGCAAGACGTTTTGGGGCTTGTATCGACATTTATAGGGTGTATAATGAGGATGGAATATATTTCATAAACATTTAGTGCCAAACATCCATTTTGACAATGTCAAGTGTGTGGAAACCTAAATTATGACAAATTTAGGTGCAAGAACATGGAGAATTTAAAGGAGCACTTTTGTGGCATAATAGTATTATTGGGTGTCACCATGAGATGAAGCTGAAGCATGATAAGTATGATCTAGAGAATTATATAACAACATTGAGAACAAGAGCATACATGAATAGATAGGAAATGGGATCTAGTACATAATGTATGGAGCATAATTTTAGAGGAATTGTGGCATTTACAGATAATACTAATATTTTGATATTGTGAGAGGACAAAGAGAAATGGCACGAAATATTGAAATATATTTCACTACATGAATAAACATATAATGCATATGCTATCAGGTTCATGTTTTGTGGTCTATTTCGGTTGAAATACCAATGTGATAGTTGGTAGAGCATATGCTCTAGGTTGTGTGGTAGATAATAGTGGTGATACAATTGTTACACTATGGTTTGCTTATTAATTGTGGCTATAAAATTAGGGAAAAACCAAGTGAACGGTGAATGGA
Organism: Pseudotsuga menziesii; assembly: GCA_001517045.1. Taxonomy (NCBI): domain Eukaryota; kingdom Viridiplantae; phylum Streptophyta; class Pinopsida; order Pinales; family Pinaceae; genus Pseudotsuga; species Pseudotsuga menziesii. The sequence continues at coordinate 1,280,876 of LPNX010933063.1, forward strand.
CTCTGGGCTTATTGAATTTGTGTTCTATTCGTGTTGAATCCCCAATATAGTAGTTGTTGGAACATATTCTATCGATTATGTGGTATCTAGAAGTGGTGATACATGGTTTTTCTTAAATATCGTGGCTATATATCTAGGGAAAAAAAGAGTGAATGGCGAGTTAACTGAGAACTGATAAGTTTTGAGGTTTAATATTCCACATATTAGATGCATTTTCAATAAGTTTTCTTTTACCTTGCATCAGATAATCAATATTTTAGCATATTTATGGAAATAATTAAGAAATAAGGCCAAACCCATGTGGAAATCATATCTCCAAACTATGGCCAAGAACGACCCATGAATCTGCTGTTAAATTGAATCTCCAATCCACCCCTGTGGTTGATGAAACAAGGATTTTCCTAATATTACTTCACTCTATTCTAGTCTAGTTTGTTGGAGGGAATAAGTGATGGTGGTATGAGGTAAGCTTATTGGTTTATTTTACAAAATTGACTTTTACTTTTTTTTACCCCAAAAACCAAATCCATTAGTGAATTTTTAGTAGTCAACATGATACTCCAAACGACCATAAATTGAATTTATCTTAGTATTCACTACACAAGCATGATAATGGGTCAATGTAGTAAAGGATTATAGAGCGATGATAGTCTACTTGAGTGTAACCAAAACCTAAACCCTAGTTAGCTAACAACTAGGTGCCAAATCCTAAACTCTAGTAAGCTAACAACTAGGTGCTAAATCCTAAACTCTAGTAAGCTAACAACTAGGTGGGATAAGAAAATGGTTTCCATCATGGTGGATTTTATTGAACTTGATGGTGCTAAAAAAAATTGTGAATATATGAAATAAATATCATGAACCTCGTATATGACATTTTCTTATATGTTCCACTTCTCCCAAAGTGGGTCCCATATCCTATGTAAAAAATAGGACTGAGGGTAAACATTTGAAGGCCAACCATTTTAGGTGACAACACTTATATTTATCCTTCTTTCAACAATGTTATGGCTTCATTTCCTCATGGACCATATCTACATGGGAATTTAAACAATCTTTCACCTTATTCTCCATGGGTGTAGCAATAAATTTCCTCCCACATCCACCTAAATTTTATTAGTAAGCACGAAGAAATACCTTGGGCCATGAGGAATTAACATTACTGCATCCCATTGATGAGAGATATTTTGGGGCATTTCTTCGCATGGATAGACAACTCTTCAAGGTTTCAAGAATTATTCACCCAATATGGATGGGAAACATATGAAGGGTTTGAGGCAATTGGAGTTATGTTCAAGTGGGTTTATGGCTAGGTCATTTGGGGTCACAAGCATGACAATGGGTCAATGGAGTAAAGGATTATGGAGGATAGGATAGTCTAATTGAGTGTGAAAAAACCCTAAAACCTAGTAAGCTAACAAACATGTGGGTTAAGATAATGGTTTTGGTCCTAGTGGTTGAGATTCAAAAGGTCAAATTTATAAACTACAACCCTCCCTAATATGCTCGTACCCCTTTTCTCTGTGCTCAACCAGGTGTATGGTAGAGCTACATTGGTTACACCATACTAATATTCTTTGTTTATGTAATCAACTAATGAAAATAAATAATTTTTTGTTACATTATGGCCCATGGTTTACTTTGTGAAAAGTTGTTGGTCGAAGTTCCCTTAGGTGTTGCTAGCTACCAAGTGTTCTCCCATCTTTTCGTGTTTAATAATTGTGACAAATTTCCTTCTTATGAAAGGAATATAGTGGCTTTATAAATCTAAACGAGCCATTTTGGTGAAATTTTACCCTATGCTCATTGGGAGACTCCATTATTTTTTGCGAACATAGTGAGTCAAATTTCTAGCAAAAATATATATATTATATTTATGTTTATAATTTATATGAGAGATTTATATTTAATAATTTTGGTATATTTTAAGATGACATAACTTTGGATTTCAAAGTGATAAATGGATCAAAACAATAATTATTACACCATAAGTAATTCCCCGTATGGAAGCACATTCCTTGATGTAATGGTTAGATTGTTTAACACCATCAAATGTGTTAGACATGCAGGGAAGAGAAGCATTATAATTGACCCAATTGAACACCACATTTGGGAAGTGAACTATTGTAGGGTAGTAGTAATTTCTAGTATGTGTATGCGGATTCATAGAGCCTATCATGTCTCAAAATGTTGGCATTGGAGTGATGAGGAGAAAGAGCATATGCCCTTTCTCACAATGTAAATGATGGGATCAAAATTTAGGAATTTTGGTGATTAGGAAAAAGAACACATTCTCTTTTTCACAAGTTTGGATAGACACACTATTCATTCAACTTGTCTGGACTGTTATTATGTAATAAAATTATATCAAACAAGATAATTCATCATTATATATGACTTTAAGTGAACAATAAAAAGAACATGTTAAACTAACAAAATTCCAATAGCTATAAATTATAACAGTGATAGAGTAATTTTGGAAAATGATAATCATATTACTAAAAATTGATAATGACAACATTGGAAATTGATAATCAGACTATTGGAAACCAATAATGACACTTTAAAAAACCAATAATGTTACTTTTGGAAATTGATAATCACACTTCTAAAATCCGATACTCAAACTTCTAGTAATCAATAATCATACTTTTGAAAACCAATAACCATAGTATGAGAAACCAATAATTACATTTCTGGAACATGTTTCAAGTCTATATTCCCCATGGGTTTTCTAAATTGAATGAAAATTGGGTTTTAATATTGGGAAATGATTCCCTAGATAATAAGAAATGTTCCAATTTTTGGACTAACTAAGTCCTTGACTTTGAATTGTGTACTATTTCATTCGTGTACTTAAGTGTATTTTTTGACTAAAATAGTAGGCTCTAAGTATCTAACTATTTTCTTTGTTCTCCACTTTAGCTTAATAATATTCCTCTATCTCCACTAGCCCCCAACCTCCCATTTGAATTCCCTTTTTATGCCTAAAAGAGGTATTCTTAGTTTTTTTTAATCCAACAAAATAAGTGACACCTATCGCTACATTTGTGGAGTCTTGGGCTAAATTTTTGGAGAGAAGGTTTATATTACTTTAGTGATAAGGAAAAATAACTTTTTGACATCCCAGACCTACAAATTTACTTTCCCCTTTGTAGTATCATGGTCTTAGTGGAAGCTTTCCTAGTTAATTTTTGGAATTCTAGCATGTTTATTTACATCATCAAAATTGTTATTTACAATTATTATCAGTATAAAATTTAATAATATCTCATGGTAGTTCATAACCAAGTAATAAAATTAAATTACAATTAACATGCTAATATTAAGTAATCACTTTAGATTTAGGAGTAATACCTTGGGGTATTACAGGGTGAGCTTGTGGATTGTTTCCCTTTTCTCTTAGTTTTTATTTCTCACAACGCTGACTTATGAAAAATTTATCATAAGTGATTTGGTCATTTAAAATATCTCTCATTGTAGTAGTTATGTAATCATAAAATAGAGACTATTTACCCCCTCTTTTCTTGCATAAATGGTGTTTGTATCAGGTGCGCTCTTGACAAACATCATTGAGACAAATTTGACAAACATGCCTCACCCCCTTGTAAATTGCTCGAAATGATTTGTGTGGTTTTCCTTAAATAATCTCTTTATTTCCTTAAGAAATATCCTCAGGATTGGTATGCCAAAATAGATAGCTTTATTCTTGAACATAATTTTTTAGATGTCATCCTGACCCCAGTGTTTATACCATGAAAGTAGAAATCCATCTCATAATACTCGTTCTTTATGGTGATGAACTTATTCTCATTGGTAGTGGCCCTAAAATTTCAACCCATGCGAAATCTATCCTTAATAAGAAATTTGAAATAATTGAATGAGGACATTTGCATTATTTCTTGGTCTCCAAGACTTGAAAACCTAAGAATGATTTTTTCCTTCCCAATCTAAGTATGCTTGTGACCTACTTTGTTGATTTCACATGGAATATTGTAAACTAGCCCCTTCTTCCTTCATTTTGGATTCAAACTTACTTCCACCTGCACTATACCTGAATTAAATGTTAACTTGTACTGTTAGTTAGCTCACATCCTTTTGTACTTTACTCATACTTATCCTAATATTTCCTTTGTTATTGGTCTTGTTTCCCGGTATATGCAAACACCCCATGATCGTCATTCGAACTTCAGTATATCTAGGGTACAATTCAGTTCAGGATACATCATAGTTCAGGGGGTCTCCTTTTTTGGTTGGACTCAGTGATTTTAATTGGGACAACAACCTTGATGATCAAAAGTCTACTTCAATTTATGTTTTTAGTTTTGGTTTTGGACTTGTCACTTTGGATTGTAAGAAACGAAAAACTCTTTTTATTTCTTCAATATAAATATAGTATCGAGTTACATTTAATGCAAATTAAGAATCCACATGGATTCAACATATCCTTTTAGAGTTTGGATTCCAATCGCAATAATTGATTTCCATATGGTGTGACAATCAAATTGCCATCAGTATCTCCAATGATATATTTCAACATGAACACAAAAAACACATTGGGATAGAGATTCACTTCATCAAAAAACTTATTTATGATTTTGTTCTTTAAAAGTGATTATGTTCTTAAAGTTCTCCTTTTCCACACAAATGATCAATTTGTAGAACTATTTAGAAAGTCCCTTACATAATAATTTTTTTCTAAACATCAATCTATGGTAGGAGTTCATGAATTTGTCATTAAGGAGGGATACTAGGCTCTAATGCCCCCTTCCTTCTCTTATTGTGTCACCTTTGTAAACCCTTCAATATTATCCCAAGTTGTTCTTAAGGTGGGGTGTTAGGATATTTAGACACAAAGGATTTAGTTAATATCAAATTGGTCTAACTTTTCTTTAGGTAAGTGTGTTTCTTTAGCATGCATTTGTACTTATGTAATCCAATAGTCATGATATGTTCTAGACATATAGTGATTCGGTGGTTCATCTCCACCTCAATCTTAATGATTAGGTCCATAATCTCTATTTAAAGAGAATGGAGGGTCATTTTCTTAATGATCAATTATTAGAAACTAATAGGTAAATTATTTTTCCTTTTGCATTAATATGTTGACTCAAATAGTTATTTGAGTGAGGTTGTGGACTGTTTTCCTCTCTAAGGGTTTTAACAGTGTAAAATACTGGCACGTGTGATTTGTTTAAGGTGTTCAATCCATGTGGAAATAAATGCTAAACGTTGTGTAAATGAATTAAAAACACCTTCCACCACTTATTTTATTAAATTTTGGAGTATAACCAATCAAAGATAAATACTATTTTTTTCGAAATATTGAACCACTCTCTTGGGGATAGTTCCATTGGCCTAAAGATCATGGTATATGGAAGCATATATATTGATGCAAACCACATATCTCAACCAATTGTGGGATTAGTGTTTTGTATAAAGAGGTATTTCTTTCATAGAATTAATTCTAATAGGTGGTAGGGGGGAGGATGAGAAATAAATATATCCACACTACAACCAATTAACAATTATGTTAGTAAGAGGCGCCACTCCTTTGTGGATACCCCCATTTTCATAATAATCATGGTATAGTGGATATGTTGTTAAGGACCACATATCTCAACCAATGTGGGATTAATTTTTTGTATAGAGAGGTATTTGTGTTGTAGAAATGGGATTTTTTTAGCAAGTCATGTGAAGGAGTATCATGGAGTATTTCTAGTGAGAGTTTGATCAACAAGAATATTCACAACCTAACCAATCAACAATTATATTAGTAGGAGGTACCACTCCCTTATGGATACCCCCATTGACAAAAGGATCATGGTATATTGGAGCTTATATATTGTTGTGGGCCGCATCTCTCAACCAATATGGGTTCATTTTTTATATTGAGAGTTATTTGCATTGTAGAAACAATTCCAAGATGCATAGGTTTTAGGTGTATCTAGAACTTAGTAAGGGGTATTTTCTTTAGTAAGGGATGTTAAAGGGGTACTACTACATAGAGGGATTTTCTTTTGGTATATTTAAACAAAGAGAGGGGGTTGATGCCAAGCAACAAAGACATTCACACTGCAATCAATCAACCATTATGTTTCTTGGAGGCACCACTACCTTTTGACTACCCCCTTTGGCATAAGGTTCATGGTATATTGAGGCTTAAATGTTGTTGTGGGCCACATCTCTCAATCAATGCTAGATTAATTGTTTCTAGAGATGCATTTATGTTATAGAAACAATTCAAAAATGCATAAATTTTAGGCATATCTAATTTAGTAAGGGGTGTATTTTTTTGCAAGGAATGTGCACTAGGTACTATGGAGAATTGTTAGTGACATACATACATACATACATACATACATACATACATACATACATACATACATACATACATACATACATATATATATATATATATATATATATATATATATATATATAGATTGTATTTTATTGGAGTATAATTGTCTTCTTTATGAATTTATAGTATTGTTAACCAACCAAATACTAATGAATTTTTGTTGAAATTTGAATATATAACTTAGTATAAGTAACATTTTGCAAAATAATTATGATGTAAGTGGGATTTACCACATTTTAAATTCCTAAAAATCCATTTTTGAATGTGGTTTTGTGTAACTACAAAAAATGATGCATAATTGAAGGAAATAACCAAATTGACGATTTTATCCTTGGAATGAGTAAGAGACATGCATATTTTGAGGGAATCCAAGATAATGATGATTTGGTAGTGTTAGAAAAATAGGATCACAAAACAATAACAATTAAACAAGATGCACATATAAAACACATTAACACATTACTAGAGAGACACCACTATAACAGGTTTAACTCAAGACGGGATACGTCCACAAAGAAATTGCCATCCCTTTATTATTATAATGTCCATCAAAATGAACAGATACAACCTACAACACACCCACTACACGTCCTCTTCACTCTCTCACAGTCTCTCTCTGACAATCACAGAGATCACTTTTACAATGCTACAATACAACACACAACCATATTACAATGCTTTCCTTTTATAAAGGGAATACCATGGTAAAATGCCACAAGATACCCAAAACCATGGTCTCGTAAATCACCCATTATTGACCAAGTCATGACTCTAAAATTATAACATTTTACAAGGCATTATTCCCTAATTTTTTTCTACAGAGGAACTTCCCCCGAATCCCCTCTAGGGTGGGATCCCAAAATAGCCGTTGCCACCACTTAGACCCCTCTGACGACTATAGTGGGAGGGAAATCTCCCACACACCCCCCCATCAGGTGCTGGGATACAAACATGATCGAAATAACAACATCTCTGAATCATGAAGATTAGGCTCCACAACCAACACGCAGGAGACAATCAGTCATTCTTTGAACCTGAAACTACATGGTTCTATTAAAAGAATGAAGAGAGGCATGATCACTAGTTTTAACATCAATTTGGAATAGTTGTTGTCACAATGGCCTACCTTCAAATTTATGGGTTAAAGTAGTAGTATCACTTTATTAATATGTAAGGTTTTGAATAGAATCCTTATCATTCGATAACTTGAAATATTTCTAACCATCCTAGATCTATCTTAACTCAAGATATATTAAGCACTAATAGGGATCAAATCTCTTTAGTTGAAAGTCGTTTACATAGTGTAAAACTTGAGGAAACATTTGTGGCTTGAGGGATTTGTTCCCGATTGGTGCTTGATATATCTAGAGTTAATATGGATATATGCTAGTTCCATTTGAAGGTGGGCACAACACAATTTTAGATGATTGTAATTATTTTATATGTTTTAGATGAATTTTTATTATTTGAAATTTACCGAGTGTTAACACCATTATTTAGCCAAGGGGCAAGAGGACCATGGTGGAGATATGATAATGGTTGTTTGGGTACTTTGGTTAAAGGATATATTATAATGGTGAGATAATAGGCAAAAAGGTGATTAAGTAACCAAAGAGCCTAAGCTGCGATGGGAGAAGAAAGAAAATCAATGGCTGATATTCTCTCCGCATTTCAAAACATGCGAGGAGGATAGAGTATGTTCGGGCGATTAATTGGGTGCATAGATCAGCCGCTGTCAATTTGTTTCGGGCGGATCCACGGCCCCTATTCAATCCGCCTTGTGCAATCGCATGTGGGTTAACGCAATAAACTCCAGCGGAATCGAGTACATACCACCCAATCCGATGGCGGAGAGGTAAAGTTGGATCGCATCCACGGTTGAGATCGATTCCGGAACCAAAACCTGCACGACGGATAAATCTAAAGCACCCAGCAGAATTTGGTACGTGGCATATGATCCGACGATGGAAAGTTAAAGGCGTATCACATCAATGGCTGAGAATGATTCCGGAGATCAAAGCTGCACGACGGTTAAAGTGACGGAGCCCAGCGGAATGTGGTACGTGGCGGCCGATCTGACGGTGGAAGATTAAAGGTGGAATGGATCGACGGCTGCTGACGATTCCGGGGCATAGACTTATGCGGGGGATAAATCCAATCCTCCCAGTGGAATCGGTACGTGTCACTCAATCAGACGGCGGGAGATTAAAGAGATATCACATCAACGGTTGAAAACGATTCCGGAGCCCGGACTTGCACGGAAGATAGGTCCCAGGCGCTTGGCGAAATTCGGTAAGTGTCACATGATCCGACGGCTCACAAATAAAGGAGGATCGCATCTACGGCAGGGGGCCGTTTCGGGGCATGAAGTTGCACAAAGGATAAGGTCAGGAAACTCAGTGGAATCGAATATCTCTTTCCCGATCTAACGGTGGAGTGGTGACAAGCGATGGAATCAACGGTTGGAGATGTTTTCGGGGTGGAGACTTGCACGTTGTTTATTACCAAGATGCCCACCGGAAAAGGGTACGTGGAACGTGATCCAAAGGTTGAAAATTGAAGAGGAATCAGATCAATGGTTTTGAACGAATCCAGGGAATAGAAGTGCGTGGCAGATAAGAATAGATGGTGGTTGCGGAAAGTAAATGTTGTCCACATGGAGAATTGTGGTAGGCTCCAGGGATAAAAGTGGCCTATAAAAACAAGGTTGACCTCTATCATTGTTATTTTATTCGCATGGGACAAGTGAAAAGGACTGGACGATTGTTAGCTTCCATTTGTCAGTTTCGGGCACGCTCCGAGCACACGCCTCTACAGTCGACCAGGTAAAGCTTAAACCCTGTAATTCCACCTTCCAAATTACCATTTTAAAACTAAGTAATGGACTAGGGGAAAGAAATTCAAGTGTCTAGTCAGGTTATAGATGATAGGGAAGAGTTTTTAGTTGACAGAGATAGGAGCGTGTGTGACCCCTTCCTATCCATAGGGAGCGTGTTGGTCAGTAAGGAGAAATTGTGGTATTTTAAGTCACAAGGGAATGATGTATTAAATGTCTGTAAGTCTTTCCTGTATTACTTTGCTCTTGAGCAAGCCCTCCCTTTCCCAGAATTTGCAGAGTGGTGTGCCGTAAACTATTCTCCCTCCCAGAGAATAATTGTGAGTCAGTCTGCGTCCAGAGTACTTTGTAAAATCGATGCCACAGTCATTAGAGAAAACCTCAGTTTGCCCAAAAGTTACCCTGTTAATCGCGAGACGGTAAATGAGTCTGCCCTTGCTGAATTTTTCAAGAATTGTGAAACTTAGAGTCGCTGTCAATTCCTGTCTACCATTCTGAAGGAAGGTCAGTCCCTTAACGGTCTCGTTCTCCCTTATCTTGTACATATGTTTAAGAATGAAGTCCAATTGGTAATTTCCCTGGTCTTTCAAGTGTTAGGTCAGGATGATGATTGCCATGTGGGTGATGTCATCCTTGGGTTTTTATTAAGAATAGGTTCTTTGAGCTCAGATTCCCAGTCAGTCCCTGTGTTTAATTTAGACAAGTATCTCGCTGAAGCCATCCATCTTCAGCTTGCTGAGTTTCCAAAAGTTCGTTTCTTTAGGTTTCAGACCTACTTGCTCAATATGCTATTGTGCTCCAATGTCACCGAGTTGAAATTTTTAAGTACTCTATGCTCTTCTGATTTGCCCAAGCAAATCAGCATGTTCGAATTTGCTAATTCGATCATGGCGGAAATGTATAGAATGCTATTTGATGAGGAAATGCCCCGTGTCCTGGACGAAATGAAATGTTTAATGCAGTCTTCACCCGAAGATAGGGTGGGGGACTGGTTCCTGTACATAGATTACATAGTGTTAAGAATATATGGCTTTACTGGTCAGCCTTATAGGCTACCCTCCTTTTTGACCCCAAGGATTTTCGCACTCGAGTTCATGAGGCAGAGATTGCTATCTGAGGAAGAGCACTTTGGTGCTTTCAAGAAGTCTTCAAACATTAAATTTCCACTTAAGGTCGGCTCTTTCATTTTTAAAAGTAAAGGCGCCTTAATATTCATAGAGAAGTTGTTAGAGAATATGGATTTCCAAAAGGAATCAAAAGTGAATTATGATCCACACCATGTTATATCCCTAAGGAAACAAGCCAACAAGAATAAGCCATTTGAGCACCAGTCTGTTGAAAATTTGGCTGAAGCAGCCAATCTGTTACAGTTCAAGGAGGATCCACATATTGCACCCATTACAGTATCAGAAAATACTAACATTTTAGTTAAGCGAAGTCTCTCTGAGAGTGAAAGTATGGAAATGGACGAAGATGGGTCCCATAAAAGGGCAAAGCTGCTTGAAGGTGGTGAAAGGGTAAATGAGGAAGCTTCTGATGGTCTTAAAAAGGTTTCCCTGATTCCCACGAAAACCGTGCAAGTAAATCAATTATCTTTTAAAAGTGTAGAGGGTGATGTAGAAAGTTCAGAATCAAGCCCGGTATTTAAATCGAAGGAAGAGCTCAAAGCCAGCTATACAGAGAAGAAGAAACAATCTCTAGAGGAGACCAGAAATTTGCTCCTGAGAGTGAGAGGTTTGTACAGTTCAAAAACCTCTCTAGTTTCTGCTAGGGATGCTGAGAGAAATACATTTAAGATGGCTATAGTGAATGACAAGAAGATGTCTAAAATGGAGATCTGGCTGGACAAAATCAGTACTCCGGATAAGATACAACTGCACAAACAAACGAGTGACATCATTTACTCAGACCTATTGCAAGCCATGGTAAGGATTAATAAATTGCAAGTTTTGATAGACAAATTAGAAGTTCAATTGAAGCATGAGAAGGTTGAGAATATAGCAAATGTTATTCAGATTAGAAAACTGCAAACAGACATTGTTAGTTCAGACAACACCCAGGCAGTCAAGAGGATGCTGGAGGAGAAATACAATGCACTCCAGGTCTTAAAGAAAAAACTGAAGATCCCAGGTTCAGAGCACGTCCAATCAGCTGAATTGATGGCTTTGCAAGAGGAAAAGGATAAAGTCCATCAAGAGATGATGGAGTATAAAGGAAAAGCTATCGAGTTAAAGGAGGAAAAGGACAGGTGGGAGGCCGAGCGGGATGATCTATTCTCTCAAATTTCCTTAATGAAAAAGGACCAAAGCGACGAGAAGGAAATTATGGAGGAGTTAATGAGTCAAACCCCCACTGATGAAGACTTGTCCATTGTAAACATCGACAAGCCATTGGATAATTTTTCAGCAGACGATTTGTTGGTGCCTATGTCCCAGGTGAGCTTGAAAGAAGAAGCAATCAAAGAGCTGAAGGCAGAGAATGAAAAAATAAAGGCTGAATTAGCCAAAGTAAGTGAAAGCAAAAAACAGATATTGCAGGATAGGAATCAATTACAGAAAAAATTCAATGAGCTAAAGGACAAATGCATTAGGAAAGGCCCTCTTCAGGGGGAAAAACATATCATTTGGGATACCCTATCTATAGATATTACCAAGTTCCGGCACTATCTAAATTTTATTGATGATTTGAGTATACTGATAAATTTGGCTCACCAGAGATTAAAACTGGTAAATGAACATATGGAGAAAAGGCCTCTTACTACAGCTTAGAACACACTGAATTTTCTGAATTCACTGACATATCAGAAGTTGCACGATATGGGCATAAAAGACAGAATATCAATAGTGTTGTCGGCAAAGAAATTCATCCACAAGCACCACTTAATGAAGACAGTCCAAGATAAGTAAGAAGAATTGCTTTTGCAGGTTAATAATTTCAAACGGGATTTCAAAGAGCTGTTCAAAGATGGATTGCCTTCCTTCTGGGACAAGGAGGGTCGAATGTTCTCACAGGAACATTATCACAGCCTGCTTGTCTAGCGCCGCATGGACCACTCAAAATTTAATGATCTGGAGAAAATCCTGACAGGTAAAACCATTGTGGATATGTTAACAGAAGACTTCGAAATTCTACAGAAGTTCGCAATTATCAGAGCCAGATTGCCCAAAAAGTCTTATGAAGCATATATGGAGCTCGAAGTAGCAATTTGGGAAATGATGGAGTGTGACACCCCAAGTTCAGAGCAGTGGAAATCTGTGGAGCGGTTCAGAAAGACGAAGTATATTCTTCATACCTAGAAGCAGGTGTTATGCACTGAGGAGCTGATGGGGCGAAGACATGGAACTGATGGGGCAAGGACGTGGAGCTGATGGGGCGAAGACGTGGAACTAATGGGGCAAAGACATGGAGCTGATGGGGATTAAGTTTGTTAACAAGTTGATTTGTACTTTATGATCTGTTAGGAGTGGAGTTGTAACGAACTTCCTAGGAGTTAAGGATTCAGTTACAAACTCTAAATTAAGCCGATCATTCTGTTATTGATCTTCTTGAGGGGAGCCTATTATTTTATGTATAAATTTGCATCTTTTTTAGGAGATGGGGGTTGGAACCCATCGGGTGGAAGAATTTTGGAGAACAGATCTATTTTTTTTGAATAACAAAGTGAATGCATGAGAATTTTGATCAGAGATTCCTGTGTCGTTGATATTACAGTCTGTGCTTCTTTCTTTATGTGATTGTATTTCCCTTGTGTAACACTTCATTTTGTTTCTTCCTCGTATCTGGAATATAGCGTTAGATGATTAGAATTCATATGTTTATGCTCTGGTCATCATTTCAGATATTATATGATTTTTTCTGCTAAAGTTGATATAGAATTCATCCTTGTGGATGCTCTGTATTAATGGGTTGTTTCCTCATCTCTTTTGTTTCACCCGGATTAATTTGGATGACTGTGATGGTGTGATTATCTTGCCTCTAACAAATCTCGTGTACATGTATTTGTGATACATTTGTATTGTATATGACTCCGTGCCCAATGGTTATGTGATTGTTTTAGCCAAATACACAAATATTTTAATGTTATTTTATATCTGGTCCTGTTAAATCTTTATCGAGAGATCCCTCTCTGGAAGAAAATACCAGTTTCTTTCTAAAATGGTTTTGCTGTTACCTTGGAGTTTACCTTTTACAACCTGGGTACATTCTGAGTGCTAACGCCGAGTACGATCTATAATTTCTAGAGTACTACCAAGCAGGTCACCTCAAAATATATATGAGGATTAAGGTCAATAGAAATAAATAACAATTTTCAAGGACAGAGAAGGTGAATTGTTAAAAAGTAATAAGATACATATAACAAAGAGCACATAGATTAAGTAATGACCAATCTCCATCTATCTTCTTTAACTTTTATTTTACCCAAAGTTTCAATATTTCTCATCTTTTCATATATATCATATGATAATGGAAGTTTCTTTCCATCATATTTATATATTGTAGTGAAGGTCACACCTTGCCTCTCTTGATTTTTACTATTAATAGTTTCTTTATCTGACCTCTTTTTGACAATTATATGTACATTCTATTGCATTATTTCAATTTTAATATATTGTATATATCATTGAATTACACACACACACACTCACATTAATTTTCTATATATATATAAATATTTTAAGGTTTTAATGTGAAAATACTAATAGATAAAATAACACCCAAGAAAACATAGCAGTGAACTTCAACTAATAACATAGAATGTCTTTTGCAACATCATAATATGTATTTTGAAACTGGTTTGTGTTGTGATATTTTTGTTGGATTTATATTATTACTAAGAGGTGAGGTTAATCAATAATTGACATAAGCTTGCTATAACAGACTCTTTGTAATATTCTTAGAGGTTTTTGTATATAAAAGTTTAATTCTAGGTAGGTGCAGGTATGCTTGTTTTTCCTTTATTTAATCATAGTTCATTCAGTGCTATTAGAAATGTATTTGGAAACTTGCCTATGCTTCCTCTATTTTTTGTGTGTTTGTCCTACCTCCTTACCATTCTGTTTCAAGTGTATACAAAGCCTTCACTTTTGGGGGGGCACACTGCCATCCATCATCACTCTTACACCGTCCATTCCATCTAAACCCTTCATGACTTCCTTTGAACCATGACATCCTTATCCCTACTTTCATACCCAAGTCCATTCCTACACCTACCCAATTGTCCAAGCATGAAAAGAATAAAAGGATACATTATTGTTGTCACACAAGAACTAGTAGTAAGAAATGAGCAGTTGATGTACATGCACAAGCTAGAGGCACTACTAAGAGAAGGGCAATAGGGGAAAGCCAAGGAGAATTTTTTGCAAGCAAGGAATAAACTGGCCACAAGAACCTATAGTAGAATAAGTTGTTGTAGAAACCATTCCTACATGAGAACCCACTAGCATGCAAACGAGGTGGAAAATGGAGGTATGATTTCATTGATTTGTTTGCATGGTTCACTAGTGCAGATGATCATTCACATATTCAAAAGTCATGTTGAGATACATTGAAGGATGCATTATCTATTTCAAAATATTTCAGACATATTATGTGCATGTTTTCAAGTTATTTGATGGTGACACTCATTGGTCATAATAAAATGGACATTAAAGGATCAATCACATTGAAAAATGATTTTCCCCACATACAGATCATCACGATTTCTTATTGTTTGAAGTTTATTTTGTGCTTACAAGATCGGCAGGATTCCCATATGCATGATAATCCTTATGCATCTAGCAGCAATACAAGGCAAAAAAATTGCATCAGGGGTACTATATTTTGGGCAGTATCAAGATCAGTTTAAAGGCATCACTATAGAAGAACTCATATGACTGAGGAAATAAATTGATTTAGAACTGGAACAAGATCTTTCATTATTTGTTCTATTTCTTGGTTCAATGGGAATGGATGAAATTTATTGTGGTTTATTGCAATAGAATTTTCCATATCTCTTAAGAGTTCTGAATTTGTTGTGAAAAATGGTTCTAAAACTCATTTATTTCCCATGAATGATAGTTCTTGTAGTAGAGTTTGGGTTGTGAATATCGCTATTATCCTTTTTGGAACTTGTGACATATGGAGGGTCTACAAATTCTGTGATTGTCAGATGATATTTGAGCAGCTTGGATCATCATAAAATGAAATTTGTAAGTGTGATCTCTTGTTGGTATGAATATTTCCTATGCATTGTCATTTCTTTTGCAATACATTATGAGCACTTAACTACAACCATGTGGAATTAAAATCGAGCTCACACAGTCATTTTCAAATACCATACAGTCATTTTCAAGCAGCCTATAGTCATTTTTGTAAGCCAAGTATGTGTTTCCAGCTAGCACATATATAAAAAAGTTGGATGTCGGGAGTGGTAGTGCATATACTAGAAAACATAGTTTTCAAAGATCACTTGATTTAATTATGGTTATCTAAACCAATGAATGGAAGGCAAGTTAATGAAAAAATGGGATTTGAGAAAAGTTTGCAAATGGATGGGCAATGCTCTCACACCAAGTAAAACAAATTATGAATACAGAAGTTGGAAGTAGTAGAAATCTTGTGTCATCACAAAGTGCAACAAATAAGTGAAGTTTTAAGGAAGCTTGTACTAGGGGAACACTAGTACAAAATGAGGAATTAGCTACTAGGTGACTAAAAATTCTAGTCACCACAGGTTTTTCAAGTGATTTACTACTAAATATGAGCAATTTTGAATGACCCAACTATAAACGACTAAAATTAACGACTAATTTAGTCACCAGTTAACAAATATGACTAGATAATAAGTGACAGAGTTAAAAATGGCTAACATAAACGACTAATTTAGTCATGGCATAAAAAATGACTAGCTAGAAGAATATGAATTAGTCATTTATGTTAGTCATTTTTAATTGTGTCATGAAAAATTACAAATTTGACAATGAAGTCTAAAATTTGTAAATTGTCTACCTTCTATTAGTAATATTGGCACCATGCACCTCGATATTCAGAGATCTAACAAAGCAATTGCATGAATTTTCTCTTGACCATATTTATCCCTGCTGCACCATTGAAGCAAACCCAGTTAAGCGCGTTCCAAAGGAAAATTAGGTTCCTACGTCAATTACGAATTAGGTACTAGAAATAGTACCACATCGATACCTAGCTAGAAGCATCATAGCCCTACATCCCCTCGAGAACCGACCATTTGAATGCACCTCATCCATGTAGAATTAACAAATGCATCCAATGCATGGCCAAAAAAACACGTCAACTTTGAATCTGTGAGTTGAAGGTATCGTTCGACCCCAGCTAGTAATCCCCTATTTTTGCACTCGATACACTTTTTTTTTAGATGATAGGCCGGTTCAATATCTCACAGTGACTAGTCGAATCACTTCAAATGTATGGTTCTTGTCGCTCAGATCGTGTTCATCACTCCAATCAATAACCGGTTGCTATGGATTTTTACAAGTCTCAATGCTGCCAAAGTTACTGATTCCACTTTACATTTGCAATTATAACCATCTCTAGCCTATGCAATCATAACCATATGCATTTTGATATTTTAGCCTAGGAAAAGCATGAGCACCCTCCTGCAATGCCACTGTTTGCAAAGGTCACTGATTTTTGCACATCGACATTCCTCACATGCTCCAAAGGAAAACTGAAGTAGACATTAGAAGAAGTGACTAAACTTTGCAAGGAGGTTTACTTGTTGCAGATTTCATTATAGAGTAGGTGTCAACTTCAATACCTTCAACCCACAGATCCGAAGTTGACATGTTTTTTTTTGCCATGCATTGGATGCATTTGGTAAGTCTACGTGCAGGAGGCGCATTCAAATGGTCAGTTCTTGAGGGGATGTAGGGCCCTCATCTGTGGCTATTGTTGGTCGTCGTCCCGAAGAGTATCAATCATAGTCAATGATTTGGCTGAAAAGTGGCGACGATGATCGACTTTCAAGCCAAATCGTCGACTCCGTAGGCTACTCCATTTATAAAACTAAACAACTTATATGATAATTATTAAAAAAATATAATATATAACCAATTAACATAATTTATATAATAAAATAATAAAAATAAAACAAAATTATATAATAAAAAAACAAAAAAGTCTATATAGTTTATATAATAAAATAATAAAAATAAAAAATAAAAAACAAAAATAATCTATATAATTTATATAAAAAAATAATAAAAATAAAACAAAAAATAATATAAAAAAACAAAAAAAATCTATTTACATTTGTAGCAAGAATCAACTCTCAACCCAACAGCTCTCTACCCACCTCAATTACTTTCCCTTTCATGCTCCCCTCAAGGAAAAGGAAAAAGGTAATGAGAGATTTTAATGTTGCCATACCTATGTTTGATCGGTAGCTTGCTCTATACGCCTCTTCTCCTATTTTTTTTTTGTTGGTGTCGCTTACTCACCCTCCTTATGGTAGTCTCCCAATCCTTCCTCGTTCTAAAATTTTTTATAATCAAATAAAATTTGACGTTATTATTGGCAGGTGTTGGTTGGTTCTAATTTTGGCTTGTTCTGTGATATCCCACTTTCAATCAACCATCAAAAACACGCCTCGTTTCTGAATAACCAAACCCACTGGATAGTGTGTTTCAGAACAGGTATTGAAGTCTTCATGCCTGTGTTTGCTTTTCATTTCACCTTTAGGGGTAATTGATCACTGCACGGTGTTGTTGTTGCTCATTGTAGTCCTCAAAGGATGTGGGGATAACATGTTTTTTGTTCATGTTCTTAAGGATGCAAGGAAAGTGTTTGACAATATACCTGAATGGAATGTGGTTTTGTGGAGCAATATGATTGCAGGGTATGCTCTAAATGGGAAAGATAATGAGGCTCTCAACATTTGAATCGAGTTCTTGATGCTTCTCTGATTCCATCCATGTGCATTTTACAGGAATTCGACGGTTTATAATGGATAATTAAATAAGATTGGTTAGGAATATTTTCTATCCGTTTGAATGCAAAGTTTGAAGGGGTTGCAGATCCAGAGTTCAATTCATAGGGAATATTGCGGTCGAACTATTTTCTGGGATCGAATGACTCTAAGAAGGAACTTGTAGTTAGTCTAAGTCTGGATTCCAAAACTCGGGTGACTTAGGCAATTTAGGAAGATCAAATTGATGGATATTCTAAAGTGTTGGCGTTGGTTTATAAGAAAAGAATCTGCTACCTTCATCAGAGAATGTGGCTGGGTGGCTTGGGTGAGTGAAACTCGAGGTAGGTGAAACTTAACTGTATGTCTTGGGTTAGTCAAACTATATCCCTCTGTATTCTCTGACTCCGTCCATGTGCATTTTGTAGGAATTCGACGGTTTATACTGGATATTTAAAAAAGAGAAACTTTGCAAACCTTGATTTTATTTATTGAATCCTCGACACTCGTCTTGTAAGGATTCGCCATTGGAATCACAATAAATTACGAATATCAGATATGCAAACCCTGGTTATGTTTAAAGGATTTTATATTTTACCTAGAATTTCGTGGCTGTGGCTTTGATTATCTCCAATCATAATATTGTTTGCCTGAATGACGCAATTTCCAGTTTGTTGAATTTTTCATAAATGAGAGGATGTGGACACATACTCAATGGAGTGTGGTATGTGGACACATGAACTTCAACAGAGTTCAAGAATGAGAGGATGACATATAGGTGGAGTTAGGAAATGATGCCACTTATCAAGTTATTGGAGTGGGATCTATCTCATTCGACATGTGTGATCAAGTGGTGATGTTCTTGAGCTAGATGATTTATTTTAGGTTCTTGGTTTAACAATGAATCTTTTTTTAGTTTTAGCCATGAAAAAACTTAGACGTGTGGCTGAGTTTGATGATCAACAAGTTGTAGTCAAAGATAATAGCCATGATCTTGGCCGAGTATTTGCCGAAGTTGTGCAATAGGGTGGCGTGTACAAATTACTTGCTAAAACAATCAAACATAGAGATTTAGTGCATGATACTAACAACTTGTGCAGGCTTTGACACAAGAGATTTGGTCACCTACATTATGGAGCATTACCTCTTTTGAAGGACATGGTGTAGGGATAGTTGAACTTCAAGATGAAGAAGACATGACTGTGCAAGGGCTATGCACTCGGGAAGTATGCCAAAACTACTTGTCGAAGTAGTGAGCATAGATTGATAGTTCTTTTTGAATACATGATGTGTTTGATATGATTAATGAAAAGGCTCTCTCCGCCATTTATATATATGATAGATGAGGGTGGTGAACAATTGGAAAGTTGAAATATTGTGTTTAGTGCCTTGCAATCACATTGGTAAGGAGTGATAAGAAGATTAAAACAATCCAAGATGTCAAATGTTAGTTGATTGTGTTAATTAAAGACTTATATGGTAAATTTAATATAAGACTTTCTTATACTTGTCTCTTACTCTTTGAGCCTTGACACATTTAATATTTTATGGTTATCTCTATGCCTTGACCCAATTCGTATTATAAGGTGAGGATGTGCATGCATAATAATCCTTAGTTATGACTATGAAATGACGATTTAAAGGGAAGAGGATGTAAAAACAAGTAATTTTTATATGTATTTTGGTGGCGCTGAGGAAACATTTGTGAGAAACCACAATATTTGGAAGGATGGAGGGAGATTACATTACGATCATGCCACCCATCAAATTGAAGACTATTCTTGAGCCAACAATTGTTTTTTTAATTTTATTAATAACCATTGTTTCTCCATATCGTGTGCCAAATGACACTTCTCTATAGCAATGCATAAATCGACCTCTGCATGGTTTGTGATCCTAGATACATGTTATTATTTATATTTGCATGACATCGAGTGTTGTTTATAGTTGTCACGAGTCCATGATATTCATGCAAGAAATGAAGTCTTATAGAGGAGGACTCATCAAACCGACCTTTTGAATTTCATTTTGATGAAAAAATAGTGGACATTGGTAGCGAGGTTCACATACGTAGTAGGCACACAGTTTTGAGCTCGGTTTAGGCCTAGCAGTAGACTAGTAGTTCTTTTTTGTTATAGTCGTAGTTGTTGACACATTGTCACACTTTAGATTGCAACCCCAAGTGACTCTAGAGTTAGAACATATCGATGGCTAGTGTCTCGCAGTCATAATTGATTACTTGTCATCTTGCATAACTAAGCACTAAGTGCATGGCATGAGCCAGCGAGTGATTATAATTTATCATATTTCCAATATTTTGAATGACGAGTTGAACTTTATAGCATAAAATTTTTAACATCTTGAAAATTTCTATAGATGGGTAATTTCAAACGTTTCCCTTCTTTTAAAATGTTGATATAAATTATGCCCTTCTTAATTGAAACTTAATTGAAACTTAATTGGAAGAGTAAAATTCAGATTTTAATTTTTTTTTAAGGGAAATTTTAAGGGAAGGTCTAGAACCCTTTGGAAGGGCTGGGAAGGGTTCAATTTTCAACTATTATGGCATCAATTTTGGTAAGCGCTCCATCCTTACAAACACGGTGGTCCATAGCCAGTGGAGCATTTCAATTCCATGGGAACTAGACGGTGGACTCTCGCTCTCTCTGCATCTTCAAATTTGGAGATTCTTTGTGAGAAAACCCTAGCGAGTCATTGATCCAGCAAAGAGGGCCTGGTTGTGCAGTGTGCTGGTTATTATTTCATGACATTAAGTTACAGTTGGTGTCATATGCCTATTTTCATTACAATGAATTCGTAACCGTACGCAGTGCCTTATTTTTTGTGTTTGTTGCCGTTCAATTTGACTCGGAAATGCTCGTCTTTTTTTCTTCACAAAACGTTCTATATGAGCCAGAAGCCTACCTGTTTTCTTGCGCTAATTCAAAGTTTTTGTCGGTAGACGACCTTCTGCAGATTTTTCATTTGAACTAGAGCCAGGCATTATTGTATTTGAATGAAATTTCGACATAGGAGAGCCTGACATTGCTACTATTGTTTATGTGCCAGAAGCATTCCTCTTTAGAAAAAAATTACACTAGTTTTTTTGGATGGGAATCCTAGAAAATTGTTAATTGTGGTTTGGAGTGTGGAATATGCGTTTGGCTATTTGAAAGAGCGGATAGCAACATGATAGTCTCTGGTAGTTGGGGAAGGAAGCCCTAGTTTCTTTAGTATTAACAGCTGAATTTTTTAAAGGTTTTTGGAAGGGACCGAGTCATGATGAAGGCTGGACTACCCAACACTCGAAGCCGCACTGAGGCTTGCCGAGAATCTGTAAGTAGAAATCATGTTTCCTTTCTCTGTAAATTTTTTGTTTCCCTAATAATGACTTAACTACTTTCCCAGAAAACTGGACATTTGTTATTTACCTTGAGAAAAACATCTTTAATTCGACAGGAATTTCCCAAATAAGGGAAGACAAAACTTGCATTCTCAAGAAAAATAACACATTAGCTTGGTATCAGAGCCTAATATCTTTCCCCCCCTTTTATATGCTTGTGTCAAATGGTAAACTAGTTCGATTTGGTGTGATTGGGAGATGGGTTTTTAGTTCTGAAAGAGAGTTATGGATGCTATGGGTTTTACTGGTGTTGACAATACATGTAGCATCAATCACAGCTGTAGTGATGATTTGGAAGAGTCGAACTCTGTGAATCGTGGCCGCATCTAAATCAGGCGCTTTAAAATGATGGCATGTACTGGAGTTGCTAATTATCTTGATATTGCTAAGAAACGATCTCGTTGCTTGCTCAACAGTGGCAATGAAGAGGATGATGATGAGCTACAGAACAGGGATTCAGGAGAATTCATAACAGGAGGAGGAGGTGTAGTAGCTGTAGATTCTAGATGCAAAGGTAATTCATTCTCTTTCTCAATTTTTTTTTAATCCCACCTTAGTTTCTAGAATATGTGTCAATCTATGGCAGATACAATTAGAACAAGCATGAGATTTTGATGCTTAATAGGGGAGAATGGAACAAATGATGGATTACATCAGGAAGCTCCAAGTTTGTGGTTGGAAATTTCTTCAAAAGGAGGTTGGATATATTCTTCAGAAAGAGTAGCTCATGGGTCAGATAGAAGAGCAGGGAAAAAAACAAGAGGAAATTGGTAAGTCTGATTTCGCTTTTCATCCTGTGCTTGTTTTACAGTTTTCTTTGTTTGGAAGATTTGCTGAAAATATTGTTCAGACCTTAATGAATTTTCTTATATAGTACATATATGCTAGTAGAAGAGGAAATGTTATGAATAGAATGATAGATTAATATTTCTAAATTTCTTTGGTGTAGCAAACAACATACAGCAAATACCAAACAACATAAATTTCTCTTTTTTCCCTGTTAACTGTCCATTCAAGGAAGCAAACAACATACATTGGCCCATACCACTACAGATTTCAAATCAGTGAGACATAAATTTCCTCTTGAAACACCTCCCTTGATGGATCTACTACCTTCCACAACTCTTCTAAGGAGCCCTGGGAGATTCCAGATCTAGACTCTCTCTATGCAAAAAAATTCTCCAAGTTTGATCAAGCACACAATCTTCCATTCAGAATTTTTTCTGATTGACCTTGGATGTTAGGTCCCCACTCTGACCAAGGTATCTATACTGGATGTACTTTCAAGTATGGTTTACCTACTTATCTTGGTCATTCATTTGACATTAATAAAATTGTCATCTCATATTATCTTCCCACCAATTGCATTCAATACAGATCCCATGAAAGGAAGTCAGGCACACAGAAGTTATATTGACAAAGGATTATTATCAAAAATTATGTCTAACATTGTCTGAGCTGGAAAACTATTTATTGTGGAAGACATTGGGGCCTGGATATCCTACACAGAGATGGGGTAGGCACCCAAATTCTCCAGTGATCACTGTAGAATAAATGAGGAAATTAGGAATATTTGTGACAATGTTGGGTGGAGGCTAGAGGAACTTGAGCACAATTCCGGTGATAAAAAAAATACAGTTGAAAATGGGCTGAAGGTAGTTACATATAAGCTCTAATTGAAGTTACATAGGTATTCATAGATCAGATACTAATTATGCTTTGAAACGATGATCGGAAGCAGGATCAGTTAGGAAGATGAGCAAGAGATAACACTGAGCTCTGAATCGGCATATTGCCCTCGTGGAAGTCAGGTTTTGGGGTAAAGCTCAAACTGCCAAGAACTTGCTCCGAAAAAATGTTTATCCATCAAACAGTCAATGGTTCAAATATTAGAAAACTTCAAAGTGACCTCTTTAATACAAACACAAGAGTATTAATCCCAAGCATATATACTAGATTGTCACAAACACATTTATCAATACTCTCAAAAACCAAAAATAACCAATCAGATATGGAATCCCCAAAGGGAGTATGGATAAAGCTGAACATCAATGGAGATCAAAAGGAAACCAAGGAGCATGAGTATTTAAAGACAAATATGGCTCAAACACTATTGGATCCATCTTTCATCTTATGCAAAAACCAAGTATGTTTTCCTTCTGTGCCTCAAGTTTAGTTTATTGGCCAGCTTGTTTCAGTCAGTCTTATGGTCAATTAAACAAATATGGCTTGCTCATATATATGTAATTTCCATTGACGCATGTCATGTATCTCACTATTGTATTTTCCTTGCATCATCTGGTTGGCAATATACAAACCAAGAAGATTCAGCTGGTCGTGGATGATCAATTGGGTTAGTGCTCGAGTCTCTGAACCTTTCTTTAAGGCATCGAGTATGTAATGTGCTAGAAAAATTGCCAATGCTAAAATAGAGAGGTAACAATGGAAAATCTATACCAGCACATTCAGAGAAACAAACACTAAAAGAAAACTGGGGAATAAGAATTCATGAAAGTTGCTTTTCAATTACAATGCAAATAAGATGACTTGTGCGCAGAAGAATAAAATTAATACCGATCTGATACATCTACTTCTTTTGCAGATATGCATCATCTTGGGGATTATACTCATGACTGTGTCATCAATTGGGTGTCTAAGGAGTATCATTATTGCCGTAAAGACATACAAATTCTTGGGCGTCTAAGGAATATCATTATTGCCGCAAAGACATACAAATTCTTCTTTTGAGTAGAGAGATCAACTATTTTGGAAATGTTGGCCAAGATTTTCTTCTTGTTATACTTTGTTTTGGCCAATATTTTCTTTTTGTTATACTTTGTATTGTTTTAAAATCAGCTGAACCGTAGAAATCAACTTTTGTTTTACTTGGATTAAATTTGAATAGAACCCTACATTTTTAAATGCATCTGCAAATATCACAAAATTACAAACTGTTTGCAATAATGTATGTCAATGGGAGAATTTGAAGTGAAATAAATTCTGTAACCATTATGAGATTCTCGAAAGTATTATAAATTCAAAAGATGAGTATTTGCAATATCTAACATAGTTTTGATCAAAATTCTTAGAAATACATTTTTATAGTTGTTTCATGTTTAACTGAGATGATATGCCATGACGACCTTTTTCTAACTCATAATTTATGGAAAACTATCTTTTGCATAAAAAAAAATTAAATTACTATCATCAACATATCTCAATAAAATTTATATAAAAACAAAGTTATAATGTTAACTGGGTAATCAACATCTTTCCATAAAAT
>LPNX010933079.1:0-104811 GCA_001517045.1 Pseudotsuga menziesii
TAATCATGGATTTTCTTGAAGATAGGATAATAACAAGATTTGGAGTGCCTTCAAAGATAGTAACAGATAATGCTAAGGCCTTTTGTTCAGCAGAAATGTATGCATTTTGTTTGAAGTATGGCATTATATTATCTCATGCATTAGATTATTATCCTCAAGGAAATGGTCAAGCAGAGTCTAGTAACAAAAACTTAATGACCATAGTCAAGAAAATTGTAGGGGATAACAAAAAGTCTTGGGATAGTAAAATAAAGCATGCTTTATGGGCTGATAGAATAACAAAGAAAGCATCTACAGGCAAGAGTCCTTTTGAGTTGGTATATGGTGTAGAAGCACAGCTACCAGTTCACCTTACCCTGCCAGTGTATCAGTTGCTCCGAGAGTTTGACATAGAAGAGTCTGCACTTCAAAACAGAGTAAATCAGTTAATAGAGTTGGATGAAATAAGGAGAAAGCTTATGATCAGAACTTCAAAAGTCAAGTAAAGACAAAGAAAGCCTTTGACAAGTCAGCTAGACAGAGAGACTACAAGTAGGGGATACAGTTGTCCTATGGGACAAAGGCAGAGAGAAGCCAGGGAAGCATGGGAAGTTTGACAGCCTATGATTAGGCCCTTATGTGATCAGATCAGTTGCAGGTCCAAATTCTTTCAACCTGAGTCACTTGGATGGTGAGCCATTGAACATTCCAAGAAATGGTCAACAGCTCAAGTTTTATTACACATAGAGTCAACGCGATGTCCAAAGGGACACCCTTTGTAACGTATTCCTAACCCCTTTCCCTTGTATTTTGAAAGTTTTGTATTATTTCATTCGTTTATTGTATATGCATATATGTATAGTTATTTGTATAGCAATTTCATTTATTTTATTGCTTTTACTGGAGGCCTTATGTTGGTTATTGGTGAGAAATTTGTGGTTGCAGGATTCTGGAGTTCTCATGTGCTCTCCGATGATCGAACACATGTCCCCTAGTTGGAGCCAGATGTTTCCCACCTATTTCGACTAGGTGGCAACTTCATGTACATGAAGATGTACATAATTGTACAAGTTGTACCTTGGAAAAGTCTGAGGATTTTTTCACTTCTGCAGGGCAATTGCCCCTTTGTAAAACGAAATGTCCGCTCCCCTGCATGGGAAAATTAATGTAATTATATGTGCTAGTGTGGGTCATATCATATGGATGCCACACCATGGAACTGGTTGTTAGGGAAGTCCCCTCATCGAGTGTTTTTTCCCCTTCCAATTGATCTTGTTCTTTAACGATTTTAATTGGTTAGTTTTTTCACTCAAAATCCTCCAAAGTGGTGACGGGCGTTCTAACAGTCAAGTCCATGGGGTGGCTAAGGTTTCAAAATGTTATTCCTGACCATGCTAGACATTTGTATAGAGTCTTGCGGAGGTTCGTTATGTTGTTGTATTTTGTTTATTTTTTCTAGTTAATTAATTTCACCCCTTGGTGGTTAATTAACTAAGTTTTGATGTAATAATGTGATTGCTCAAGAACTGGCATTTTGTAATAGGGGCTATGAATGCAAGGTAAATTTCTATGAAACCCCCTAAGCCATTGCTTCGAGTCCCATGTCATTCTGATAAGGGGTTGAGAAGATAGACCATTTTTGGCTAAGCAAGGTCTATTTTTCCTAGGGAATTAATTGATTTTTCCTAAGTCAAAAATTCATATTATTTGATTTTGAAGGAAAAAATCAAATAATGCCATGGTAATTTTGTTTGGGGGCTGCTAAGCCTAAGAAAATTTATTTAAAATTTTTCCACCCCCCCATGGCCAAGATATGATTTTTTTCAAGTTTATTTTTAATTTTTCCTAAGTCAAAATTGGAAAAATTGAAAAATTAAATCTAAGGGGAATTAAAATATTTAACCTATGTCTAAAGGTTAAATATCTATTTTGGAGCAAAAGGCTAAAGTCTAAGCCTAGTTGAGTGGCCAAACCACCAAAGAAGAGGAGGCGCTAGCCTTGGGAGCCAAATCATGGTTAAAACCCTTCTAAAGTGGGGCGCTAAGGTGAAAAGAGGAGGCGTCTAGCCATTTAAGGCTCATTTCCACTAAAAAAACTCCTCTAAAAGGTGGAGCGCTCCACTAAAAAAGCTCCTCCAAAGGGAGGCGCTACCATAATAAGGGAGGCGTCACATACATTTGGAGAGGGCGCTACTTTTGGAAAGGATGTCTAGTTTGGAGGAGGCGCTAAAATAGAGGAGGGCGCCTAGCCTAGCTTGGGCCCACATTTAAACCACAAAAGCAATCTAAGGAGGGTGCCTCGGTCAAAACCCTAGATCCAAGGGTGTAGATTGGTTAAGACATGGATCAAGCACTCAAGCCATGGATTGAGGAGGGTGCAAAGTCAAATACCTAGATCTAGTGGTGGAGATCTAATCTAGATCTAGATCTAATCTTGGTCATTAATCTTCAAGGGGTTGGGGTTGCTCCTCAACTATATAATGAGGGTCTCACTCCCTCATTTGACAACATCTCTCATGCTATTGTTATGCTGCTGAAATCTTTCCCTATTCTCCTCTCATATTCTCTCAAGCATTTGGCCCAAGCCTCTTGCTATTGTTATATTGAATCTTGCCCTAGTTGGGCTATAATAGAAGAAAGCTTTGGAGGCAAATTGTTGGTGTGGATCTCTCATTTCATGCTTGGATTAGTGAGGTAACCTTGTGGATTTATCAATTATTGTTGCATTCGTTTAGCTTGGAAGCTCTCCACAAAGTATTTTGTGGAGAGACTTGTAGGTAGAAGTATTTCTATCTTCATTTGTAAGTAGATTGGTAAGATTCTACAAAGTATTTTGTAGGATTTATTTTTGTGCTCATCTCTTTGCTTACTTGTTGCAGCTCTAATATATTTGTTTTGCAGGGATCTAAAGCTAAGAAGGGCTCATCCAAGGGTTTCTTTCTTCAAATTTGCATTTCGTCCATATTTCTTTCTCTCTCCTAAAATTGAGTTTTAACTTTTATTCACTGTATAGTGAATATAACCCTTGTTTTAGGGCCTTTTTCCATTATATATTAGTATAGGATTATAAATCTCCTGTTAATACATCATTTAGATGCTTAAAACTTAATTTTCTGAATGCTTAAATTTCATTTTTTCAAAAAATTCATGTTCAGATTTTTTTATAAAATTTCTGGGTTTTACACTAATCTGTGCTAACTTTCTGATTTAGTTTTCTACAGTAAATTCCAGCAAGTAAAGTTGCTGGTTTGTTGCAGGTTTATGCACAGAAGAAGGGGTTATGCTGCCCAAAATTGCCTAGAAAAACCCTAGAAAAGTGCTGGTCCAAAAGGGGCCAAAAAACTACATTTCTTCTCTTCTCTTCTACAAGATTGTAAACCCCAAAAGAGAAGTTCTCTTTGGGGTATTCTCTGCTGTAAATCTGTATATGAGTAGTGTAGAGATAGCCTAGAAACCAGTTGCTTATATTTATTTTATTGCAAGTTTTATTTCCGTTTACCCACCATCTCTGTTACAGACCACCATCTCTGTTACAGATATTGTTGTGAGGTTAGTTTAAGCATTTTTTTTATTTCTGTTTGCCCACCAATCTCTGTTACAGACCACCATCTCTATTACAGAGATTGTTTTGTGGTTAGGATATTGTTTTAGCTAGTTGCGTTTAATTTTTATTTTCTGTTAAAGAGTAGCCATACAACCCACTGATCCGATGTATCCTCTGTCCCATTTGTCATCTCCCTTTAGGGACTTCAAGTTGGGTATGAAAAGCAGGAGAAGTGGGGGCTTGGCTTAATTAGAACAACATTCTTTTTCTGCTACAATCTTCACACTTTGTTTTTTTTCAGTCCAAGATCAAGTAACACACCTCCCACAAAGGATACCGCTTGGTTGATCTTGTTGATAGTTTAAATCTAACCTTGTATGCTAATCATCAAGACTTAAAATTTACCCCTAAAATTAACCAACAACAACTTCTCTAGCCTCTGTTCCTCTACTCAATTATCACCCTTCGGGGTACTCACGAGATATGACAGGGGGTAGAGGAGTCTAATTTAATAGGCATCCATCTTGTTATTTTTCCAGTTAATTAAAAACAATGACCTCGGAAGCTAGTTGGAGTAGTAGACCGTGGGGGGTCTATAGGCGTTCTACGTCCTCCTTAGTGAGCACCGGGGCATTGGGGTTTGACCTGGGAACTACAGGTGGACTTGTTTCCACTGTTTTGAGCGCACCAGCATTCCCTCTTTGACTTGAGAAATACTAGATTGGGGTAGTCACACCACCGGTTCGAAAATTAAAACTTCAAGAGGAAAAACCTTAATAAAATCTACCTAAAATAAACCAAGAGACACTGCAAAACCGGTTCTATAACATTTTCCATTTTAGCAGCATTTCACTCCATTATTGCACTTATTTCCTTTCAGTTGTTGTTGCACCTACAAAGCAAACATAATAATTTTCTAACTTGTGGATATTAGTCAACTGGTTTACATTTTTTTGCCATTTATCTGAGCATTGTCAGCATCAAGTTTATTCATAGTATTGCTGCTCAATTGTTTAATATTGTTCATATTGCCTAAACTGTGATTATATTATTTTGCATTTATCTAGATAATACTGTTCATAAGTCTTTCATAACTGTGTATATTGTTTGTTCTCATATCACTTTTAGATAACTTAACTTGCAGGATAATTAACGTAGATTGCATCCATTGAAAGTTGCATTCTCTGACTCCATTTATTTAGGCACTGGTTATATTAAAAGGATTGACTGTCATTGAAATATTGCATCTTGCATTGGTTTGACTGTCATTTCTCAAGACCTTAGCCTCATACCTTAATAAGATCCCTTTAATTTGTAATCAAATTAATAAATCTGGAACTTAGTCTTCCGTAGGGACTTCCCCCCTTGGCTCTGTTGGGATCTTGCCTAAACGGAGGAGTTGTGGACTGTGGTGACAGTGGTCCCCAGCTCTCGCTTGCCCCCAAGGACACACATAGCAGGTTGTGACTTTCCTGTACCTTAAAGTGTGAATTAGGTGGCAACAGACTCCATAGACCTATTTTCTTTTGGCACTAGTCTATCCTGACAACTATCCATCTATTAAAAAAACAAATCAATTTAAAAAAAATGAAATCTACAATCTCTAAATAAAACCTTAATTAGATTTTATTTATAGATCTTGTTTTTCTCATCGAATATCTTTATAGTAGATATAACAAGTATGTCACCGACTAGGCTGCACCTAGTTGGAGTTTTTATGAGATGCCATTGATGAACGAGATACTTGTTCATATTCGGAGTTCAGAAGTCCTTTCAGGCCTTCATAGCCATTTTATTTTTTGTAACACAGGTTCATACCCCCTTGGTGAAATTGTAAAAAATGTCCTAGCATTTAATTTTTTATAAAAGGCTCCGCTTCCCGGACTTAAGCATCAAGCCGACTAGCCCAGAGTGTTTTTTCTCTTGGTTATTATTAATTGTTGAACAAACGACTAATAATTTCTGAGTTTTTCACTCACACCTCCAAAGCTGGGGTAGTCATCTTGGTGTTTCGGCCTAGCGAGGTTATTAGAGCCTTCGTGTCGGTATTTTTCACCATGTTAGGCATTCAAATTGAGTCGTATGGACATGTACTAGGTCCCCCTAGAGTTTCGTCAATTTCCGAGAAAAATAAATTTTCCGTTTTTTAAGCCATTTTTAATGGTTTAAATAAAAAACATCAAAATACAATAAAAGTCAGATACGGAGTCCGTTTCTGATGTGGGGACACTCGTTTTCACACTCGAAGTCCCCACTTAACACTTGGGACCATTTTCCACATCAGTCGAGCAGCCCAATCACCCCGTGAGGCATTATTTAACTAAATATGCATCAAGATGGCATTTTAATGCTAAGTTTGGACAAAGTGTCATAAGGGACAAAAGTCAAAAAGAGACATAAGAAATCAGTGGGGTGACTTGGCATGGTTTGTCCCCCATGGAGGCGACCTCATCCTTAAGCAAAAGTGTCACTTTGAAATTAGTTTTCATGCCATGCATTTTGCCCAAGGTTTGAAGGTGACGCCCATGTGCTCACCTCTTCGCTTCTAATTCAAGGTATGGCCCACGCCATCTTTAACTGGTGACTTGATTAGCTAAAAGATGACAACATGGAGAGATTATCGACTTAGTCTAAGTTGTTTGGTGGTGTGTATTCCTCCACGTGAAGGCTGCGCTTATCACTACAAGTGATTACGCATTGGTCAAGTTATATCTCCACGTGAAAGCTGCGCTTATCACTCCAAGTGATGACGCATTGGTTGAAGTTGGTGGGGTTTACGTGAGATGTGGCAGCTCGCAGATGGGCTCGACGTTTTGACTTAGGAGATGTTGGAGTGGTGGCGAATATTGGAGGGAGGTTGCCTACCTTTTGAGAGGTGGCACCTCCTCTAGGGCAATCTCTCCTACAAAAACAGATCGCATCCATAGTTAACTAGTGAGCGCCAACAAAGACTGCAGATTATCCCTTGTTCACGTCGACTCCATCTCTAGTCTTGGGGGTGCCCCCTGGTTTGGCATTTTCTATATAAGTTGGTCTCTTCTCCTTGGTTTAGGATCGGAAGGTTGAACCTCTGCTTGCATACATTGTAATATTTTCTGAGTATTGTTAATAAAAGGCTTTGGAGGCAATTTCTGTGTGGGATCCATAGATGTTTGGTTGATGTTGTCTTTATGCTAAATCATTGAGGTAATCTATATCAACTCTTTTCATATTTTACAATTGTTGGGATTACTTGTCTTCGTAAGGAAATTTACATTTTGGTAAGAATAGGAAGAGATTCCTGTTAGGTTACTTCTTATTGTGGAATATATTAGATTACCAAGTTTTATATGATTTCTTGTATGGATCTATAATACTGTTTATTTTATTATTATTTCACACAGGTGCTTTTAATCCCCTTTACATGTTGTTGAAGGTATTTTACAGGAAACTCGAGTTGGACCATTTGATGAGCGAGTGGGCTCTCCCTCTTCTCTAGTAATTTCGAAAGAAGAAGCATCATCCCTCGCATCTCACCAAAGGAGGCGTCACCATCCATTTTCTACTTCTTGCTCCACCCAGTTCTATCACTTTTTGATCCAAAAAATCTTCAAATTTACTTTGGTTACTGTTACTTAACTTAGATCTACATTTCAAAGATATATATAAAGTAGATTTAAATTTTTAAATCTAGATCTTATTGCGTAATTACAAGTTGTTCTTTTAAACATTAGATCTAGCCTTATTCTCGAAGTTTAAAGTTAAAATTTCAAAGTACTTGGTTAAGAAGATTAAAGAGCTTTCATTTGATTTATTTTTGCATATAGTGCTTGAGATTTGCTTGCCATTATTTTAAGAGGAAAAAAAAGATCCTAAGAAGGCAAGCTTTCTAACTTGCCTTACTTAGTTGTTTCTTTTTTTTATAGTTAGTTGTTACTTAGAATTTTTTTGCAATTTTCGTATATTGTCCAAAGACAAAGTGTTTTGGGCATATTTCACTGACATTAGCTTGCTGTTTTTTAGCAGGCCCATAAAAAAAAAGAAGGAAACTCTGCTCGAAAATACTTTTTTTAGACATTTGGAGCTCCCAGGATGCTTTCCCCTTAGCTGGGCTTATTTTCCTTGTATTTTATAAGCCTTTGGATCCCAGATAACAAGGACCAAAGAGAATTTTTGCTGAAGCATTGTAACCGATTAATAAAATCAAGTTTGAGTAGGCTTGTTAGAGCCCTCTCCCCATCCCCCCTTGGGGGATTTGTGTCGGTGTCTCTTTGTTATGATTTTCCAGTTTTAGTTAGTTTTATCTTTATTTTCAATTTAGTTGTTTATGTGATCAAGGAAGTAAAAGAAATACTTACCCCACGCTCTCCCGAGTACCCCAAAAGGGTGAAAGAGATTCGTGGTAGGATTAATTAGAAAATATTTTTTTATTTTATTTGTTCTTAATTTTTAAATCAATCCGACCGTTGCTTTCCTGAGTACCCGAAAGGTGAAAGAGACTCTTCGGTCGTCATCTAAACAACTCATTGTTACGTCTCTAATAAAATAAACCAAGACTCCTTCCCCATTTACTCTACACCGCTGCAGCTTGTCTTATCAGTTGGCTGTATCAGAAAGGGATATGAGTTACTAGATTTAATAGGAAAATCCACACAAGTGATTTTCTCGAGAACTCGGGAGGTTGCAAAGGGTAATTACTATAGAGTCAGGCGGCTACTCCAAGCAGGTTCATCCTCGCCTCGTTGGACACTTGGTATTACCGCTTTTAGCACTCGGTTCGAAGGGACTTGACTTGTTGGGCCAAACCCACAATTAACCCACGCCCTTAATTATTTATTTAATAATCTAAACACTGCAATACTTTCATTGAGACTACACTCGCAACCCACATGTGCAAGCACTCTTTTCATTTTGGCACTGGTCTATTTTGTTCTTTGCATAAGTTAATTTCGCAATGTGTCATTGAATATTGTGTATCTAATTTGAGTTAGGGTGTTGCTAAGGTTAATCTTGTTTGCAGTAATTGGTAATCTTTAATTTCATCCATTCCATACTAAAACTCCTAGAATTAATTATTTCTCATGTAGAGTAAAAACCCTAGATTTTACTTTTCATTAAGGTCCAGCCCCCTTGGCTTTGCTAGGAGTTGGCCTAGACGAAGGAGATGAGTATCAGGTGACAACACTTGGCTTGAGCTTTCCCCCAAGATCGCACCCAGTGGCTTGAAGATTTCTGCCACGTTACCCGAGGTGTGAATTAGGCGGCAACAAAGTAAATTTGAAACTTTATTTCACAGAATACATCTTTAAGATTCAAATTTCTTAGTTTATCTTTTTGTAAATGACTTGGTGTTATCACATATATAGTAGCCGGGCTACCATATTCTATTTTTCAGATTCCAGTACACTTTTCAACCAACTCCCTTGCATATGGGATGTTGAGATGAACATCTATGATGGATCATTATAGATTGATGGACTATAGTACTCTCCCATGCCATGACCGAGTCTCAGGACACTCAGATTTGAGGACTGATGTAGACATTTAGCCATTTACAGAGCAGTTAGTAGTGCCCAGAGTTGCATCAGTGTTTTCTCATTAGATAAATGATTGGTTCAGATGGATTATTTACATGTTTATGACTCAGCTTATATTATCTTGTGTTATGGTTATCTTTGCTCTTATACTCATTCTTGTGACATGTATTGGCATTTAGTGTCATGATCTGGCGGTCATATAAATATGTGGACTTGGATGTCTTGATATTATGTATGTATGTCCCTACTCAGACCTGGAATTTCTTGATCTATACTCATTGGTTTCACCCCCCTTAGGGAGAATAGAGGTAGTCATTCCCACCATACTTTGGATTGCTAGTGTTGGTTTCATTATTCACTATCTCCACCCATCCATTTCCTTCTAGTTATGTTTCCAACCCAACTTCCTATTTGACTTGGGGCATAGAGGACCTTTCCCCACTAGAGCCCCTTTGTTGGACAAGCCTCCTTGTTTATTTGTGTCTCGGCTCTGAGTTTCCAAGGTTGTGTTGGCTAAACCTGAAACAAGTAGCGCTGCCATCAATACAATGTGTTTGGAAATGAAATGAATATCTTGTGAAAAAACCCATTCATGAAAAGTAGTGTTTTTGAACATACATGAATGCAAGGCAAGCCTAATGAAATTGGCTTTGACTTACATTGAAATGAATATCTTAAAACATTCCTGAAAAGTAGTGTTTTTCAACATACATGAATGCATAAAGCCTAAAATAATAAAAATCCGTGTAATAAAAAACATGGACCAAGGCTATGGAAAATTAAAGGCCCAAAAGCAATGGTTCCTAAAGTTATATCTAAAGATTGCTGACCTCATTTGTATTGATTTGGATTGTGAGCATTTGTCAAGGTGAATAAGCACCTCTGAAAGTAACTCATCCATTTGTGAGACACTGCCATCCCCTGTGTTGTTGCTTGTCTATCATATGCTAGAGTGAGTATCCCATTCCCATATCCAAAGTGTCACAATGTCAAGTTGGTAGTCATCCTTTGACCTAGCCTTTGAATTTTATCTTTCACCCTGCACTAGCAAATTGATTACAACTATGAAGTCAGTATGGTCTTGAAAGTCTGGTCTGAGTTAAAGTTAATAAATGAAACCATGTATATTTGGTTGATAGATTGCTAGTGAAATGATTGTTACTTGTTATAATTATTACTTGAATGATTTGTAGAGCATGTCTTAACCTTTGAACACGTGCTGCAGATGGATGTCAGCTTGGCTTATATTATATGGTTATTTACAGATTATTATTTTGTCTATCTGGGTATATTGGATGTTGTATATGATCATGCAGAGACCTATAGGGTGTATGCGTATGCACCTTATATGGATTTGGACTCCCTAACTCCAATGACACAGCTTGATTTCAGTTCCGGGCAGTTGCAGGGATGATCTGACTCAGTGTACCATTCTGGTGCAATTTTGCCATGCTGGATGGCTTGTCTGAACACAAAGATGATTTATTTGGACCTCCTAGGGCGTTGTATGTGGAGGGGGTGGTCCAGCCACTTGTTTTAACCATATTATCCCCCCTTCCAGAGATCTTGGTGGGCTCAGTTGGATAACGCAAGCACCCTAAGAGGCAATTTTGGGCATATCACGTTTCCCGAGGCAGATAAAAAATAATTAAAATGGCTACTGAAGAATTCGATTTGGGCTACTGAGGCAAGAAAATGGCATGGGATGAGTTTTGATGATGAGTGTGATATCTTCCACTCCTCCAGCAGTTGCAGCACTTGGATGAACCCACATCCATCTCTCCGACATATTTTATTATTTTCTGGAGCTTTTGGGGGCTCACGATTTCCTCAGAGGCACTATTTTGCAGTTAAAAAATTATATTATTTTTATTATGCCATGGGGACAAACTAGGAGAGTTAGTTAACACTCCCTGGACCCACCATGAGCTTTATTTATTTTTTATTTAGTGGGATCCCCTCTCCTAGGGTGATTTGGTCCATTTTTATATTATATTATTGTATTGATCTATGTACTCTATGTTGAGCTCATCTCAACCGTTGATTAGAACATTTTCATCTTTTAATCTTAGCCACCCATTTGAAAAGTGGTTATGATTTTGGTATCTCTCATTTCTATTTAAAGGAGAGAGCTTCTCACTTGTAAGGGGTCTTTGGCTCTTGGATCTGGATATTAAAAAACAATTTTTGTGAAAATTCTTAGATCTCCTTTGCGTCTGGTGTTCTTCGATGGTGATTGGAAAATATATTTCTTCCTAGCATTTGGGTATTTTTTGTGAGATCTATATTTTTTCGAAAACATTGTCTTGTCTATAAGAAGGCGACTTCAACTTGGGAATTTTTGCAGGGGTTCCTCAGCTCACTTGGCTTGGATGCGCTTGTATCAGGGGGTTTTCATTAGTATCAATGCGATCTATAATTTCATCTTGCTATTTCTCTATAGCATTTGTTCTTTTTTCATGACGCATCAAATATGATATGGTTGATGTTTGTTGTGCAGGAGAGAGAAAGGATTGGCTTCCTTGGGCAAATCGTTTTACATAGAAGCTCCTTCAAATCTTCTCAAATTTATCGGGACATCGTAAATCATCATCATCAAGGAATCTACAAGGTTATCCAAGTAAGATCTACAGGTTAGTCTTTCTTTTTCTAGATCTCAATCCATTGACATCTTCATTTTCATGTTAAAACCCTACATATTAAAAGCCAAAAAATATTATAGATCAAACCGCTTAACCTCGGGGAAAACCATTTCTGGGTTTTGTAGATCGGGTCAAACCCTAAGTGGGTCTTCAAATACATTTTTCTAAAGTGACCCATTTGGCCCAAATCCCAAGGCATTGTTCTCCAAACCCTAGTGCTACTCTTCATGTTGCCTCCTCTTGCAATTTGATCTTTTTCTTATGGCTCGGGTACTTTGATACTATTATACCTTCTTTCGAGTCTATCCCTTGGTACTAGATAGCCCCAATCATGTTCTTACCTTCCCTACATTGGTCACGTTTCCCAAGGCAATGGATATCTTCATCTTTTGCTAGTACCTTGATCCCGGATCTAGTAGTAGGCTTATAGGTCACTTGTATTTTGAATTTGGATCAAATTTCACATCTCATAAACCCTTGATCCAAGCTCTAATTCACCTTGTCACTTCATCCATAGATCTAGGGTTTACTCCACCTTACACCTTACATACTTCAATTCCATTTGATTTGATCTGGTGTTTAGGTCTGATCTCTCCTGTCGGGAATAGATCTGGGTCTCCCCCATTGTTGTCTTGGGCTAAGATAACATCAAGTGAAGATTGCCTCGATTGGCGTGACAACCATCCATTTGGGAGTCGAGGCTATCTTGGTTCCACCTCTTTAGTTGCCCATCCCTCTACCACCCATCCCAGATCCACCTCATAGAGGCAACTACAAGTTTGGTGATAACATTTTGGCACCGTTGCCGAGGAGGTAGAGGCTCACCTTGGTTCATCTATTTTACCTTCGGTGTCTGTGAATGCACTTACATCTTTAATCATTCATATCACATCCGTTCTAATATTAGTGATTGCATTTTATATGTTTAAATATTTACAATCACTGCATGAATTTCACTTACCACTCCTACGACATCATCCGTTGGTGAACACGGCATTTCGTTCACCTAGCGACTCCACTAGGAAGCGAACCCATCACATAAATCATAATGAATTCAGATATAATTATCAGATGCATGAAGGTGTTAAATGAAAGTATAAATGAAGCTAAAAGACGAATAAACAAAAGGGATAGATGGAGGTCAGACTACAGGTATGAGGATGATCTCGAGCATGATTATGAGTATGAATCTAGTTATCACAATCTTTATGATACCCACCAATTTTCTCACCCATGCAATAAAGATTTCCCAACCATCCCGAGTGGACTAGTAAGCAAGCATCAAGTGAATGATCCCTGTAATCCTCTTCATCGGTGTAATACAAATTTTGTCGTGACTACCCCTGATAAACTTGTAAGTTGACAGGAACCTAGATGTCAGTCCTAGTCAAAGCCTTATAGCCAAGTAATCAGAGTTGTTAAAAAACAAGACAAACAGTCTCCTTTTGACTTTTCTGAAATACCGGGGGCACCTCATCTTATGCCGAACGATTACACTAGGAGGTTTCCCTAGTTTAATGGAAATAAGGATATATCTATTGAAAGTCATTTGGATATTCTCTGGGATTACATGGAAATTAGAGGTGCAGACAATGAAGATGTTTGTATGCGAGCCTTAGGAGAATCCTTGTGAGGGGATGTTCAATTATGGTTTGATCCGTTAGCACCAGAATCCATCACTAGGTATGACATGGTCACATATCTGTTAATAGATAAGTGGGGTAGGAACACTGATAATTCTTTAGAGTGTAAACCTAGCAATGATTGTGTAATTGACAATTTTCTTTCTCAATTGGATCATTCCTCTCCTGAAATGTTCCAAATTATGAGCGTACCTGCAATCCATAAGAATGTTACAGAGTACTTTGAGAATACTGTTTCAAAACCTCATGCTGAAACTAAGAGGGATATCAATCAAATCATACGAGATACTCTGTTATTTTTACCTAAGCAGTCATAGAGCAAATCTTGGATTTAATCTGTGGAAGGGAACCTAACAATCACCATCAAGAAACATATATAATTCAGCCTTCCATTTGTGAGTCCATTATAGAGCCTTTAGAAGAGAAACTACATAGTCATTGCCTAATTGATGATAATTCAAGCTATCCAAATCTAGATTCAGACTTTGATTATGTCTCTACAGAAGAAGAAAATGTTGAAATTAATCAAATTTCCATTGAGGAGAAATCATGTCGTCATATTGTGGTTGAAGACCAAGCTTGTGAGGATGATAAGGAAGTTAGAAATGAACATTTTGATATTTTTCCTTATCAAATGAATGATGGTGATAATTTATCCTCAGTTGAATGTAATGAACAATCTAAAGAAGAAAAACCACATAATGATGATATACTAGTGAGCGAACTTGACCTAGAGCATTCTTTGTCACATCTTTCGAGCTAGAATCTATGTCCAAATAGTCATCAAGAACCTCCAAGGAATAATTCTTGTAATGTTGTTGCTATTCCCCATCAGATTTTTGGTCAAGGTGATTTGGTTGAGGAGATTAATCATAGTGAGTCTAGTTCTAGGGAGGTTGGTGCTAATCTTTCCAATTTCTTTAACAAATGTCTCATATCGCATACAAGATTGGTGTTAACACTTTTAGGTGATGCAAATCAAGTTCTAATTTTTCAATCCACCCTCCCATCCCGGCTTTTGAAGTCTTTTTGTATGGTGTCATACGAAATTTTCGGTACAGAGTCTCGAAAGTGCCAAGTGATCAATGGTAAGACATTTCATCTCCTTTCATCCTTGGTGCATAATGCTTTCAATGTTGCTAATTTCTTTGATTGGGTGATTGAAAAGCTCTATAAAGATCAATTCCATATTTTCTCATTTTTTAAACAACAAATGGGGTTAATCTCAATTTATGGTTTATTGATCTCTAATTTGTCCCTATTTTGTTTCACCATTGATCATAATGAGTATGATTGAGTGTGTTAATCAGAAAGATGAGGGAAACAATGGTGGCCTAGGAGAGATGAATCATGTATCGTATTCTTTTCTTTCATCAAATTTAAACTTGCATAAATTTTATGATCCTATCGATCTATGGATGGAAGAAGTTTGCAACAATCAATCTCATCCCTGGCATGATTTCATTTCTTGTTATCCTTCTTTGATTTTCAAATAACAAGTTATAATGGCTTCAATTTTCATTCACACTACTTACAAGCCATCTTTGACTTGTTGTATAATTAACTGTAAAGAAAGCTCAATATATTTATTCAGCAAGTGGTTGCATTGGATTTATGATTTTACTTAACACTTGTCTAAATTTGTTAGAGTAGGTAGGACCTGCATAAGCCTCTTTTGGGTAGTAGTTTAGCTTTTTAGTCTTGCACCGCTTGTCTTCTCCCTGAAGCTTCTTTTCAAAGCTCCTAGTGTAGTCCTAAGTTTCTACCATTTTCCTGCACAATACAATTAAACTTTTCTTAAAAGTTATGGTTATAGATTAGATTTACTTTCTGCTTTTCAGTTTTATGCATTTCAGTTTGAGTATTTTATTTTATCGACACAGTGTTCTGATGCCCGGTTTGTGAGTTTGGTATAGCTCTAGACATTTTGCAGGTAGTTGGTGACATTTTTGGTAGTGGTCGTAGAGCTGGAATAATAGATCGAGGATGCGAGAAGCAGAGTACGAGGACCAGAGATTCCTAGGTTCTCAAGCGCTCTATTCATCAGAGCACTTGTCCCAGCTGGAACCAGATGTTATCACATATATAGTAGCCGGGCTACCATATTCTATTTTTCAGATTCCAGTACACTTTACAGCTAGCTCCCTTGCATATGAGATGTTGAGATGAGCATCTATGACGGATCATTATAGATTGATGGACTATAGTACTCTCCCATGCCATGACTGAGTCTCAGGACACTTAGATTTGAGGACTGATGGAGTCATTTAGCCATTTGCAGAGCAGTTAGTAGTTCCCAGAGTTGCATCAGTGTTTTCTCATTGGATAAATGATTGATTCAGATGGATTATTTACATGTTTATGACTCAGCATATATTATCTTGTGTTATGGTTATCTTTGCTCTTATACTCATTCTTGTGACATGTATTAGCATTTAGTGTCATGATATGGCGGTCATATAAATATGTGGACTTGGATGTATTGATATTATGTATGTATGTCCCTACTCAGACCTGGAATTTCTTGATATATACTCATTGGTTTCACCCTCCTTAGGGAGAATAGAGGTAGTCATTCCCACCATACTTTGGCTTACTAGTGTTCGTTTCATTATTCACTATCTCCACCCATCCATTTCCTTCCAGTTATGTTTCCGACCCAACTTCCTATTTGACTTGTGGCATGGAGGACCTTTCCCCACTAGAGCCCCTTTGTTGGACAAGCCTCCCTGTTTATTTGTGTCTCGGCTTTGAGTTGCCTAGGTTGTGTTGGCTAAACCTGAAACAAGTAGCGCTGCCATCAATACAATGTGTTTGGAAATGAAATGAATATCTTGTGAAAAAACCCATTCATGAAAAGTAGTGTTTTTGAACATACATGAATGCAAGGCAAGCCTAATGAAATTGGCTTTGAATTACACTGAAATGAATATCTTAAAACATTCATGAAAAGTAGTGTTTTTCAACATACATGAATGCATAAAGCCTAGAATAATAAAAAACCATGTAATAAAAAACATGGACCAAGGCTATGGAAAATTAAAGGCCCAAAAGCAACGGTTCCTAAAGTTATATCTAAAGATTGTGGGCCTCATTTGTATTGATTTGGATTGTGAGCATTTGTCAAGGTAATAAGCACCTCTGAAAGTAACTCATCCATTTGTGAGACACTGCCATCCCCTGTGTTGTTGCTTGTCCAGCATATGCTAGAGTGAGTATCCCATTCCCATATCCAAAGTGTCACAATGTCAAGTTGGTAGTCATCCTTTGACCTAGCCTTTGAATTTTATCCTTCACCCTGCACTAGCAAATTGATTACAACTTTGGAGTATGGTCTTGAAAGTCTGGTTTGAGTTATAGTTAATAAATGAAACCCTATATATTTGGTTGATAGATCGCCAGTGAAATGATTGCTACTTGCTATAATTATTACTTGAATGATTTGTAGAGCATGTCTTAACCTTTGAACACTTGTTGCGGATGGATGTTAGCTTGGGTTATATTATATGGTTATTTACAGATTATTATTTTGTCTATCTAGGTATATTAGATGGGATGTTATATATGATCATGCAGAGACCTATAGGGTGTATGAGTATGCACCTTAGATGGATTTGGACTCCATGAC
Organism: Pseudotsuga menziesii; assembly: GCA_001517045.1. Lineage (NCBI taxonomy): Eukaryota > Viridiplantae > Streptophyta > Pinopsida > Pinales > Pinaceae > Pseudotsuga > Pseudotsuga menziesii. The sequence goes on from LPNX010933079.1 coordinate 16,952, forward strand.
TCCAATGAGACAACTTGCTTTCAGTTCCGAGCAGTTGCAGGGATGATCTGGGTCTCTGTACCATTCTGGTGCAATTTTGCCATGCTGAATGGCCTGTCTGAACACAGAGATGATTTATTTGGATCTCGTGGGGCGATGTATGAGGAGGCGGTGGTACAACCACTTGTTTTTACCATATTACCCCCTCCTAGAGAACTTGGTGGGCTCATTTAAATAACGCAGGCACCCTAGGAGGCAGTGTTGGGCATATCATGTTTCTCGAGGCAGATAAAAATAATTAAAATGGTTACTAAAGAATTTGATTTGGGCTACTGAGGCAAGGAAATGGCATGGGATGAGTTTTGATGATGAGTGTGATGTCTTCCACTCCTCCAGCAGTTGCAACACTTGGATGGACCCACATCCATATCTCTGACATATTTTATTATTTTCTAGAGCTTTTGGAGGCTCACGATTTCCTCAGAGAGGCATTATTTTGCTGTTAAAAAATTATATTATTTTTATTGTGCCATGGGGACAAACTAGGAGAGTTAGTTAACACTCCCTAGACCCACCATGAGCTTTATTTATTTTTTATTTTGTGGGACGCCCTCTCCTAGCGTAATTTGGTCCATTTTTATATTATATTATTGTATTGATCCATGTACTCTATGTTGAGCTCATCTCAACCGTTGATTAGAACATTTTCATCATTTAATCTCAGCCACCCATTTGAAAAGTGGTTATGATTTTGGTATCTCTCATTCCTATTTAAAGGAAAGAGCTTCTCATTTGTAAGGGGTTTTTGGCTCTTGGATCTAGATAATAGAAAACTATTTTTGTGGAAATTCTTAGATCTCCTTTGCATCTGATGTTCTTCGATTGTGATTGGAAAATCTATTGCTTCCTAGCATTTGGGTATTTTTTGTGAGATCTATATTTTTTCGAAAACATTGTCTTGTCTATAGGAGGGAGACTTCAACTTGGGCGTTTTTGCAGGGATTCCTCAACTAGCTTGGCTTGGATGCGCTTGTATCAGGGGGTTTTCATTAGTATCAATGCAATCTATGATTTCTTCTTGCTATTTTTTTGTAGCATTTGTTCTTTTCTCATGACGCATCAAATCTGATATGGTTGACGTATGTTGTGCAGGAGAGAGGGCGGATTGGCTTCCTTGGGCAAATCGTTTTACATAGAAGCTCCTTCAAATCTTCTCAAATTGATCGGGATGGCATAGATCATCATCATCAAGGCATCTACAAGGTTATCCAGGTAAGATCTACAGGTTAGTCTTTCTTTTTCTAGATCTCAATCCATTGACATCTTCATTTTCATGTTAAAACCCTAAATATTAAAAATCAAAAAATATTATAGATCAAACCGCTTGATCTCAGGGAAAACCATTTATGGGTTTTGTAGATCGGATCAAACCCTAAGTGAGTCTTCAAAAAAAGTTTTGCTAAAGTGACTCCATTTGTCCCAAATCCCAAGGCACTGTTCTCTCATTCCTATTTAAAAGAGAGAGCTTCTCATATGTAAAGGGTCTTTGGCTCTTGGATCTGGATAATAGAAAACTATTTTTGTGGAAATTCTTAGATCTTCTTTGCATCTCGTGTTCTTCGATGGTGATTGGAAAATCTATTGCTTCCTATCATTTGGGTATTTTTTGTGAGATCTATATTTTTTTGAAAACATATTCTTGTCTACAGGAGGGTGACTTCAACTTGGGCGTTTTTGGTATCTTTCATTCCTATTTAAAGGAGAGGGCTTCTCATTTGTAAGGGGTCTTTGGCTCTTGGATCTGGAAAATATAAAACTATTTTTGTGGAAATTCTTAGATCTCCTTTGCGTCTGGTGTTCTTCGATGGTGATTGGAAAATCTATTGCTTACTAGCATTTGGGTATTTTTTGTGAGGTCTATTTTTTTTGGAAAACATTGTCTTGTCTACAGGAGGGCGACCTCAACTTGGGCGTTTTTGCAGGGGTTCCTCAACTCGTTTGGCTTGGATGCGCTTGTATCAGGGGGTTTTCATTAGTATCAATGCGATCTATGATTTCATCTTGCTATTTTTCTATAGCATTTGTTCTTTTCTCATGACGCATCAAATCTGATATGGGTGACGTTTGTTGTGCAGGAGAGAGGGCGCATTGGCTTCCTTGGGAAAATCATTTTACATAGAAGCTCCTTCAAATCTTTTCAAATTGATCGGGACGGAATAGATCATCATCTTCAAGGAATCTACAAGGTTATCCAGGTAAGATCTAAAGGTTAGTCTTTCTTTTTCTAGATCTCAATCCATTGACATCTTTATTTTCATGTTAAAACCCTAAATATTAAAAATCAAAAAATATTATAGATCAAACCGCTTGATATCAGGGCAAACCATTTCTGGTTTTGTCGATCGGGTCAAACCCTGAGTGGGTCTTCAAAAACGTTTTGCTAAAGTGACTCCATTTGGCCAAAATCCCAAGGCACTGTTCTCCAAACCCTGGCGCTACCCTTCATGTTGCCTCCTCTTGCGATTTGATCTTTTTCTTGTGGCTCGGGTACTTTGATACTGGTATACCTTCTTTCGAGTCTATCTCTTGGTACTATATAGCCCTAATCCTATTCTGACTTTCCCTACATTGGTCACGTTTCCCAAGGCAGTGGATATCTTCATCTTTTACTAGTACCTTGATCCCGGATCTAGTAGTAGGCTTATAGGTCACTTGTATTTTGAACTTGGATCAAATTTCACATCTCATAAACCCCTGATCCAAGCCCTAATTCACCTTGTGACTTCATCCATAGATCTAGGGGTTACTCCACCTTACACCTTACGTACTTCAACTCCATTTGATTTGATCTGGTGTTTAGGTCTAATCACTCCTGTCGGGAGTAGATCTAGGTCTACCCCATTATTGTCTTGGGCTAAGATAACATCAAATGAAGATTGCCTCAATTGGCATGAAAACCATCCATTTGGGAGTCAAGGCTATCTTGGTTCCACCTCTTTAATTGCCCATCCCTCTACCATCCATCCTAGATCCACCTCATAGAGGCAACTACAAGTTTGGTGACAACACTTGGATTCCTAGGACTGGGTTATCAATCTAATTATTCCAAGGTGTTTTTTTATATCTTTACCTTAGTGGCCACTTTCTCATTGGAGATTTTTTTTGAATATCAATCTAAAGGCTTTGGAGGACATATTGGGACTTTCTTGTTGATGTCTAGCTTCTTTCTTGCTTCATGCTTATAGTTGGAGGTAATGTTACAATAGCATTGTATTTTCTCGCTTTCTCTTGATTCGTTGAAAAGGTACTGATACTTTGTTGGATAAAGATAATGGTATTTTAATCTCTATCATTTGTATTTTTTGTTATTTTATTTGAAAGGGAGTTATTTATTTTGCATCTTCACCTTAATTTGGATTGTGCAATATTAACCCCTTCCTTTCAAATTGCACCCTAAAATAAAAGGAAAGAGAGAGCACCCCTCTCCCTTTGTGATCCTGTGGAAGTATTTCAACTCATCAAGTGAATTGATGTTAGCTAATGCAATCTTTCTTTCTAGGTGATCCTTCTAGGAAGGCCCTCTTAGTGAGTCTCGATTGACGCCATAGCCCTATTTTCTTTTGGCACTAGTCTCTCCTTACAACTATCCATCTATTAAAAAAACAAATCAATTTAAAAAAAATGAAATCTACAATATCTAAAGAAAACCTTAATTAGATTTTATTTATAGATCTTGTTTTTCTCAGCGAATATCTTTACAGTAGATATAACAAGTAAATCTGAAACTTTCTTTCACAGAATACATCTTTAAGATTCAAATTTCTTAGTTTATGCAAGTAATTTTTAGGTTTTATATCATTCTCTTGCAATAATTATAATTTTTTTGCAATCTGGAATTTGCATACTAGTGCAAATAAACCAGATCTTTTGTAATTCAAGTATTGGTTATAAAGTTTAAATTCAAATTTTTGAGTTCCATAGATGAACATCTGCAATAATTTTTAGAAAAGAAAACTTAGACATCAAAAAAAATTCTGGAGTAATCTAGGGTTTGGAACGGATAATTTATTTGTGGGTTCAATTTAGCACTTTTTATAATTATAGAATTTAGCTCTTCATTCTTATTAAATTCAAAAATTTTAGTTTCTCTTACAAACTTTAAAGCATATTCATCCTAGGAAATCAAGAGTGGTCTTTGCCCGTATCCTTTATTAAATTGAGCACATAGATCTATGGACAAACACACAACTCACAAGATAGATCACACAATTTACTCAGCAATTGAAGAATGAAACAGTGCAAAAATGGCTTGCAACTGTGAATGCTTTCATTAATCGAAAAGTAATTAGATGATTAATTACAATGTAATACAATGGCTAAATAGCCACATGCAATTCAAATCCACATGAGGAAATTCGAATTGATTAGACTCTACTTGACTGTAGGTAACAAAGACCTTGTCTAAATCATTATCGGAGGACTCAATAGTTAACTGACCTTGTCTAAACCATTATCGGAGTTCATCGGAGTTCTAAAACACAACTCAAGTGTCTAATTCAGTGTTAATTGAGGCTAACTAACTGTGGTAGGTGAGAAATGCGCCTGTCCTGCATGCAGCCATGCAAACCTAGCACTAGCTGAATGTAACTGACTCCTAACTCAGCTTGACAAGTCACTAACTGAACTCAACTGATGAAGGTTGGTATCGGCACTCCCAGTGGCTCCTAAATTGTAGGGATTGATCTAGGAGGCTCCTAAACTGATTCATACAAGTGCAATCAGTGGTAGTAGGCCTCAATTAGTGTTCTCCACACTTTAGTAACTGGAACATGTGCCCCAATTAGGCCAAGTGGACCCAATGGTGCTAGTGACTAAAAATAGACTGGATGGACTCCCGATTTAGACATGACTCCTGATTTAGACATATGACCAAATTGGACAAGGGAGGATTAATAATCCTAACACCCCCACTGAATGCTAACATGGACAATCTGTGGGCCCCGGTAACTAAGACCATAGGTCACCCATTGCATCAAGTAAAGTAAAGTAACTGCTCAATACAAGGAGCTGTGGAAAAAACCACATGGAAAAAAAGCCCCCCCTCTATCTAAGCAGGTAGAATTTGGATTCAAGTTTGAAAAAATTGGAAATATGTTGCTGCAACCTTCATCTCTGTGATGTAGCGAAGTAGCATGAATGGTGTTCTGTGCACAAGTATTCTGGGGCCTAGCATGTAGACTTCTCCTTCTAGTCCCAAAATGTTGATGGAAGGAAGGAGGAATGTAACCTTTGCCTCTTTCTGGCTGAAGAGGTGTATGATCCACTTTATTCTCCTGAAGGCAGTGTGACTGATCAGACCTTGCCATGTGACATCTTACAGGCAATTTGTTGCATCTCTCTGAAGGAGGTAAGATTGCATGGCATAGCGCAAGCTTCTCTGTCTTCTGAATGTCAGATGGATTTCCAGTCATCTTCTTAGCTTCCTGCTTGGAAGTAGGGACTGAATCTGAATCTGAATGAATCTTAATCTCATGAACTGATACAACTGGTTCTGCAATACTAGTGGAAATTGCAAGAGAAGGAAATGGAATGTTTTTACCTTCCCTTTGAGAGTGCACTGGTTCTGAAAAAGGCATGAAGTGTGAGAACTCATATGCCTTGGAGGTATGATTTGCAAAACCCTTTGCTATGATCTTCCCAGTAGAGGTATCTGTGATCTCCACTGAGTCAGGACCAAAGATCACTCTCTTTGGCGAGCTAGTATGAGTCATCTGGTATACAGATAACATGTTTGAAGCTAGGGAGGGAACATAGAGCACATCTTTGAACCTTCCATGTTCAAGCTTGATAGAGCCCTTCCCTTTGGTTTGAACTTTACTGTTATTGCCCAGCTGAATACTAGGACCATCAAAAGACTGTAAATAAGAGAATGATTCTCTGGATGCAACCATATGATTGGAAGCTCCAGAATCAATGAGGAAGACATGTGTTGTTGAGTAGCTAGCCTTCAATGCATGACCTCTTTTGAAGCAATCTTCACTGTCTTCTATTTGGTCATCCTTCCTTGCGCTAGCAGGTGCAATAATGTTATGTTTCTTTAGAAGAAGAGCCATTTCATCAATTTGTCTTCTCATGCAGGAGCTATCTAGATGAAAGCCCCTTCCACAGTAGGAACAAAGAGTCTTCCCTTTGCCATTCTTCTTGCTTCTCTTTGAACCTGAAGGCTTATTTGACTGCTCTTTCTTCACAAGAGACTCATCTCTTTGCTTCCCTTTGTCATTCGCTACCTTACCTCCTCTTGCAACCAATGCTTGATCTTTGGGAGATCAAATGATCCCCATTTGGATCAACTTGTCATTCTCATAAGTGAGAGATTAGATGAAAGCATCAAGAGTGGGCATCTTCCAATTTGGAGTGGTGAGCTTCACTGTTGAAAAGGTTGATACAAAGACTGAGTAGTCTGCACTGAGTTTTGAGAGAATGGCAAGGATAAGCTGATCATCCTCCTTCTCCACCTTGCATTGCTTCAACTGGTATATCAGGTTCTTGAATTTTGTGAAAAATTCATTCAATGTTTCGAAGTTGGATGGATTAAGAGAGATCAACTCATTTTCTAGCTGACGGACCCTCATCTCATCCTGCTTATCAAATAAGGAAGCAATCTTGTCCCAAATCTCCTTGGGAGTCTTCAATCCTTTGATGTGGAAGCAAAGATCTCGAGAGATTGAGAGGGACAAGTATCCAGAAGCTTCATCAAGCCTGTTAAAGTACTTTTCTTTGTCATGATTAAGAATTGGCTCTGCCTATGTCCCTTCTGTGAGTCTGAAGAGCTTCTTGGTGCGAAACAGTCCCTCCATGTCCTCCTTCCACTGGTGGTAGTTGAAGGAAGTGAGTAGCTCTACTGGATGGGCCATTTTGAATGCAATAAAGAGGACTGAGCTACTGTAGCGAATGCAGTGAGGAAAAAAGAGCTACTTGTAGCGAATGCGGTGAGAAGAGATGATAACCTGTAAATCACAGAATCAAACATACAAAGTAAGGTCGACTACCTACACATTTAAGGTTTTCATCACACCCAGCATAATTGATCAAGCAAGCTTAATAAACAATTCCTTAACTTGGGGTATTAAGTGGTAAACCTTCTGCTTCTGGTGTAGAGTAGGAATGGAGCAAATTGCTCAAAAAAAACGATCCAGTTGGAGATCTGAGGAGGAGAAGTGCCTTGTACGCCGAGGCTCTGATACCATATTAAATTGAGCACATAGATCTGTGGATAGATCACACAATTTACTCAGCAATTGAAGAATGAAACAACACAAAAATGGCTTGCAACTGTGAATGCTTTCATTAATAAAAATGTAATTAGATGATTAATTACAATGTAATACAATGGCTAAATAGCCACATGCAATTCGAATCCACATGAGGAAATTCGAATTGATTAGACTCTACTTGACTGTAGGTAATTAAGACCTTGTCTAAATCATTATCGGAGGACTCAATAGCTAACTGACCTTGTCTAAACCATTATCGGAGTTCATCGAAGTTCTAAAACACAACTCAAGTGTCTAATTCAGTGTTAACTAAGGCTAACTAACTGTGGTAGGTGAGAAATGCGCATCTCTTGCATGCATCCATGCAAACCTTGCGCTAACTAAATGTAACAAACTCCTAACTCAGCTTGACTAGTCACTAACTAAACTCAACTGATGAAGGTTGGTATCGGCACTCCCAGTGGCTCCTAAATTGTAGGGATTGATCTAGGAGGCTCCTAAATTGATGCATGCAAATGCAATCAGTGGCAGTAGGCCTCAATTAGTGTTCCCCACACTTTAGTAACTGGAACATGTGCCCCAATTAGGCCAAGTGGACCCAATGGTGCTAGTGACTAAAATTAGACTGGATGGACTCCCGATTTAGACATGACTCCTGATTTAGACATATGACCAAATTGGACAAGGGAGGATTAATAATCCTAACATCCTTTGCGCTTAATCACCTAAATTTCTCATAACAATGTAAGTTGCTTGGCCCTTTATTCACGCTTCTTTCTTATTTTGCATCATCCCATTGAAGCATTTCTTTTATTTTAATCCAAGTGGTTTATGTTTTTCTTTATTCCTCTTAGATTTATTTGAAGTCTATGTGTACATCTCTTATTTCACATCAAGAAATAATTAACTCTCATATTTAATGATTTAGATTTAGATTTATTAGGGTAGTTTTCCTTGGCATTTTTTGAAAGTTGGCCTAAAGAGAGAGGTTGTGTGTTTAGGTGACAATGACATCTAACATGAGCTTATCTCTAAGATTGCACTAGAGGGTTAAGACTTTTTTCACTTAGGCTTAAGTTAAGCGATTGTTATCCACTAGTTTTGTACTTAGTGGATTTCCAGTGAGCCGCCGAAGCCATGAACAAGCCAGTTGTTCATTATCAGTGCTCAGAAGGTTCTGCGGTTCATCAAGGCCATTTTTGGGTCTCTTTTTTAATAAAATGTATGTTCATACCCCTTGGGGGCGTTGTGATAAATGCTCTAACACGACAAACGTTTTGTAAAAGACTTGGCTTCCTAGGACTGAGCTATCAATATGATTATTCAAAGGTGTTTTTTTCCTTGTCAATTATGCAATGTTGAATAAATGATGTATAATTTTCGAGTTTTTCACCGCTCCTCCAAAGCTAGAATTTTTGTCTTGGTGGTTAAGCCTTAGGAGGTTATTAAAGTTCATGTGTCGATGTATATAAGTGTGTTAGGTATTGGTATTGAGTCGTATGGACATGTACTAGGCCCCTCTAGAGTTTCGTCTAATTCCAAGAAAAAATATTATTTTCCGTATTTTAAGCCATTTTTTAATGGTTTAAATGAAAAAATTCAAAATGTAAAAAAAGTGTGATCCAAACTCTGTTTCTGGCGTGGTTGGGCTCATTTTCAAGTTCAACACCGCATATTTACCTTAGTGGCCACTTTCACTATGTTTCAGGCAACTAAAACACCCCGAAAGACGTTATTTGGCTAACAGAGCATCGAAATGACATTTAAGTAATGAATTATTAGAAAATGCACCAAAGTTAAAAAAAAAAAGGTAAAAAATCAATAAAAAAAATGGTGAGAAAGTGACATGGCATGTGGTCGTATTGATATGTGACCCCTCTTCCACATGTAGGCAATTAAACTTTGGTTTTAAATGAAGAGTGTTACCAACTATTTTGTACAATAGTTGAACTTCTTATTGAGCCGCCAGTTATCGAGCATGATGAATGCTCATCTCCAGAGTTCAGAAGTTCAGTGTGTTCCAGAGTTAGCCAGTTTTTGGCTGAACTTTTTATTTTTGTAAAATACATGTTCATACCCCCTTGGGGAAAATGTAAAAAATGTCCTAGCATTTAAATTTTTATAAAAGGCTCGGCTTCCCGGACTTGGGCATCAAGCCGACTAGCCCAGAGTGTTTTTTCCCTTGGTTATTATTGGCTGTTGAATAAACGATCAATAATTTCTGAGTTTTTCACTCGCTCCTCCAAAGCTGGGGTAGTTGTCTTGGTATTTCGGCCTTGGGAGGTTATTAGAGCCTTCGTGTCAGTATTTTTTGTCATGCTAGGCATTCCGATTTTGTCGTATGAACATGTACTAGGTCCCCCTGAAGTTTCGTTGGATTCCATGAAAAATAATTTTTTCCGTTTTTTAAGCCATTTTTTAATGGTTTAAATGGAAAATGTAATAAATGAGTGATCCAGAGTCCGTTTTTGGCATGGTTGGGCTCATTTTCAAGCCCGGAGCAGCATCATTACCGCAGGAGCCACTTTCACCATCACTCGGTCAGGAGGAGCACCCCTTAAGTCATCATTCAGCTAATTGAGCACCAGAGTAGCATTTAAATGCTAAAAGTGAACATTTTGGCACTTGGTCAAAATTTTAAAAAAGTCAAAATCAAACTCAAAAACTAATATTTTATTGGTAAAGTGACATGGCATATGGTCCAAGCAACTCATACGAACCACTTCATATCACATGGCATATTAAAACTTTGGGTTATATTGGTGATTTAATTAAAAAGAGAAATCGTGAGCATTGGCATGGGGTTCACGCTAGCATCGGTGTAAGGTTGCGCCAAGGTGAAGGATCTCATGATTTTGTGGAAGGTGATGAGTAGGATGGAGGACCCATTCTCTCCAAATAAGTTATAAACTAAAACCATAGTGGCATATAAAACTTTGGATAGAAGATATCACGATTTAATATCATTGAAAGTGGAAATCGTGAGTATGGTGGATGGGGTCACGCTAGCATGGAGTGAAGTGACAAATCGGAATGGGAATGTGTGGTCCCCTATCCACTACACATAACTTAAACCTTGGCATATATTTCAAATGTTTTAAACCATGCTTGCGAATTGTATAAGGCAGCGAATTATTTCATAAAAATGGATGACGTGAAGGTAAGTTTAATACACACGTTGTTTGTGAAGCTCACGCTGGCAAGTATGGAGGTTGCGCTAATTAAGTATGGGCCCCTCTTTGAATCCACGCCACTTCAATTCGCCAATAAGGATTGAGTGGATGGCCAAGTCAACACTTACTTTATATCAGTCTTCAACTCCTGCATATCTCAGTCAAGAAGCTCACGCAGATTTGTTTTTTATCACGCAAATGCACTTGGCCGGTTCTGATTTGATAGGTGATTTCTCCAAGAAAGAGTGGGGGGCGCCTTCCCAAGGTGGAGGCCACCTCCCCACTCTCCTTTATTGCAGCTCGAGTCTATTGAATAGATTCGCACTCCAAGCCAGGAATTAACAGGAATTCGACTTGGTGTCAAGTCCATTGGCTCTCAATCATTGCCAATTCGTTTTAGGGTTGCAGGGTGCTGGTTTTTTGTATAAAGAGAGGTGCTTTGCACTCTCTTCTTCATGGAGATTTTCGGCATGAACACTCTGCCAAAATTATTCTAATATTTGTTTGAAGTTGGGATAAAGTTGTGACTTTGGAGGTCCATGCATGAGTTATTGGAGTTGTGGATTCACATTGTCTTTGGTGATATCTCTCTTACCTTGCCTTTTCAATTATTAAATCATTCTTCATTACATACTCTAGAAGGGCTAACAATCTAGTTTATGAGTATCTTGTTCGGATTTGATATTGTTTGTAATGGTTTTGCAAGGATCATTAGAGGTGAAGAACAAGCTTGAGATCAAGCTCTTTTTCATGAACCAGTGGTTTTTTCCATCTAACTCCTTCATTTTGCAGGCCCTTCTAGGCACTTCCCAATCCAAGAAAGAGACATAACAGTCAGAGCTTCTCCTTCCCTCCATCAACAAAGTTTAAAAAAAACATTTGGTTACCTGGATCTACGAACTTCCCTCTTCTAGTTCTCTTATTTGCTCCTTGATTTTCTCGATTTCTTGCTTGCTAGCCTCTTCTTCCTTGCCTTGTTTGGCTTATCTCCTCTTCCTTACTATTCGCTGCCCCATTTTTACTGTTTGTTGGGCTTCTTCCACCTTGTTGTGTGCCTTTTCTTCTATTTTTTCTTCGCTGCCCTATTTTTGCATTTTTATGACAGTCATCTTCCTCTTCTTTCGCTGCCCCGTTTTCACTATTATTTACATTTCTTTGGTCATCTAGTTCACTGCCCCATTCTTCCCTTCTCTTGTTTTTAATTTCCTGTTTACCTTCCTCCCTTTCTCCCCTCCTTTCTCTTTTGTTTCAGCCTTCTTTTGCCTCATCCTTTTTGCTCTTTTATCTTCTTCTTTGCCCTTTTTGCAAGTTCGAAGAAAGGGTTTGAATAGAAAATAAATCGCTCTCCCTTTTTACATAAAGTTCAATAATAAAAGTTTCATGCTTTCCTTCAAAAGTCATTTCAAAGGTTGAATTCCTAAAGGTAAGTTGTAAAGTCTTAATAAAAATATCTTTGTTTGAGTGGGGTTTTTAAGTCCCCACTCTCTTCCTCCACCATTTGGGGAGATTTGTGTTGTTTTCATCTTCTTTTGTGCTTAGATTAGAAGTACTTTTGCTCATAATATTTGCATCATTCCTCTTAGAATACTAATTGTTAGATTAACACATTTGATTCATTGAATAAGTTGATTACTTCATCTTTTAATTTTGTATCTTTCATAAGTAAATCAACTACTTAAGGTAGAAATCTCTTGAATCTCACCATAAGGTGGATCAAGAGTGCTCTCTATCGAAGAGTTTAATCAACCATTTTCACTTTACTTTCGTGCATCATATTGTTTAATCAAGTTAATCAATAAGTAAGACTCTTGAACTTGCAGAAACACAAGTCAAGAGCACTCTCTATCGGAGAGCATCATTAGTTTTGCACATCCTTGCATTAGGCATCTAGATTATATAAGACTCTTGAACCTTTGTCATAAGACAAGGTCAAGAGCGCTCTCCATCGGAGAGTTTAATTAATTGACTTAATAAAATCTTTCAACTCACACTCCCTTTAATTAATTTACTTTGTTGATCTCCTTCACTTAGTATGCTCTGCCGACTTTCGAGTTGGGCTCGTACTCAGAATGGTGAACGACTTGCTAAGACCGCAATAACAACATAATTAAAACTTTTACCCCATAACCAACGCATCGGCGTTGTCTCGATAAAATACTCAGGTAGTGGGCAAATTCCAAGTGTGGGCGCCAGGCAACCCAATCTGGACACAGTTGGTTAAGTTATTGAACACCTAGCTTGTGATTCCAAACAGGTCCATCATGTCTTCGAACGGATCCACTGAAGGTATTTCCGGTTAGGATTTTCAGACACCTTAAGCAAGATCACCATTAAAATCCTTAAAACTTACCAAGAGCACTCGCACAATCTAATATTCATCGATTTAAATTCCAGACTTTTGTTTATTTCTTTCAACGCATTTCAGTTTCATCGACTCCATAAGGCACTGGTCTTTGTTTTGTTTTGCATAATCATGTGATCAATTGGCTATGGCTTAATATAATTATTATCACTGAATGCATAATTGATGTCTAGAATTTAAATTTATCTTTTAATCTCTCATCGCAAAGTGGATTGCCTTTTTGATCTTGTGTCATATTCATAATAAGTAAAACACCTTCTAATCATAATAACTCCTAAAAAACACCCTTCTGCATCCGCAAACTTCAAATATACTTTAACAACTTAAGAGCCGTAGAAAACTCTTTTGTAGGGACTACCCCCCTTGGCTTTGTTAGGAGTTAGCCTAAACGGAGGAGCTAGGAGTAAGTGACAGTACCTAGCTCTGTGCTTGCCCCCAAGGTCACACCTCTCCCACTTTCCTAAGTGAGGAGACAACTTTCAATTGATTTCTGCTGCTGGTGTGCAATCGACGGACAACAAAGAGGATTATGAATTGTTTTATGAGGGGATGACATCACCCACATGGGACTCACGCTAATACCAAGTGAGGTAGCGAATGGGTGAAATGGGTGGAACCCTCTCCATAATTTAAAACCTTGGTATGTTTTAAATTGAGTTTGGTAAATTGAAATGAGGAGCAAGCGAGTGGTTTGGTGATGGTTGTATGCTTGCTTGTTCAACTTCCCTAAATATCGCACTCTACATCCTCACCCTCTAGAAGGTTGCACACATCCTTGTTCATTCTGGAGAAAATTGTAAGTTGTTTTTGATGCGTCGACTAGTCGCATTCTACATCCTAGTAGGGGGGGAGATGTGTAATTCCTTTCATGCTCATTCTACAGATGACATGTGACATTGCGTTATGTCCAATTCAGTCACATCTCAAGTACTTCGAAGAATTTTCAACGTTCACGTTATGAAATTACAATGTCGATGGGTGAATGACAATAAATGATAGAGGGGAGAAGCCATGACTTAGTGAGATGGCTACGGAGAGACTCTGCTATGGTCCTGGAGTCCAATTGAGCTTGCCTCAGTCTAGTACCAACCAGGTAAAAAAGTGGGAAGAACTATTATCGTCCTAAAATCCATAGCTCGGTTTCTCCCGTAGTGTTTTATTGCAAGGTTAATCCTTGTGTTCTTTTTCCGATGGGCTTGGCCTGGAGCCCTGGCTGCTAGTTGACTGGGAATAATCTCGGTGTCTCTCCTGTCTCATCCACACCGCACATGGGTTCGGGGGTTTCTCCTCCTCCTGACAAATTTGAGGGTCGTGTTCTCTTTGGGGACGGGGTTACAAGCGATGTTGACATTTGTAATTCTGATCTTTGAGTCCCTTTGAATCAAGAAAAAACCTGAGGTCTTTGGTGGTCTACCTAAATTTGAAAAAGCTCAGAAAGGAAAGCCCTTTGAATTTTGGGCAGGGATGTCACCATGGATTTAGTTCCGGCTTTGTCCCTTAGGTCGCTGGTGGGAAAGATGGAGTTTGTTAAAATTTCCAGAGTGGATCTTCTGGAATGGATTCGTGATGTTTGGAAACCTTTCATCAAAAACATTCCTCGCGTTTTAGCCTTGGTGAATGGGTTTGTCTTCCATTTCCTCTTAGAGGAAGATCGGCAGGCGATTGAGGAACGATTCTGGGTTAAGGATAAAGGGTCTTTGGTTTTTCTTAGATGGTCAGTAAACTTCGACCCAAGTACTTCCATTCTTCCTAAGCGTCATTTATGGGTGATTTTGCCTGGTTTCCCTATATATTGCTGGAACAGTAAGGGTTTCCGAGCGGTGGCCAACTAGATTGGTAAATTTATTCATATTGAATATTCTCACCTTTTGGGATCTGATCGCATTTCTCCCCATGTTTTGGTCGAGATGGATTTTGGATATGGATCTAGGGCTCTTAGGGGAACTGGATGTGATTTGGGAAGGTGGTACATTTCTCCAAAAAATTGACTATTGGTGGGTGCCCTTCAGATGTTTCCAATGTAGGGGCATTGGTCATTCTAAAGCTCAATGTCACTCGACCATTGCAAAGGAGGAAGGGAGCCCGTCGACAAAGGTGGGCTTGGACCCTGTTGGAGATGCCTACTTCCCTCTGCCACTAGATCGTGTGGCGGCTCAAGCCCGTCAAAAACTCATTTCCTCTCCTTCTGAAATTCTTAACAGCTAATGAAATTGCAGTTCATCTCTCTCTTGAGGATGGCTCGACTGAAGCGGTTGCGAAACTAGTCCCTTCTGATTCAGTCACCATTCCTCCAGAGGTCAGACATGATGCTGTGAGTTGTGGTGGGGAGGCCGGTGGTTTGGTCTCGGATGTCTAAACGACGCCTGTCATTGGATCTTGGGAGGAGGGCTCGTTGTTTAGTGTGGATGACTTTCCCCCTTTGACTAGGGATCCTCCAGGCCCCCTCCCTTTCCATCTTTCGAGCTCCCCAGTTTCTGAAGATTTCCCCTCCTCGTCTTTGGGTCCTTCATCTTTGAAACCTTTGACCACTTTTTCCAGATGCTCCCTTGATTCTGAGACTGTGGATATTGCTTCCATCCGTAGACCATTCGTCATGGTTAGAAAAACAAAGAAAAAGGGAAGGGCTCCCCATAAATCTCCCCCACCCCTTGGATCTGTGGATTTTGATACTGTTTTCCTTAACCCGCGACTCTCCTCCTTGTACGATAAAGGACTCCCAAAGGTGGGGGTTTCCTCTCTGTCTGTTTGTCCCAGGGCTCTTAGAGATTCCATAGCCCCCCCTGGTGCCCAAATGATCCTTGTGTCTTTTAATGTGCGAGGGTTAGGAAGAGGACCCAAAAGAGCTTCCCTTAAGGGTTTTTTAGATAGGTACAAGCTTGGAGTTGCCTTGCTACAAGAGACTATGACTGATGGGGTATCGACGTGTGATTACTTCCTCAAAATGAAGTCGTCGTGGCATGTCTCAACCTGGGATTCTTGTGGTTTGTCGGGTGGGACTTTGGTTTCCTGCAACCCCCGGGTGGTAAACTTCAAAGCTTTTCTGTCCAAGGCAGGTATTATGATGGAAGGTCATTTTTTTTGTTATGATAAGCTTATCAGAGTGCTCAATATATACGCCCCTATAATAGACAGGATTTCTAGGAAGGCATTTTTAATTCTGGCATTTTGGATGATAACTCTCTCATTGTTGCAGGAGATTTTAACCTAACTCTATCTCTGGATGAAGTCTGGGGGGCTGGCAAGTCTAATGATCCTATTGTTGTGTTCTTTAAAACAAAGCTAGAAGAAATGAACCTGATTGATATTATGTCGAATGTGATCAGTCCCACCTGGACTAATGGTAGATGTGGCACTACGGGATTGGCTAAGAGTTTGGACATATTTCTTCTGGCGGAGGATCTTTGTGATGCACTTGGCAACTATCGGACTTGGTCTCACGCAGATCATAAGGCGATTCTACTATAGCTCGATTTTGAAAAGAAAAAGACTGATTTCCCATTCAAGTTCAATCCAATTTGGCTTGAGGATAAATGTTTTTGTGATTTGGTAAGGGATAAGAGGTCCTCATGGTCGGATCTTCACTTCTCCACTAAACTGGACGGGATTACTGAAAAATTACGATGGCTGGAACGTGAAGTCAAAGTTTGGGAAAAAATGAAAAAGAGTGAAGATCGTCGACTATCGAACGAAATCGATGATGAGATCTAGGTGCTTACGGGCGTGGTGGATGAGCTTTTTTTCACATTTGATAGAAAAAAGAAAATCAGTGAATTGGAAGCCCCTCATTGTTTATTATTAAAAAAAAGAGAAGAAACTCTGCGGTAGAAAAGGAGAGCGATCTGGATGAAGGCTGAGGATAATAACTCAAAATTTTTCATCGTTTTGCTAATCAGCGTAGGATCACCAACTATGTATGGGAAATAAAATCTGATGCGGGTGAAATATGCTCTGAGCATTCATCTATCAGTCGTACAGTGGTTGACCATTTTAAGGCCCATTATGAGAAGCCTCGTGATGTAAATATTATGGAGCAATTGTCTACACTTCAGAATTCCCCTCGTTTTTTCTCGGAGGAAAATTGTAGTGCTATTGAAAAACCTGTTGCCCTTGATGAAGTGTTGCGTTCACTAGCTTTGTTCGGTCAGGACAAGAGTCCCAACTCCGATGGTTGGACTGTCGAATTTTTCAAGCATTTCTTTGATGTTTTTGGGAAAGAGATCATTATGGCGATTGAAGAGGTTAGATCCCAAAGGAAAATCAGTGAGCCATTGAACTCGATGTTTCTCACCCTTATCCCAAAGAATGAGTTTCCAGAGTCTTTCAATGATTTCAGACGAATCTCATTATGCAACCTTCTCTACAAAATTATTGCAAAAGTCCTTGTGGAAAGATTGAAGCCTTGTTTGGAGAAGTTTATATCTGTTGAACAATTTGCTTTCCTCCCTGGCAGGCAAATCTCCGATGCTGTAGGGGTGGCACAGGAATGTCTTCTCTCTGCCAAAACTCGTAAAAAGGTTGTTTTCTTCTTAAATTTGGACCTGGAGAAGGCCTACAATCGAGTGGATTGGTCTTATATCAGATTGATTTTGGTGCAAATCGGTTTCTCTCCTAATCTAATGGAATCGATTATGAGCGATGTCACCTCTGTACAGAATGCAGTGTTGGTCAATGGAGATCCTTCTGTTTTCTTCAAGGGATTCAGAAGTTTAAGGAAGGGCTTCCCTCTTTCGCCCTACTTGTTCAAACTTGCTATGGAAGGCCTTAGTCTGCTCATCTGTTAGGCAAGGTCTCAAGGTTTATTTCCAGGTTTTAAGGTGGCCAGGGGATTGTCCATCACTCATATACTATTTGTAGATGATGTGCTTATTGTTGGGGGTGACTCAGTGGCTGAATGGTCATTTCTTCAGTCATTATTATTGTGTTTCTATAAAGTATCAAGTCTTAAGGTAAGTGAGAAAAAATCTTTCCTCCTTTATTCTTGCTATGAGACCATATTGAAAGTTTCATTATTAAATCTCTTTCCTTATAATTCTGGATCAATTGAGGAAGGATTCAAATATCTAGGCTTCATCATCAAGCCTAATGGATATGGCCCCAAGGATTGGGAATGGATGTTGAAGGCTGTTTCCAGGAATATTAACTATTGGGTGTATCATTATTTATC
This sequence comes from Pseudotsuga menziesii, assembly GCA_001517045.1. NCBI lineage: Eukaryota > Viridiplantae > Streptophyta > Pinopsida > Pinales > Pinaceae > Pseudotsuga > Pseudotsuga menziesii. Next base: position 34,904 of record LPNX010933079.1, read on the forward strand.
CTTGGGAGGCAGATTGATTTTGATTGAGTCAGTCCTTCATGGGATCCCTGTCTATTGGATGACTTTATTCTCTATTCCAACATCGATTATTACTAGACTGAGATCAAAATTTTTCCATTTTTTATGGTCGGGTTCCTCGGAGGCTGGAAAAGTCCATTTGGTAGCTTGGAACTTTTTATCAATCCCCCATAATATGGGGGGATGGGGTCTAAAGAATCTAAGTCATTTTAATGCTGCCCTATGTGCCAAATCATTGTGGAGATGCCTGTTTGACAAAGGTCTGTGGGGTATGTTGATTAAGGCAAAATATCTTAGAGGGCTAGATCCAATATTTTGGATCAGAGATGGTGCTAAGGTAAATCTGGGAGCTTCAATCATTTGGAAAAGCGTAGCTAGAACTTTCCCTTTCATTGCTAATGACCTAAGCTGGCAGGTAGGGCGTGGCATTCAAATTCGGCTAGGAATAGACCCTATTTGTGGGTTGGAGGGAGGCTTTACCTTATCTCAAGATCTGGTGTCTGAGTTACACCGGAATAATGTTTATGATTTGAAGGATATCCAACAATGTGATGGTGGCAAAATCTGGGCTGACTCCTTGGAGTTGGGTTTAACTAACGATCTTGCTGATGAATGGGAGCAATTCATTCTGCCCTTGAACCATGGTAATATCTCTATCTCAGACACAGCTGATAAGTTGGTATGGGATTTCAATTCTAGAGACGGCATTGTGTGAGCAAAGCTTGCCTACCACTCCAATATCGCTCTTCATGAATCAAATGCTTCTAAATGGTGGATGATTTGGTTGTGGAAAGGTGAGCTGCCGCTAAAAAAAAAGCTCTTTATGTGCCTGGTTATCAAGGATAAAATTTTGACCTGGGAGTCGCTGCAGAAAAGGGGCTACAAGGGGCCACGAAGATGCCTGCTATGCCGAAGGAATTCTGATGGGACTCACCACCTATTTGGGGATTGTGATTATTTTGAAAGTTTATGGCTTCTGATTATGAACTATTTGAAAATTGATTTTTGCTGGAAGAAGAAATTTGTGAGGGTAAACCTCCATGAATGGAAAAGTAAAAAATTTGTATTTGAATATCTTCCATTTTTCACTTTCTGGGAGGTATGGAAGGCCAAGAAGGCTTCCTTGTTTTCTAACTCTCTTCAAAGGGTGGATGTTACCTATGCCAAGACCCTCTCCACAGTCTTAGATTGGCATAAAGTGAAACCAGTAAAAATTACAAGGGATCTCTCCCCCCCTCCATTCCTGAAAAATATGCCCTTATTTCTCTTTGATGGTGCCTCAACAAATGGATTCTATGGTGCAGGGTTCGTCTTAAATTTGGATGTAGGTAAGGTGATCAAAGGCTGGCTAAATGCTGGTAGGGGATCTAATACTAGAGCTGAAGTTATTGGATTATGGAGTGGCCTCTTTGTGGCAAGGCTATGGGGTGTAAAGGATCTTCATGTGGCTGGTGATTCTCAAGTGATTACCCATTGGGCATTAGAGAAAGCCCACGTTTTATCTCTGGAGTTATTCCACTGGCTAAATGAATCCAGAAGACTGATGAGAGAGTTCAATAGCTGTTCTTTCTATCACATCTATCGTGAACTAAATGTGGATGCTGATGTTCTGTCTAAAACTTCATTGGGGGAGATGGATGGTAGAATTCACCTCTCATACTTTGTGGATGGCTATTGTCTGCGTAGGGACTCGGTGAATTTCGCCAGATAATTCTTTCCTTCTCTCTGCTATTGATTGTCATTTTGATCCCTCTGAGCTTCCATATGTTTCTTGTTGTCGACTGTCTCTCATTTTCTGGGAGATGGCCTCCAAGAAAGTGCTGTTAGTAAAGGATTTTTAGTACTTATTATCTGTGCAGAACTATTCAGCATGTTTCTGATGCTTAGTTTTTGTGACTAAGTGTATGTAATCTCGCCCTTGTTGACCGTAATGGTCCATATCAATGATCCGGCGTTCTCAAGTCTGTGTACCATTCTGCTATGAAATCTGGCAAGTCAACAGATATATGTGTCTGTTATTTGGCTTTGTGGCGTGGACTGTAGTGTAATGGCGTTTTTTCAACTTTTTGGAAGCAACATTTAAATAATAAAATGTTTTAATTTTTCAACTTTGAAAAAAGGTGACGTCAACCATGTGAGCTTCACGCCAATCCAAAATCAAACTCGTGCGTGAGTTGAAGTGGGCCCTCGCACTTGGTTGAGTTGGCATTTAAACATTAGATTGACTTGGAATTTGGGAGAGATCTCCATCCTAAGTCTAAGGAAGGATCAACTCAAGTATTTAGCGCATGATTGAGGTGGATTTTGGTAGGTGATGAGTCATACATTATTGAGATATGCGCCCCTCATTTGTGGTTGCTAACTTGAGTTGTGTGTCAATGCATGGATGGGTGAGTTGTGTGTAAATGCATGGATGGGTTGATGGGGAGGTTTGGAGAGGTGGCGCCTCCTACATAAGATCCAACCAATTAAGATCCAACAAACCAGGATCCCACAAATTAATCTTTCAACTCTTGTTAACTCTTTCTTTCTCTGGCAGTTGTTTGGTGCATCCCCGTGGGTTTGTAAACTCTATAAAAACAAGTTCTTTTTCCTCAATCCAGAGGAACCTCTTCTCATGTAATTTGTTTATTGTTATCATTTGAATAAAGTTGAAGGATTTGGAGGCTTACAAGTGTGATTCTGTGGGTGCATACTTTTGGTGGATGAGGTGATATTGCTTCATTTCTATCATGCTTTATTTTTTCATAATCAATTTGGATTAGAAGGTTATCTTAAAGCACATAGAGTAAATATTTGCAGTTGTAAATTTATTTACTTACTCTTTACTCTTAAAGATTTAAGAAGACATGTTTTATTAAGTTGTAGCTCATGCTTTTTTTATTTCTAACCATGAAAAGTACCAGATCTAATATATTTGTTGCAAGTGTGATAGCTTTTGTTTGCAGATCACAATCCCGAGCAAAAGGTTGAGCTAAGTTGCATCTCCTTTTCTTGAATCTAGATCAAAACACTTATGGTTTCACCTTCAAACTTCCAAGTTTTCCAAGAGATTCAAGCTTGAGAAGTTGTTTCCGCTTCTTTCGACAAAAAACCACAACTCTTTCTCAGTTACTTTATTTTTGCAAGTTAAAATCAGATCTATAAGGCTAATCATTCTCGTTTTACTTGCTCTCATTTCTAGATCTAGGAAGTGTTTCAATTTTACATTTAAAAGCTTGGATCTAGTTAGTACTTGAAGTAGCATAATAGTTCTATCTTTGCACTAGTACTAAGTGTAATTTTTTTAGAGGAATAATGGCTCCCACACCCCCCTGCCCCAAATGGAGAAGCCCTATATCGCCTAGTGTGTGATTGAATTTTTATTTACCGCTTTCTTTTAAGTTCTAGATTAGTTCAAAAGTTTTTTGCATCTAGTTAGATCTAATTACCAATATTTATGTTTGTTTTATTTATAGATCTAGCCCTGTCTTGACGTCCCGAGTAAGGCTTTGTCTTGAAAGAGATCCTTGAATGTGGTTTCCTTATATGCAAAACTGATAGAACTAGATTGATCATATGGGCTGGGTTGCTTGGATCCTAGTCGGTGTGGAGCTTATATATTTATATCTATAGATTTTGGTTGGCATTGTTATTCTCCCTGATGCTTTGGGATTGTTAGATCTGAGTATATATATTTTGGACTACTGTTCCATTTTTTTTGTTGACTCATATACCAACATTGTCTGGGGATTATTGATTGTTATCTTGTAATATGTCGTTGTCTATCGTTTTTCATGGGACCAGGATGTTAGTTCCCTAGTTATAGACTTTTGTTGGATCACTATATGGCTACTGATGTCGGTCCAGGGGTTTGTCTTATCCTGTTTGTCTAGACTTATTTGGGGCATTATGATGGTTAGATGTTTTTATCTGTATCAGACCATCTTGATATATACTAAATATAGTATAGTGTTTGCTTGTGAAAAACAAAAATACACATGTGACTTAACTAAATGACTTAAGCCATTTTATTCAGTCACTAACACAAAGCACTATGTCAAGTATGACTTTATATGACCATTTAATAGTAATACATATATTCTATCAAATGCATGCATAACCAAAAATATATTTTTAATAATGCAAGTGCGAGGCTAAAGCAAAATAGTAGAGAAACTTTAGCTATGTGATAAACAATGTAATGGAATATAACTGCACTGCGCCCAAATTGGTTCATGGAAATGGTAGAAAGGAAAGGAAAATATGTAATGGTTTTGAAATCAAATATTTAAATCATATAATTGTATACTACAATAAAGATATACCTATGTTTTCCAAGAACAATGCCACATTCATCTGCTCGTTTTAAGCCAATATCTTCTGGAGAAAGAATTTCGTATGTACCTTTGAACTTGAGCATTCCATCCTGCAAGAACAACAAAATGCAAATGTAAATTCATTGAAAACTAAGCTAATCGTGAATTATAGCATATTATTCTCTTGTGGAGTCTATACTTCGCCAATTCAGCATTAAATCTAACTCAAATGCATTCAAAAATAAACTAAATACAAATCTATAAGTATGGACGTAGGTATATGGCATAGTGACCTTTGTAAAAGCAGCACTATGCAAACAAATAGAACATACATGATATGGATTATATTCATCGCCAATGGGAAAGGAACACTACAAAAGCCACATTTTTTAATCCATTCCTAATATCACCTTATTCTAAATTCTAAAACAGGTTCGGTATGTTCATAGATATAAGAAAGACTGCAAATTTCAAATATGGGTTATACAACAACTGTCCAAGATTCATGAGTTCTCTTTGGACTAGGACAATTCACTGTATAAAGATTGTGTTATCTACTAAGTTGCACTAAGTTGGATTTCTAAATGAGTTGCCAAAGACGAACAATTACTTGTTCAAATTAATTTCAAGTTCAAAAGTCCATGCAAGCCTTCTTAGGCCCTTTTTAAAAAACAAAAATTTAACATGTTCATACCCCGTGGGAAACTGTAATAAAATGAGTTAGCATGATGACTTTATGTATAAGGTTTGGTTTCCTAGGTCTTATTAATCAATGCATTATTTCAAGGTGTTTTTTCCTTGTTAATTATATATCATTTTTAAGCGATAAATAATTTCTAAGTTTTTTACCCAAACCACCTAAGCTGGAATAATTGCCTTGGTGGTTAGGCATTGGGAGGTTATTAAAACCTATGTGTCAATGTATATTACCATGCTAATCATTATTTTGAGTCATTATGAACATGTCCAAAGTCCCGCGTAGGTTTTTCTTAATTTCGGGAACACATAGGGGCAACTACAAGTCTGTGTAATGTCCTCATCTGATGAGGCATTGAGGACCAAAACCGCTAACCTATGTGATTCCTGTAGGTTCGAGCGGATACTGATAGTTAGGGAATCATCTAAAGATTGATGCCATCTATAGAAAATCTAGGGCATCATCATGTTATCACTATTAGGTCAAGAAGGGCCACCAGGGCCAAAGGCCACCATCTAAGGATTATTTAATGATGCATGCACTCATTTAAGTCTCCATGCGCATGCATGCAAGTCAACTGCAAATTAGAAAATAAAGTGACCTAATTAGGTCAAAGATTAGGGTTTTCGCAGTTGAAAGCTATAAAAGGAAGATAAAGTGAAAGGAGACTCGCTTTTGATGATTATTATTTTGGAGCTCTTGAATAGCAGCACAGCAATTGGGGTTGGAGACGACGTCTTCAGCTAGTGGGGTTTCGGCAGTGAGATATCTTCCCTAGTCTCATTCAGGGTAAGCCATACAAGTTCACCATTTGCTCTTCCATTCATTCATAGTTATCTAGTATACTACAGAGATTGTTGCAGGGGCACGTGTGCAGCCGTAAGGGGTTTTTAGCTAGAAAGCCCTAATCATTCGCTGGGTCTTCAGATCTCAGTTTTACTTTGCAAACCAGGCACCATTCTCATCATTGGCATCTTACTCCAGTACTCGATGATTATTAGATCCGATCGTGCTCATCCTGAGCAGTTATCAGCCATTTCGGGATTAGGGGGCGTGAGCAGCTGCACCTCTAGAACAATTCGCTAGCCAGCCTAGAGACCTCAGAACTTCCGCATGTGCCAAGCATTCTCTCCAGCACGGGAAGGCTATCAGTCTTGCAAATTAGCAGCTTCATTGGACATTTCCTTCACTGAAAACGTCACCCTTAGCTGATCTGGGGTTCGTGCTGCTGAGGTTTCACTGGAAGCAGAAGATATTAGTTCATCTCCGATTCAGCTCTTGATACATGCATACTCTCTCAGGAGCAGTCCAACCATCTTATCAGTGGTAAGTGTTCATTCTATCCCATAAACCCTAACCCTAATTTTTGCTATAAAATAGGGATTTTTGTATGGCAGTTTGCATGCCCTATTGTATCAGTGTATTTGCTTAGAATTAGAAAATATCAGAATTTGGGATATTATAGTGGTATCAGAGCTATCTTCTTGGCCAGTTATGGGCTTAAGAAATGAGACATAGATGAATACAGAAGGAGACCCTTTTATAACCTATAGGAGAAGAAAGAGTAGATACATGGGGTAATTTGAGGATATCCAACTAGAGGATATCGGCTCAGACATGGAACAAACAGGTATACACTCTGATAAGGGAAAAGGAACGGAAGAAGAGGAGGATAGGATGGAGTTTCACAACTTAGTATCTGCATTGCAAGACTTAGCCAAAGGGAAAAAAGATGTACTCAATGCAATCAATAGATTATCTGTGAAACCAGAAATAGGTATCAACAGTACACCTCCCTCACCGGTAGATTGAGGATCTACAAGAAGTAGTGGAAAGGTTGCATACACTAATATACAGAATACACCGCACATATATAGCAGACCTTCCAACAGGCCTACCATGCCTCACTTCTTGGCAGATACAGTAGGTGGTCCAGTCATGCAGGTAGAACCTAACGAACCTTTTGGGGCTTATTTGTAGGAATATAGAGACTTAGGGGATGAGTTTCATGCTACCATGTATTTTTCGGATTTCTGCAACATGAAGAGTAGGAACAGGACCAGGAATTTCAATAAGGGATTCAATCACAACTATGAGTTACAGAAGACCTTGGGCAGGTTGACCATCCCAAACTTTGATGGGACTCGCAAAGGTTCAGCGAGGATATGGGTTCAAAAGTTGGATACCTATTTTCAATTCAATCCCATGATAGAGACAGATGCCATTAAATTGGCTACACTCCACCTGGATGGAGAGGCTCACGAGTGGTGGTACCACGGATTGGTGACATTGGGTCACAACACCATACACTCCTACGGTGAGTTCACTCAGAAGCTCATGGAGCGGTTTGACAGGAAGGATCTGTTGTCCGCCGATTGCACACCAGCAGTAGAAATCAATCGAAAGCTGTCTCTTCACCTAGGAAAGTGGGAGAGGTGTGACCTTAGGGGAAAGCACAGAGCTAGGTACTGTCACCTACTCCTAGCTCCTCCATTTAGGCTAGCTCCTAACGAAGCCAAGGGGGGTAGTCCCTACAAAAGAGTTTTCTACGGCTCTTAAGTTGTTAAAGTGTTTTTGTAGGTTGCGGATGCAGATTGGTGTTTTTTAGGAGTTATTATAATTTAAAGGTGTTTTATGAATTATGAATGTGACAAAAGATCAAAAAAGCAATCCACGTTGCAACAAGAGATTAGAAGATAAAATTAAATTCTAGACATCAATTAGCATTAAGTGATAACAATTATATTAAGCCATAGACAATTGATCATATAATTATGCAAAACAAAACAAGGACCAGTGCCTTATGGAGTCGATGAAACTGAAATGCGCCAGAGAAATAAACACAAGTCTGGAATTTAACCAATGAATGTTAGATTGTGCGAGTGCTCTTGGTAAGTTTTAAGGATTTTAATGGTGATCTTGCTTAGGGTGTCTGGGAATCCTAATCGGAAATACTTTCAGTGGCTCCGTTCGAAGACATGACGGACCTGTCTGGAATCACAAGCTAGGTGTTCAATAACTTAACCAACGAATGTCCAGATTGGGTTGCCCAGCGCCCACACTTGGAATTTGCCCACTACTTGAGTATTTTATCGAGACAACGTCGGTGCGTTGGTTATGGGGTAAAAGTTTTAATTATGTTGTTATTGCGATCTTAGCAAGTCTGTTCACCGTTTTGAATATGAGCCCAACTCGAAAGTCAGCAGAGCATACTAGGTGAAGGATATCAATGAAGTAAATTAATTAGAGAGAATGTGAGTTGAAAGATTTTATTAAGTCAATTAATTAAACTCTTCGATAGAGAGCGCTTTTGACCCTGTCTTATGACAAAGGTTCAAGAGTCTTATCTGATCTAAATGCCTAATGCAAGGATGTGCAAGACTAATGATGCTCTCCGATAGAGAGTGCTCTTGACTTGTGTTTCTGCAAGTTCAAGAGTCTTACTTATTGATTAACTTGATTAACAATATGATGCATGAAAGTAAGGTGAAAATGGTTAATTAAACTCTCCGACAAAGAGCACTCTTGATCCACCTTATGGTGAGATTCAAGAGATTTCTACGTTAAACAATTGATTTACTTATGAAAGATACAAACTTAAAAGATGAAGTAATCAACTCACTCAATGAATCAAAACTGGCTAATCTAACAATTAGTATTCTAAGAGAAATGATGCAAGTATTATAAGCAAGATCACATCTAATCTAAGCACATAAGAAGATGAAAACACCACAAACCTCCGCAAATGGGGGAGGCTGAGAGTGGGGACTTAAAAACCCCACTCAAACAAAGATATTTTTATTAAGATTTTACAACTTGCCTTTAGGAATTCAAACTTTGAAAGGACTTTTGAAGGAAAGCATGAAACTTTTTATTATTAAACTTTATGTAAAAAAGGAGAGTGATTTACTTTTATTTGAAAAACCCCTATTCAAACTTGCAAAAGGGGAAAAGAGGAAGACGAAAAAGAGCAAAAGAACAAGGCAAAAGAAGGCTGAAAGAAAGGAAAAAGAAGGGGAAGAAGGTAAGGAAAAAAACAGGAAATTAAAGGCAAAAGAATGGAAGGATAGGGCAGCGAATTAGATGACCAATGAGCTGCAAAAAATAGTAAAAACGGGGCAGCGAAAGAAGAGGAAGATGGCTGTTATAAACTTGCAAAAACAGGGCAGCGAACTAAACAATCGAAGAGCGGCAAAAATGGTGAAAACGGGGCAGCGAACAAAGAGGAAGATGGTTGTCATAAACTTGCAAAAACAGGGCAGCAAAGAAAAGTAAGAAGAAAAGGCACACAACAAAGTGGAAGGAGGCCAATTCCAACCTAAAAGAAGGGGGAGAAATCACTCAATAACAAACAAAAGGTGGGATCAACCTCCGAACAAGGTGACCACTAGAAGCACTAATCCCGAAACCATCCAGACTAGCTGGATGTACGCAAGGATGCTAGTGGGGCAAGAGAAGTAGCCACAAAATAGTGTGGCACTTGGGATCAAATCCCAAGCTACTTTCTCAGGTCAAAACCAACATGAGATAAATAGAAAGAATGGAGAGAAAAAAAACTTAGATAAAACCTGGAAAAGTGACCGGAAAGATTTCTTTTGTTTGATGATGGATGAGGCAAAGAACTTGTGCTTCTCGATCTTCCTGAAAGACAATGAGTTCTTGTGGAACTTGCAGAATGAATGTCAACCATGAAAGAATCCCTGTATATCGGACAACACCTGAAAACAACACAACTTCTAGAGAAAAACATGGATTATAAATATAGTACTAGATTGTTATCCTTCAACAATAATATAACCAAATACTTAAGAATCAAGAGAGCAGGGTGTAAAGAAAGGTATCACCTAACAAGATGAATCATGACCACAAAAAGCTTCCGCATTGACCTCCAAAGTCATAAACTTTATTGAACTTTAAGCAAAATGTTACAATGAAAATTCTCTAGAGCTTCTATGCCAAAAATCCCATGAATAAGAGAGTGCAAAGCACCTCTCTTTATACAAAAAACCAACAACCTACAACCCTAAAACAAATTGGCAATGATGGAGAGCCAATGGACTCGACACCAAGTCGAATTCCTGTTAATTCCTGGCTTGGAGTGCGAATCTATTCAAGAGACTCGAGCTGCAATAAAGGAGAGTGAGGAGGTGGCCTCCACCTTGGCAAGGCGCCCCCACTCTTTCTTGGAGAAATCACCTATCAAATCAGAACCGGCCAAGTGCATTTGCCTGATACAAAACAAATCTACGTGAGCTTCTTGACTAAGATATGCAGGAGTTGAAGACTGATATAAAGTAAGCATTGACCTGGCCATCCACTCAATCTTTATTGGCGAACTAAAGTGGTGTGGATTCAAAGAGGGGCCCATACTTAATTAGCGCAACCTCCATACCTGCCAGCGTGAGCTTCACAAACAGCTTGTGTATTAAACTTACCTTCACGTCATCCATTTTTTATGAAATAATTCGCTGCCTTATACAATTCGCAAGCATGATTTAAAACATTTGAAATATATGCCAAGGTTTAAGTTATGTGTAGTGGATAGGGGACCACACATCCCCATTCCGATTTGTCACTTCACTCCATACATATCAACGCAACCTTACACCGGTGCTAGCATGAATCCCATGCCAATGCTCACGATTTCCACTTTTTAATAATAATTCGTAGCAATGGGATATACCATGGTTTAACATTGTAATTTATTTAAAACATATTCAAAGCTATGAAGAGAGGCCCACCACATTAGCGCATCCCTCACTTCATATTGGTTTAGCGTGAGTCCCCTCACGTCATCCACTTCATTTTGCAAATTACGCCATGCCATATGGTTTTTATAACATTCTATTGGTTAAGTGGATGGGCCCCACTAATCCCTCTCACCACTTCATGCTTACGTGAGACCCACTTACCCTCACGTCATGCTCTTTATGGAATAATTCAAACTTTGATTTTAAACCAAAATCTAATGCTTGCCATGTCATCTCTCTTCTTAGTGAAGTCGTTTAACCATGGGGACCCATGCCAAGTCACTTTATCATTATTAAAATAATGATTTTTGACTTTTTAATTATTTTGACCAAGTTCCATTCTGTCCACTTTTAGCATTTAAATGCTGCTCTGGTACTCAATTAGCTGAATGATGACTTATGGGGCGCTTCGGTTGACCAAGTGATGGTGAAAGTGGCCTTTGGGGTAATGATGCTGCTCCAGGCTTGAAAAAGAGCCCAACCATGCCGAAAACGGACTCCGGATCACTCTTTTATTACATTTTGAAATTTTCCATTTAAACCATTAAAAAATGGCTTAAAAAATAGAAAAAAAAATAATTTTTCACAGAATCCAACGAAACTTCAGGGGGACCTAGTACATGTTAATACGACTCAATCGGAATGCCTAGCATGACAAAAAACACTGACATGAAGGCTCTAATAACCTCCCAAGGCCGAAACACCAAGGCAACTACCCCAACTTTGGAGGAGCGAGTGAAAAACTCAAAAATTATTGCTCGTTTATTCAACAGCCAATAATAACCAAGGGAAAAAACACTTTGGGATAGTCGGCTTGATGCCCAAGTTCGGGAATCCGAGCCTTCTATAAAAATTTAAATGCTAGGACATTTTTTACATTTTCCCTGAGGGGGGTATGAACATGTACTTTACAAAAATAAAAAGCTCAACCAAAAACTGGCTAACTCTGGAACACACTGAACTTCTGAACTCTGGAGATGAGCATTCATCATGCTTGATAACTGGCGGCTCAATAAGAAGTTCAACTATTGTACAAAATAGTTGGTAACAGGATCCAGAGATACATTTCAGGGAGTTGGCTCAACTCAAACAGACAGGTAGTGCAGAAGCCTTCATCTCAGAATTCCAAAGGATAGCGGTCATGGTAACAGATGTGTCAGAGAGCAGGTTGACTATGTTATTCACTGAGGCCCTAACAGAGCCACTACGAGGATGGGTGAAAGCCTACAAACCCCTCACTCTACGGGATGCCATTAGCAGAGCCATAGATCTACAGGATTCAGTCCCCAAGAAGAGGTTCCCGCTCAAAACCAACTTTCCTGTTAGGGACAAGGACAGGAAACCTTTCCAGCAGGATGTTCCCAAGAAAACATGGTTAGACGAGGACACTAGGAAAGACTTGAGGAGGAAGAAACTATGTTTCACTTGTCAGGAACCATGGGTACCAGGACACAGGTGTGCAGGGAAGGCGAAGGCTCACTACATCGAGCTATATTAGGACAGTGATGAGGATGACTATGAACAGGAGGCCACAGAAGAACTACGGGCAGCTGAGGAAGAATCACACCAGGGTGATACACCAGAGGGAGTCATTGCTACATTATCTGGAGTACCAAGATTCCATACTCTCAGGGTAACTATCAGATGACAGATTCCTTCTATGTAGTAGATGTATCAGATACTCATGCAGTATTAGGTGTTCAGTGGCTTTATTCCATAGGGAAACACACTACAGACTACAGGGCAATGGAAATGAAATTCCAGGGGCCAGACGACAAACGAGTAGTTTTGAGGGGCATGAACACTTATCCCCCAAAACCGGTCTCGTAACAGAGAATGGAGGCAGTACTCCGACAAGATATAGAATGGGCGGCAGAATGTTTGGTCACCTTTAGGAAAACCCCAGAAACCAACACAAGACACCCAAGTGACATTCAAGCCTTGCTATAAAAGCATGAAAAGGTTTTTCAGGACCTTCCATCAGGTAGACCGCCAGACCGAGGCTTTGAACACATTATTGCGCTAGAGGAGGGGACACAAGCAGTCATCACCACTCCTTACCGGCATCCCAAAAGATACAAGGATGAGATCGAGAAAACAGCCTAAGAATTACTGGAGCTTGGATACATTCGGCCATGTTCTAGTCCCTTCACATCCTCAGTAGTATTGGTCAAGAAGAAGGATGGTACACTACGAATGTGCATCGACTATCGAGCAATCAACAAAAAGACCATTAAGAACAGGTATCCCATCCCTAGAATTGATGAACTCATGCATGAACTTCAGGGAGCCAAATACTTCTCCAAGATTGATCTTCGCTCGGGGTACCATCAGATCTGAGTAAAGGACCAAGACATCTCCAAAACAGCTTTTCGCTGTCACTATGGTCACTATGAGTTTTTGGTCATGCCTTTTGGACTTACCAATGCTCCAGCCACTTTTCAGTCATGCATGAACCATACCTTCCGAGTTCAGCTACGTAAGTTTCTGCTAGTATTCTTTGATGACATCCTGATTTACAGCAAAACATGAGAGGAACATCTGAAACACCTGGATGAAGTACTGAGCATTCTAGAAGAACACTCGCTTTATGTGAAAATGTCCAAGTGTGAATTTGGCATGAAGGAAATGTTGTACCTAGGGCATATAATCAATGAGGAAGGAGTACAGGTTGACATGGAGAAAATCCGGGCTATCAGAGATTGGCCCGCGCCAAAAATTTTCACAGAATTGAGAGGTTTCTTAGGACTATGCACCTATTACCGACGGTACATAAAGGGATTCTCCCAATTTGCAGCACCTCTCACAGATCTCACAATGAAAGGGAGCATTCACCTGGATAGACTTGGCACAGAAAACTTTCGAGGAGATGAAAGTTATTATGAGTTCTTGTCCAGTTTTAGCATTACCAGACTTCTCACAACCCTTTGTAGTGGAATGTGATGCCTCAGGGGAAGGGTTAGGAGGAGTATTGATGCAAAATCATCACCCTATTGCATTAGAGAGGCGTAAATTGAAGAACTACGAGCGTCACTACTCCATATATGACAAAGAGATGCTAGCCATCTTACATGCTCTCACGAAATCCAGACAGTACCTAATGGGCAGTGAGTTCAAAATCAAAATAGATCACAACAACCTCAAGTATTTCCTGGAGCAGAAGGAACTGAATGAGCGCCAGCAGAAATGGGTCAGCAAAGTACAAGCCTACGATTTCGAGATCGAGTATGTAAAGGGTAAGAATAATGTAGTAGCTGACGCATTATCCAGGCATCCCGCCTCACTATCTCTCAGGAGTATATCCACAGATTGGAGGGCACTTCTCTTAGTAGAATACTCCAAAAATAAATTCGCTTGCGAATTATTAGATGGACAAATTCAGGATGATAGGTACAGGATTGTTGATGACATCATCTATTACAAAAACAGGATATACCTCGTCCCAGAATCCACGTTGAGGAAAAAGATCATTCAGGCAGCACATGACACTCTATTATCAGGACATCAGGGTTTCTTGAAGACCTACAGACAGATCCAAGAGAGGTTCTCATGGAAGGGCCTCAAGGGGGAAGTTATGCAGCACGTACGGGAATGTAGCATCTGTCAACAGAACAAGATTGAGAACATTCATCCAGCAGGGTTGCTTCAGCCACTACCAATTCCAGAACATAAGTGGGAAAGCGTCTCTATGGACTTCATTACAGGTTTGCCCAAGGTCTAAGGGCGAGATTGTTTATATGTAGTAGTTGACAGACTGACCAAGTTTGCACATTTCTTTTCTATATCATCAGATTAATCTGTAGCTCAAGTAGCTGAGTTATTCTTCAGGGAGGTCTTCAAGTTACATGGGTTACCTAAGACCATTGTCAGTGATCAGGATAGCAGATTCATAGGTGCCTTCTGGCAGGAACTATTCAGATTAGTGGGGACCGAATTGGCTACCAGCACGAGTTATCATCCTCAGAGCGATGGACAAATTGAAATAGTCAACGAGTGGATTGAAGGATATCTGAGGAACTACGTAACAGGGCAGCAACGAACCTGGGTCAAATGGCTACACTTAGGGGAGTATTGCTACAATACTACCTATCACATGTCAACTAGGATGACTCCTTTTAAGGCATTATATGGCTACGAGGCTTTGGACTATGCAGATTTGGCATTTAGAGACAGCAGGGCTCTTAAGGCAAAGGATTGGATACAGGACAGTCAAGATATTCTTAAAAGCTTGAAGGAAAACTTACAGACAACCCAGAATCAGTAGAAGTTATATGCAGACAAACACAAGATTGAGCGGAGCTTTGAGGTAGGGGATTTGGTATACTTAAGGCTCCAACCTTACAGACAGTCTTCGCTTAAGAAGAAAGGAGCAAAAAAGTTAAAACCTCGCTTCTATGGACCCTACAGAATAATTAGGAAGGTGGAAGAGGTGGCATATGAACGAGAACTACCATAGGAAAGTAAAATTCACAATGTGTTCCATGTGTCCAACCTGGAAAAGACCCTTGGGAAACACATTGCTCCATCAACAGAATTACCTCCTTTAGATGATGAAGGACTGCTGACACTGATTCCTGAACGGATCATACAGACTAGAGAAAGGAAACTCAGGAACAGGATAATTAGGGAATACTTAGTTCAGTGGAAGGAACTACCACCAGAGGATGCCACATGGGAAGGTGAACAGGTATTGCAGCATCCCAGTTTGCAGTTGCTTGAGGACAAGCAATCTCAAGCGAGGAGGACTGTAATGTCCTCATCTGATTAGGCATTGAGGACCATAACTGCTAACCTATGTGATTCCTGTAGGTTCGAGCGGTTACTGATAGTTAGGGAATCATCTAAAGACTGATGCCATCTATAGAAAATCTAGGGCATCATCATGTTTTCACCATTAGGTCAAGAAGGGCCACCTAGGCCAAAGGCCAACATCATGCATGCCATATAAGCATTATTTAATGATGCATGCACTCATTTAAGTCGCCATGCGCATGCATGCAAGTCAACTGCAAATTAAAAAATAAAGTGACCTAATTATGTCAAAGATTAGGGTTTTTGGAGTTGAAAGTTATAAAAGGAAGATAAAGTGAAAGGAGACTCACTTTTGATGATTATTATTTTGGAGCTCTTGAATAGCAGCACAGCAGTTGGGGTTGGAGACGACGTCTTCATCTAGCGGGGTTTCGGCAGTGAGATATCTGCCTTAGTCTCATTCAGAGTAAGCCATACAAGTTCACCATTTGCTCTTCCATTCATTCATAGTTATCCAGTATACTACAGAGATTGTTGCAGGGGCACGTGTGCAGCCGTAAGGGGTTTTCAGCCAGAAAGCCCTAATCATTTGCTGGGTCTTCAGATCTCAGTTTTACTTCGCAACCTAGGCACCATTCTCATCGTCGGCATCTTACTCCAGTACCCGGTGATTATCAGATCCGATCGTGCTCATCTTGAGCAGTTATCAGCCATTTCAGGATTAGGGGGCGTGAGCAGCTGCACCTCTAGAACAATTCGCTAGCCTGCCTAGAGACCTCAGAACTTCTGCATGTGCCAGGCATTCTCTCCGGCACGGGAAGGCTATCAGTCCTGCAAATCAGCAGCTTCATCGGACACCTCCTTCACTGAAAACGTCACCCTTAGCTGATCTGGGGTTCGTGCTACTGAGGTTTCACCAGAAGCAGAAGATATCAGTTCATCTCCAATTCAGCTCTTGATGCATGCATACTCCCTCAGGAGCAGTCCAGCCAGCTTATCAGTGGTAAGTGTTCATTCTATCCCATAAATCCTAACCCTAATTTTTGCTATAAAATAGGGATTTTTGCATGGTAGTTTGCATGCCCGGTTGTATCAGCGTATTTGCTTAGAATTAGAAAATATCGGAATTTGGAATATTACAGTCTGGTGACAACAAACACCAGATGCAAAGGAGACCCAAGAATTTCCACAAAAAATAGTTTTTCTATTATCCAGATTCAAGAGCCAAAGACCCCTTTACAATGAAAAGCTCTCTCCTTTAAATAGGAATGAGAGATACCCAAATCATAACCACTTTCCAAATGGGTGGCTAAGATTAAAAGATCAAAATGTTCTAATAAACGGTTGAGATGAGCTCAACATAAAGTACATGGATCAATACAATAATATAATATATCAATGGACCAAATCACCCTAGGAGAGGGGATCCCACTCAATAAAAGTGAATAAAGCTCATGGTGGGTCCAGGGGGTGTTAACTAACGCCCCTAGTGTGTACCCATGGCACAATATAAATAAAATATATTTTTAAATGTTAGTTTTGTACCTAGGGAAGTGTTCCCCTGGTGACTTTTGCCTTAGTCACTTAGAGAGGGGACATAAAGTGACCCTTGCATTAAATGACTTAAGTAAAAGCATTTAATTTGACATTAGAGCATTAAAGTCACTTTTTGATAAATTTAATTGGGTGAGTGAAATTAATATTTTAGAAATAAAATATGAGCATTTAATTTCAGCCCTTGATCTAATCTAATATCCACCGTTAGATTAGACTCACACTAGGGTTTACTCAAAAAGGCAAGGGAAAGGCATTTTGCCTCACTTTTGCAGATTGAAGTGAGAAGAGAGAGCTGAGAGAGAAGAGAGAAAGTTTCCATTTTTCCTGAGCAAGAGGAAAAATTGCAGCACACAAATCGAGGGAAAAGACAACAACAAAGGGCACAAAAATCGAGGAGAAGAAAACAACATTTATTGCTGGTCCGTACGGTACGGTTTTCAAGGAAGATTTCTGGGCACGATTTTCAAGAAGAAAAAAATTGGGCACGGATTTCGAGGTCCGTACAGTTTGTTCCTATAGTCCATCCATACAGTGGCACAGAAATCGAGGCAAAAACAGGAAAAAAATCAGAGTTTGATTTTTGCTGTTTGACATGCAAATCGAGACATAAATTTATCTTCTGGGTTGAGATAAGTTGGTTTGATATTTTCTGTGTATTGTTGTAAATGATAAACTTCTCTTGAAAAATAAAAATACTCTCTCTCTGACTAGTTTTCCCCTCGTGGGTTTTTCCAAGGCCATTGGCCAAAAATCTTAGTGTTCTATGTGATTAAATGGCGTGCTGATTTTTATTTCCTGTCACTGAAAAGATTGTTTACAACAGTGTTTTAAGTCTGAAATTTTTTATTTATTTCCAGCACTTTATTTTTCTGAGAATGTCATAAACAGTGATATAAATTTTACTTGAAACCGGTGGCTGAAAACTAGCAAAAAATCTACATGGTATCAGAGTAGGTTGTGGCAGAAAATTAAATTTTAGCAGTGAAACAGTCATTTCCAGAATTCAGAAAAACCTTTGTGACAGTAGTACATTTTGCTGAAACTTGTTCTTTGAGAAAATGACTTCCATGGGGTTGAGAACTGAGGATAGGTTGGATGGGGCAGCGAACTTTGTCTCATGGAAAGCCCAGATTTTACTTGTGCTGAAGGAGAATGAGTTGTGGGAAGAACTAGTTAGAAACACTACAGCAAATCCCATTACTATTCCCCCTTCTATTAATGCAGCGTTACTTGCAACCTTTAATAAGAAAGATATTAAATCCATGAGGATAATCTTAGATGTTGTTAAAGATCATGTTATTCCTCACATTTCAGCGAAGGATCATGCACATGAGATGTGGTCTGCTTTGACCGGCTTGTTTGAGAGTACTAATGAGAACAGGAAGATGGTGCTTAGGGAAAAGCTGAAAAACATCAAGATGGTCAAAGGATAGGTGTGTATGGCCTATCTTACTAGGATCTCTCAGGTGAGAGATGAGCTTGCAGCTATGGGAGTGGTGGTTACTAGTCCTGAGTTAGTGCGGATAGCCCTGAATGGGGTGACTGCACCTTGGACTGTGTTTGTTCAGGGGTTGGTGACCAGAGAGAACTTACCATCTTGGGACAGAGTATGTGATGACTCTGTTCAGGAGGAGACTCAAAGGGGTTTCTTGCAGTGCAGTGGCTCTACTAGTAGAGGGGATGAGGAGGATGTGGCATTGACTGCCAAGGGGAAGAAGAAGAGCAAGAAGGGTCCCAAGAAGTGTGGGGCCAAGCAGCAGCAGGATGGGCAGAAAAAGGATATGAGCACTATGAAGTGATTTGCATGTCACAAGATGGGACACTATGTTGCTACGTGTCCTAACAAGAAGCAGCAGACAACCACTTCAGTTGAGATCGATGATTTTGCAGCTAGATTTCAGAGTGAGTTTTCACTATGCACTGGGCATATTGAGAGAGAGAGAGAGAGCATCCATTCTCACCAGTGCGGATGTTGACAGACAGAGGGAGTTTTCCTGTGTGAAAGACCATTCTTATAGTGCATCTAATCCCAGCACTTGGTACATAGATAGCGGAGCCTTGAGCCACATGACAGGTGCTCGTGAGATGTTCTCCGAGCTTTCACAGGTAGATACAGATGTGGAGGTTGTGTTGGGAGATGACTCAATAGTCGGTGCAGTTGGATGTGGGACCATTACATTCCAGAGGGAGTCCATGAGTCCCATGGTATTGCAGGATATATTGTATGTGCTTGGGCTGAAGAAGAACCTAGTGTCAGTTTCCATGATTGAGGATCAAGGTCTTGGGGTGTCTTTCATTGATGGACACGTGCATATGTTTCCCAAGATTGCAAGACCATCTGCTTCAGTTGCCATTGGAGCGAGATGTGGGAAATTGTATAGGCTCTTGTTTCAGCCGCAGCATGCTTTAGCACATAACAACAATAGTGAGTTGTGTGAGCTTTGGCATAGGAGGATGGCTCACTTGCATCATCCAGCCTTGGGGTTGTTGAGGCACATGGTGACAGGTTTACCGGAGTTCAGCACAAGGCAGAGTGATGTGTGCAGGGGGTGTGCTTTGGGAAAGCACACCAAGACTGCTTTTTCGAGCAGTGTGTTGTCGCCCGAAACTAGCACGCGAGTGCGAAAAGCCCAAACCGCGGGCGCGCCGACCCGACGACAACTTCTCGAGAGAGAGGCCAATGTCACCACACCTTCTCTCTCCTCGCTTAAGGCTGGCTCTTCTCCAGCTCTAGGGGGGTTTCCCTAAGTTCGGATCTCTAAGGCAGGTGCAGCTGAGGGCAAGGTGATCTAAAGAGGCTGCCTTAAAGAAACTCGGGTAGCAAAAAGGAAAATGATTCAGATTGATGGGCAGGAGGGGAAGGGAGGATCAGTCCTCGAGGGAAAGGCCAGTGCCGGTATCAGAAGGGTGAATGGAGTCAGAAGGGGACTCAGAAAGGCTTTGCGTTTTGCAGAAGGGAGATCAGGTTGGTCCACTCCATAATCAGAGGCCAGGAGAATGGTAGTATAACTGACTACTTTCCATTACTCCCAGACCTCCAAGAACATAATGGCGACAAGCAACTTAGCAGCCGCAAATGCTTGCCCAACGTGCTAGATTGTTAGCCCTCTATGCCGGCTTAGTCTACAACTCATGAAAACACAAGATTACCACTGAGAAACCCAACATGTCCAAAAACTCAACATGATTTTCTTTATTAACTCTGGGGAAAAATCCTCCCAGCCCAAAAAACTTCCACCTGTTACAATGAAGAAGATTTCTCCTTTTATAGGCAAAAAAGCCTTTTCAAATAAAGAACAAAAATAATAAAGAGTAAAATAAAATAAAATAAAGGTGATAGATCCACTATTTTGTCCATCAATCTTTACCTAGCTATCACTTTATTAAAGTACTCTCCTATCCTAACTTATACTTTTGTTTCTCACTCCATGTTGGTCAAAGAAATATATGCCCATAAAAATAAAAAGACTTCTCAAATGGAACTTCGACTGCACCGTTGACATGCCAAATGATGCCATGCGGATCACAAGCAACGAAAACACTAACACTCAAGCGCTCCAAAAGCACCCACAATTTGGCTGCTTGATTGAGTTGGAAAGTGGGCTATGCAGAGGATAAATGATCCCGAAATGTGGCAAAAAAACTGGATCTGTGAACCGTTCCACTGACTCCCGAAATCATGACTGTGACACTAAACCCGTGTTCTTCACCAAGAGCTCGAACTTCTTCCATCAACAATCTGTCAGTCATTTGTATTCTTATGTTATGTGTTTGCTGAGATAAGCTTGGTATTGAATGGAGGTCGCTAGGAGAAATTGGTTCACTCAAAGTTCAGATTCTTGAAACACTCTAATGCTCGGCATGACAGACAGTGGACGGGATAACGCAGCAACCATCAACGACCACAGTCTTCTACCAAATCAAATCTGAGAGGGTTGGCCCAATTTCAAAAACATGAAGTGATGGATTCCGTACTAAATGCACGACGTCATGGTGGGGGAACTCGAGTTTACTCTCTAAGAGCAGGAGAAGCCCCAGCACAAATCTGATAAAATATATGATAAGACCGTTCACCTTGTACCCATTGCACTACTCTTGACTTCTCCAGCAAACATGTTTGAATATGTGCACCACCAACTTTGCCAGTGCCATCAAAATGGATATCAATCAACTTGCCAAATCTACTAGAGTTATCATTTCTTAGGGTCTTTGCATTGCCAAATGACTCCAGTATGGCATTTGTCTGCAAAATTTTATCCCCTACTCCCCTACCACCATGCGCTGCCAGGTATTGCATTGCAATTTTTGTAGTTTCTGTTTTGCCCGTACCACTTTCACCACTTATGATAATAGACTGATTTGCTCCCTCATTCCTCATTGCATCAAATGCAATATCTGCCATGTTTGTCGCTTTACATCTGTACCCTTGGATGATCTCATTACAATTACGAGATATATCTTTAAATGGGTTCACTGCAACCAAGTCTGGTCCTGCTTTAGTATAAAACTTATCTTGAGCATATCTTTTCTGAATATTATGAAGGATTGAAGGTTCATTCAAATAACTAACTTGAATAAGGTCATCAACTCCTTCGAGAATATCTTGCCATTTGAAATGTTGACCAAAGATTGTGTGGTGAGGATTGATTGTATCACCCCTAAAGTCCATTGATTATCCAAAACCATGCACCAGACCCGAGAGTCCATCGGCTAACATTGGATATGGAGTCCTTTAAACTGAAACTCAGTTTCTTTTTGCCTCTGCAGGTGTACTCCTTGGAATTTTGTGTTTCAGATTCGGTAAGAAGCCGCCTTTGAGAATGCATTGACCTTTCTTTTTATGAATCTTCCAAACTATGACTGCAGTAAGCATGCACTTCTTTATTATGAAAATACTGCAACCAACTGATTGAATGAAGACACACTTTGAAGAACTGTAGGAGCAACCAGCTGATTGATTGAAAACACACTTTGAACTGTACAGCTACACACTATGACCTGTAGGAGCACCCAACTGATTGATTGAAGACATAGTTTCAACTGTAGGAACATTCATTACATATGCATATATACTACAATAATTCCAACACCAAAACAAAGACATACTCTGGAAACTTGTTATCATCTGCAGTTGTGATACAAGACAACCAATTTCCCATCTTGTAATTCATTTCAAATTTTATGACATTTGATTGGAGTTCTGTTCTAGACATATTCCCTTTTTTTGAAGCTCACAAAGCAAATTTAAAGAAGCTGAATCCTTTGCACTCTTCTCATTATGCTTCACTTCCCCGCAGACTTTAGTAAATTCTGTGCAAGGAATGTGGACACTATAGACCCAAACTTCATAATTGACTGGCCTTTGAAATCCGAATATATGACAGCCTTCTATGGACAAAGATGAGCTCTGTCAGGAATCTGAATTGAGAAATTGCAAAGTCACTGGCTATTACAGCTTGCATCCCTTCGATACGCATCTTGTTCAGCTATTCCAAACTCTGTGGAAGGAATACGACTGTGCTCTACATATGTCTCAGATCAAAGAATAGTGTTTTAAGCACTCAAAGTTCAGAATGCATTTGGAGGGGTAACACAGTGATAGTAGGTCAGCTAGTACTCTTGACTTGATACATTCAGACTTATGCGGACCTATGTCTTCTGTGTCCTTGAGAGGATACGATTATTATGTGACATTCATTGATGACCATTCCAGGAAGACCTGGATCTACTTTATGAAGAGCAAGAAGTATGAGGAAGTCTTGCAGAGGTTCTAAGAGTTCAAAGCTCTTGTGGAGAACCAAACAGGGAGGAAGATCTGAGTCTTGAGATTGGATAACGGGGATGAGTATACCTCCAAGGAGTTTGATGGATTTTAAAGACAGGAGGGGATCAGGAGACAGTTGACAGTTCCATATACTCTAGAGCAGAATGGAGTAGCAGAGAGGAAGAACAGGTCCATTGTTGGAGCAGCTCAAGCTATGTTACATGACTAGTCACTTCCTTTCTTTCTTTGGGCTGAGGCTTGCAGCACCACTGTATATCTTCAGAACAGGAGTCCCCATCGGGCAGTGGGGAATATGCCACTTTAGGAGTGCTTTTCAGGCAAGAAACCTGAAGTTGGCCATTTTTGTATATTTGGTAGTCTAACTTACTCTCATGTCCCTTCAAAGAAGAGGACAAAGTTGGATCCCACTGCAAAGAAGGGCATCTTTGTGGGTTATGATGAGACTGCGAAGACTTTCCGTATTTATCTTCCCTCTTAGACGAAAGTGGTGGTGAGAAGGGATGTGAAGTTTGAGGAGGAGAGAGCCTTCAGGAGGTTGAGAGAGTCAGAGCAGGGAGAGCAGCAGGTCCCTGCACCTCAAGTTGTGGCACAGATTCCATCTACGCAGCAGTCAGGATCACAAGTTTCTAGGGTTACAGGACCACAGAGTGTTGGCACAGGTTCACCAGGTTCAGTGGTTAGGCCAGCAGTGTCTTCGGGGACAGGTGATGGGTCTACTATTACAGGTACACCTTACAGGGGATCGGGACAAGGATCGAGATCAGGATTACAAGGTACACCTGGTGTTGGCACACTAGCTTCAGGTTCACAGTTGACTGGGGCTTCTAGCTTTGGTAGCTCTTCAGATGAGGACAGGCCAATGTGGGAAGAACGTTCAGGGAAGAAGAAGCCTAAGTGGCTTCGGGACACCTTGAAGGATGCCTTAAAGGCTGGGACACCCAGTGACAAGGTGAGAGCCATTAAGATGCCTGACAGATTGGTCATGGTGTTGGTGGCTTGTACACGAGATTCTGAGCCTTCTACTTTTGAGGAGGCCTCCTAGCATTCGGTATGAAGAGATGCCATGATGGATGAGTACCATTCCATCATGAAGAATGATGTATGGGAGATTGTTTCGAGACCGAAGGGGAAGTCAGTGGTGACTTCTTGTTGGCTTTACAAGCTGAAGCATGCGGCAGATGGGAGTGTGGAGAAGTACAAAGCCAGGTTTGTAGCACGGGGGTTTTCACAGGTTGAGGGCATTGATTATGATGAGACTTTTGCACTGGTTGCTCGGTATACATCTATCAGGGCATTGATTTCCATTGTGGCAGAAATGGGTTGGAAGATCCATCAGATGGATGTGAAGACCGCATTTCTCAATGGGATCATACAGGAGGAGATTTACATTGAGTAGCCTCAGGGCTTTGAGATACATGACAGAGAGACACATGTATGCAGGTTGAACAAGGCCCTTTACGGGCTGAAGCAAGATCCAAGAGCTTGGTACTCCAGGATTGATTCTTACTTAATGAGTATGGGGTTTCAAAAGAGTGAAGCAGATCCAAATCTCTACTTCATCATGGTTGGAGATGATCCGCTTGTTCTTCTGCTATATGTTGATGACTTGTTTATCACAGGGAGAGAAAGACCCATTACAGCTTGCAAGAAGGATCTTGTAGCAGAGTACGAGATGACTGATATTGGGCTGATGCATTATTTTTTGGGATTGGAGGTTTGGCAGGAGCCTGGACATATTTTTCTGGGGCAGGGAAAGTATGCAGTTGATATTTTGAGGAGATTCAGGATGGAGGATTGCAGGCCTATGTCGACACCTATGATCACGAACTGGAAGAAGCTTCATGCTTCTGAGGGAGAGTTGGTGGATCCTACTTTATACCGTCAGCTTATTGGGTCATTGATGTATCTAGTCAACACTCGGAGAGATTTGTGTTTTGTAGTGAACACTCTTAGCCAGTTCATGGTTGAGCCAGAAGTGTGCATTGGGTCGCTACAAAACATGTGTTGCGCTATCTTTCAGGGACAGTGGATTTTGGTTTGGACTACAGGAGGTCAGAGGGGATCAGATTGGTTGGGCAGGCAGTGTGGTAGACCGGAAGAGCACTTCCGGATGTTGTTTCAGTTTGGGCTCGGTAGCAGTGTCGTGGTCCAATCGAAAGCAAAAGTCTGTTGCATTGAGTACTGTAGAGGTTGAGTACATGGCAGCCAGTTTGGCCAGCTGCGAGGCCTTGTGGCTTCGCAAGTTGCTGGTGAATCTATTTGGTCAGAAGCTTAGGCCTATGGTTATTTACTGTGACAATCAAAGTTGCATCTAGCTCTCTGAAAATCCGGTTTTCCATGACAGGTCAAAGCACATAGAGATCAGATATCATTTCATCCGAGACTATGTTCAGAGAGGGGCAGTGATGCTTCAGTGCATTTCCACAGATGAGCAAGTAGCTGACATTCTGACGAAGTCTTTGGGAAGGGGCAAGTTTGTCTTCTTTAGAGAAAAGTTGGGAGTGGTGCAGAACACCTTCGTCAGTAAGAGGGAGTGTTAGTTTTGTACCTAGGGAAGTGTTCCCCTAGTGACTTTTTCCTTAGTCACTTAGAGAGGGGACATAAAGTGACCCTTGCATTAAATGACTCAAGTAAAAGCATTTAATTTGACTTTAGAGCATTAAAGTCACTTTTTTATAAATTTAAGTGGGTGAGTGAAATTAATATTTTAGAAATGAAATATGAACATTTAATTTCAGCCCTTGATCTAATCTAATCTCCACCGTTAGATTAGACTCACCCTAGGGTTTACTCAAAAAGGCAAGGGAAAGGCATTTTGCCTCACTTTTGTAGATTGAAGTGAAAAGAGAGAGCTGAGAGAGAGAAGATAGAAAGTTTCCATTTTTCCTGAGCAAGAGGAAAAATTGCAGCACACAAATTGAGGGAAAGGACGGTAGCAAAGAGGGCACGAAATCAAGGAGAAGACAACAGCATTTATTGCTGGTCCATATAGTCCGTACGGTACGGTTTTCGAGGTAGCGGACATGATTTTCGAGAAAAAAATTTCAAGCACGGATTTCGAGGTTCATACAGTTCGTGCCGCTCGTACTGTCCATTCATGCAGTGTGTACAGTGGCACGGAAATCGAGGCAAAAAACAGGAAAAAAATGGAGTTTGATTTTTGTTGTTCGACATGCAAATCGAGACAAAAATTTATCTTCCAGGTTGAGATAAGTTGGTTTGATATTTTCTGTGTATTGCTGTAAATGATAAACTTCTCCTGAAAAATAAAAATACTCTCTCTGACTGGTTTTCCCCATGTGGGTTTTTCCAGGGCCATTGGCCAAAAATCCTAGTGTTCTGTGTGATTAAATGGCCTGCTGATTTTTATTTCCTGTCACTGAAAAGATTGTTTACGCAATGTTTTAAGTCTGAAATTTTTTGTTTATTTCCAACACTTTATTTTTCTGGGAATGTCATAAACAATGATATAAATTTTACTTGAAACCGGTGGCTGAAAACTAATGAAAAATCTATAGTGCTTCTCTGAGGAAATCGTGAGCCTCCAAAAGCTCCAGAAAATCATAAAATATGCCGAAGAGATGGATGTGGGTCCATCTGAATGCTGAAACTGCTGGAGAAAGAGTGGGAGACATCATACTCATCATCAAAACTCACTCCATACCATTTCCTTGCCTCCGTAGCCCAAATCGAATTCTTCGGTAGCCATTTTTATTATTTTTAATTTGCCTTGGGAAATGTGAACAGGCCCAATTTGCCTCCTGGAATGCATGTGTTGTCAAACTGAGCTCACTAAGCTCTCTGGGAGGGGGGTAAAATGGTCAAAACAAGTGGTTGGACCACCCCCTCCTCATACAACGCCCTAGTCGAACAAATCAAATCACCTTTCTGCTCTGACAGGCCATTCAGCATGGCAAAACTTAACCAGAATGGTACACTGAGACAAATCATCACTGTAATTGCCTGGAACTGAAAATAAGCTGTCTCAATGGACATGGAGAGCCCAAATCCATCTAAGGGGCATACTCATACACCCTATAGACCTCTGCATGATCAGGTACAATCATAGTGGAAAAAATCGCCAATTTTTCGGCCCGAAAAAATCACGATTTTTTCAAAAAATCAGACATCGGCGAAAATCGGGAAAAAATAAGGAAAGATCGAGAAAAATCGAAAAATAGGGGAAAAAATCGGTAAGCAAATTTTGACCCTATTGAAGTTCAAAATTTGCATATTTTAATGCTTGCCGCGGTTTGCCGATTTTTGCCGATTTTTTCGCCGATGTTGCCGAGAAGATGTTTTCTGGACCCTCGCCGATTTTTTGTTGATGCCAAATTTTTCCACTATGGGTACAATGTCTAATATGCCCAGACAGAGAAAATAATAGTCTGTAAATTATCAAATAATCAACAATATGACCTAGGCTAACATGAATCTGCTGCAAGTGTCAGAGGCTAAAACATGCTCTACAAATCATTCAAATAACAATATAACAAGTAGTAATCATTTCCTTGGCGATCTTCCAACCACACATATAGAATTAATTATAACTCAGACCAAAATTTCAAGACCATACTCACTTCATAGTTGTAATCAATTTGCTAGTGAAGGGTGAAGGCTATAAATAAAAAGGTTAGGCTAAAGGGTGACTACCAACTTGACACTGTGACACTTTGGATATGGAAAGGGGATACTCACTTTAGCATATGCCATACAAGCAATAACATAGGGGATGGCAGTGTCTCACAAATGGGTAAGTTACATTCAAAGGTGCTTATTCACCTTGACAAATGCTCACAATCTAAATTCAATACAAGTGAGGCCACCAATATTTAGATATAATTTTTAAGAAACTTTGCATTTTGGGACTTCAAGTTTCCATAGCCTTGATCCATGCATTCGTTACACGGATTTTTATTTATTAGGCTTGCCTTGCGTTCATGTATGTTCAAAAACATTACTTTTCATGAACGGGATTTTAACGAGATATTCATGTCATATTTATACTTTAGAGCCAATTTCATTACGCTTTCCTTGCATTCATGTATGTTCAAAAACACTACTTTTCATGAATGGGATTTTTACAAGATATTCATTTCATTTCCATATACATTGTATTAACGACAATGCTATTCGTTTCAGGTTTAGCCAACACAACCTAGGCAACTCAGAGCCGAGACACAAATAAACAGGGAAGCTTATCCAACAAAAAGGCTACAGTGGGGAAGAGCCCTCCATGCCACAAGTCAAATAATAGGTCGGGTTAGAAATATAACTAGAAGGTAATGGATAGGTGGAGATGGTGAATGATGAGACCAACACTAGCAAGCCAAAGTATGGTAGGAATTATCACCTCTATTCTCTCTAAGGAGGGTAAAACCAATGAGTATGGGTCAAGAACTTCCAGGTCTAAGTAGGGACATACATACATAATATCAATACCACCAAGTCCACATATTTATTATTTATATGACCGCCAGATCATGACACTAGATGCTAAAACATGTCACAAGATTGAGTATAAAAACAATAATAACCATAACACAAGATAATGTTTGTCGAGTCATATACATGTAAATAATCAATCTAAACCAACATCTTTCCAATGAGAAACTACTGCTGCAACTCTGGGCAATACTAACTTCTCTGCAAATGGCTAAATGACTACATTAGTCCTCAAATCTGAGTGTCTTGAGACTCGGTCATGGCATGGGCAAGTACTATAGTCCATCATCAAATAGTGATCCATCATAGATGCTCATCTCAGCATCTCATATGTAAGGGAACTGGCTGAAAAAGTGTATTGGAATCTGAAAATTAGAATATGGTAGCCCGACTACTATATATGTGATAACATCTGGCTCCAGCCGGGACAAGTGCTCTGCTGAATAGAGCGCTTGAGAACCGCAGAATCTTTGGTCCTTGCACTCTGCTACTCGCATCCTCGATCCATCACTCCAGCTCTGCAACAGCTACCAAAATGTCACCAACTACCTGCAAAATGTCCAGAGCTCTACCAAACTCACAAACCGATCGTCAGAACAATGCATAAAACTGAAAAGCAGAAAGAAAATCTAATCTATAACCATAACTTTTAAGAAAAGTTTGATTTTATTGTGCAAGCAAAAGGCAAAAACTCAAGACTACACTAAGAGCTTTGAAAAGCAAGCTTTAGGACAAGACAAAAGGTGCAAGACTAAAAAGCTAAACTACTGTCCAGAAAAGGCTTATTCAATCCTACCTACCCTACTCTAACCTTAGGTAACTATCAGATGACAGATTCCTTCTATGTAGTACATGTATCGGATACTCATGTAGTATTGGGTGTTCAGTGGCTTTATTCCATAGGGAAATACACTACAGACTACAGGGCAATGGAAATGGAATTCCAGGGGCTAGACGACAAACGAGTAGTTTTGAGGGGAACGAACACTTATCCCCCAAAACCGGTCTCGTCACAGAGAATGGAGGCAGTACTCCGACAGAATGATATAGAATGGGCGGCAGAATGTTTGGTCACCTTTAGGAAACCCCCAGAAACCAGCACACGACACCCAAGTGACATTCAGGCCTTACTATAGAAGCATGAAAAGGTTTTTCAGGACCTTCCATCAGGTAGACCACCAGACCGAGGCTTTGAACACATTATTGAGCTAGAGGAGGGGACACAAGCAGTCATCACCACTCCTTACCGGCATCCCAAAAGATACAAGGACGAGATCGAGAAAACAATCAAAGAATTACTGGAGCTTGGATATATTTGGCCCAGTTCTAGCCCCTTTGCATCCTCAGTAGTATTGGTCAAGAATTAGGATGGTACACTGCGAATGTGCATCGACTATCGAGCACTCAACAAAAAGACCATTAAGAACAGGTATCCCATCCCTAGAATTGATGAACTCATGGATGAACTTCGGGGAGCCAAATCCTTCTCCAAGATTGATCTTCACTCGGTTTACCATCAGATCCGAGTAAGGGACCAAGACATCTCCAAAACAGCTTTTCGCTGTCACTATGGTTACTATGAATTTTTGGTCATGCCTTTTGGACTTGTTACCAACTATTTTGTACAATAGTTGAACTTCCTATTTGATCCGCCAGTTATCGAGCATGATGAATGCTCATCTCCAGAGTTCAGAAGTTCAGTGTGTTCTAGAGTTAGCCAAGTTTTTGGCTGAGCTTTTTTTTCTGTTGTAAAATACATGTTCATACCCCCTTGGGGAAAATGTAAAAAATGTCCTAGCATTTAATTTTTTATAAAAGGCTCAGCTTCCCAGAATTTGGCATCAAGCTGACTAGCCCAGAGTGTTTTTTCCCTTGGTTATTATTGGCTGTTGAACAAACGACCAATAATTTCTGAGTTTTTCACTCGCCCCTCCAAAGCTGGGGTAGTTGTCTTGATGTTTCATCCTTTCGAGGTTATTAGAGCCTTCGTGTCAGTGTTTTTTTTCATGCTAGTCATTCCAATTGAGTCGTATGAACATGTACTAGGTCCCCCTAGAGTTTCGTTGGATTTCGCGAAAAATAATTTTTTCCGTTTTTTAAGCCATTTTTTAATGGTTTAAATGGAAAATTTCAAAATGTAATAAAGAGTGATCCAGAGTCTGTTTTCGGCATGGTTGGACTCATTTTGAAGCCCGGAGCAGCATCATTACCCCAGGGGCCACTTTCACCATCACTCGGTCAGCTGGAGCACCCCGTAAGTCATCATTCAGCTAATTGAGCACCAAAGTAGCATTTAAATGCTAAAAGAGAACATTTTGGCACTTGGTCAAAAAATTAAGAAAAGGTCAAAAGTCATTATTTTATTGGTAAAGTGACATGGCATATGGTCCAAGCAACTCATACGACCCACTTCAAGTCACATGGCATATTAAACTTTGGGTTATAATGGTGATTTAATTAAAAGGAGAAATCACGTGAGGGTGAAGTATGAAGTGGGACTCACGTTGATATGGAAAGAGTGGTGGCTAGCGATTAGTATTAAGGTGGACCCTTCCACTTAAAACATTATAAATTATAAACCATGCCACGTAATGTTTATCCAATACAATTTGCAAGAGAATGGTGGAGCCTCACGCTAGCTTAATTCGTGAGGGTGTGGTGACGCCAAGCATGCCGTTAACGTCGGCATTGGATTGGAGTTCGGGCTGATTTGGAGGTGGGAGATCTCCTTAATTTATGGCCACTTCATGGCTCGTCTTTCCTCCAACCATCCGTTTTTTGTCACTTATCCTCACTTACGACTCCCTTCATTTAAAGCCTTATCTCCTTCAAAGCTCATGCAGAGTTTCTCTTTGGTTCACGTGGACACTTGGAGCTGCCGTATTGGGTGGTGATATTTCCAAGAGGTTGATGGGGGGCGCCTTGCCAAGGTGGAGGCCACCTCCCCATCCCATTCATTGTAACTCGACCTGCCTATTGAAGGGATTCGAACTCCAGCCTATTGTAACATGGAGTGGATTGGATCTTGATAGCTTGGCTCTCACTCATTGCCGATTTGATTCAAGGTGTAGGTTTTTCAGTTTTTGTATAAAAGGATGGCATTGCCTCCTTCATTTCTCATGGAGATTTTGGGCATGAACACTCTGCCAAAATTATTTTAATATTTGTTTGAAGTTGAAATAAAGTTGTGATTTTGGAGGTCCATGCACGAGTTATTGGAGTTGTGGATTCACATTGTCTTTGGTGATATCTCTCCCACCTTGCCTTTTCAATTAGTAAACCATTCTTCATTATATACTCTAAAAGGGCTAACAATCTAGTTTATGAGTATCTTGTTCGGATTTGATATTGTTTGTAAGGGTTTTGCAGGGATCATTAGGGGTGAAGAACAAGCTTGAGATCAAGCTCTTCTTCATGAACCAGTGGTTTTTTTCCATCTAACTCCTTCATTTTGCAGGTCTTTCTAAGCACTTCCCAATCCAAGAAAGAGACATAGCAGTCAGAGCTTCTCCTTCCCTCCATCAACAAAGTTTCAAAAAACACATTTAGTTACCTGGAGCTACGAACTTCCCTCTTCCAGTTCTCTTGTTTGCTCCTTGATCTTCTCGATTTCTTGCTTGCTAGCCTCTTCTTTCTTGCCTTGTTTGGCTTGTCCTCCTCTTCTCTGTTCGCTGCCCCGTTTTTCAGTCCTCTTCCTTATTGTTCGCTGCCCCATTTTTACTATTCGTTTGCCTCTCTTTTCACCTTTTTTCGCTGCCCTATTTTTCACTTTTGTTGCAGCCAACTATCATTTTTGTTGGCTGCCCTCTTTCGTCGTTGTTTTCAGCCTCTTCCTTCACTTTTTTGCAGCATTCTTTACTGCTGTTCCCTCCCCTTTTTGTCCTCTTTTTCTCATTTTTGCAACCCTCCTTCAATGCCCTCTCAGCCCTCTTTTTCTCATTTTTGCAACCCTCCTTCGATGCCCTCTCAGCCCTCTTTCGCTACCCCATTTCTCTTTTTTTTTGCAGCCAACTATACTGCTGTTTTCATATCACAGATTAGATCTTGCACTTAGTTTTATTTTTGTAGATCTCTTTCTTAGACGTAGTTTCTATTTGATTTTTTTTAATTAGCAGTTGATGGGTGCTTTGAGTTGATTTGTGTTGTGTGCAGGTACGAAAAGAAACAATCCTAAGAAAAGGACTTGAAGATTGAGCCAAAGAAGAACAAAAACCAAAGAAAAGAGTAGAAACTGAATACCAAAACCAAGAAGATCCAAATACTTGGGATTTGAACTAAAGAAGACAAAAATTTCCAAATTACTCTCCTTTTGTAAAACAACCATTGAGGCTTGTTCCATTTGTCTTTCCAAGTCCTTTTTATTTTAAGGTTGAAAATCCTAAATATTGTACTCTCTTAATAAAAGGGCAAAGTGGGATAAGGCCTCCCATCTTTGGGTTTCTTCTTCCCCATTTGGGGAAGAGTGTCTTGTGCTCTTAGCTCAGATTTACTTTGCATGCTTAGAGTAGTTTAATTCTGTACTTAGAACTTTTTATTTGTTTCAGTCTTGACCTGAGAAGTACCTTTGGATTTCATCCCAAGTGCCGCATTGACATTGCGTGCTACCTCTCTTTTCCCATTGTCTTCCTGCGTATGACCAGCTAGCTGAAAATTTCGGGGACAGTGTGTTTTGAAGTCAGTTTTTACTTCTCTTTGCTAGATTAGTTTCTTGTTGTTGTAGAACACTAGTTTCTCATTTATTTCATTTGCAAGTAGTTTATCATTTTTTTTGCTATGACATTATTTCGTTGTTTTACAATTTGTTGAGCTATCATGTGGTTTCAATTTACAAGCTGATTGTCTTATAAAAAGAACCAAAGTCTCTTGAACTTGCAATAACCAAAGTCAAGAGCACTCTCTGTCGGAGAGCATTCCCACTGCATTATCCTTGCATCAAGCATATAGATTAATTAAAGTCTCTTGAACTTTTGTCATAAGACAAAGTCAAGAGCACTCTCTGTCGGAGAGTTGAACTGTGTGCTCATAATAATAAAATCTTTCCAACTCACTTTTCCCCACTTAATATATTTATCTTGTTGATTCCCTTGCTTGAGTATGCTCTGACCGACTTAAAAATTGGAGTACCCAGAAATGACATTGGATTCTTAATCTTGCAAGTGATAACATAATAAAACTTTCACCCTGTTGCCCACCTATTTCGACTAGATGGCAACTCCATGTACATGAGGATGTACATAGTTGTACCTTAGAAAAATATGAGGATTTTTCACTTCTGCAGGGCTATTGCCCCTTTGTAAAACGAAATGTCCGCTCCCCTGCGTGGGAAAATTAATGTAATTTTATGTGCTAGTGTGGGTCATATGATATGGATGCCACACCATGGAACGGGTTGTTAGGGAAGTCCCCTCATCGAGTGTTTTTCCCTTTCCAATTGACCTTGTTGAACAAACGAGTTTAATCGGTTTGGTTTTCACTCAAAATCCTCCAAAGTGGTGACGGGCGTTCTACCAGTCAATTCCATGAGGTGGATAAGGCTTCAAAGTGTGATTCATGACCATGCTAGGCGTTTGTCTAGAGTCTTGCGGAGTTTCGTAATGTTGTTGTATTTTTATTAATTTTTTTCCTAGTTAATTAATTTCACCCCATGGTGATTAATTAACTCAGTTTTTGATGTAATAATGTAATCGATCAAGCATGGCATTGTGTAATAGGGGCTATGAATGCAAAGATAAATTGCTATGAAACCCCCTAAGCCACTGCTTCGAGTCCCATGTCATTCTGATAAGTGGTTGAGGAGATAGACCATTTTTGTCTAAGGTCGGTCTATTTTTCCTAGGGAATTAATTAAATTCCCTAAGTCAAAATTCACATTTCTTGATTTTGAAGTAAAAAATCAAGAAATGCCATGGTAAGTTGGTATGGGTGTTCCTAAGCCTAGGAGAACTTACTCCAAAGTTGTTTACCCCCCCCGTGGCCTAGATATTAAATTTTCAAGTTATTTTTAATTTTTCCTAAGTCAATTCTAGGAAAATTTAAAAATTTAATTGAAATATTTTTATCTAAGATGAATTTAAATTTAACCTATGTCTAAAGGTTAAATAATTTATTATTGGAGCTAAAGGCTAAAGTTTAAGCCTAAAGTTATGTAAGTGGCCAAACCACCACTAAAGGAAACAAGTCATGGCTAAACCCTCTCTAAATACCACATCATAGTTCAAACCATCACCATATTGGATGGGGCGTCCATGTAAAAGGAGACATATATGGTGAAGGCACTATATAAGAAGGGATCCACACTAAAATAGAGGAAAACGCTAAAGTGGAAAGGGCCCCACGTCATTTTGGAGGCGCTGCCATAGAAGGGCCCACGTTTTACCAATTTGGAGGTCACGCTACATATTAGAGGTAGCACTAGCTTAAAAGGGCGCTACACTATATTAAAAATGCAGCACGTGTTTAGAGGGGCGGCCATATTTGGAGGCCTTACCAAACTTTAAAGGTAGGTGCTACCACTATGAGACCCACGCTATTGTTTGGAGGAGCGCTATCAAGGAAGGGACCCACTCTAACTTGGAGGTAGCGCCAGCTTTAGAGGAAAGCGCCCATTTTAGAGGGCGTCAAGCTTAAAAGAGGGACGCAGGTCAAATTTGGAGGCGCCACTATAATAAGAGGGGCGCTAGTGCTTTTAAAAGGACGCCAGATAAATTTGGAGGGCGCTACCTATCTTTGGGCCCACGTTTTTTATGGTCAAAGCTAAGTTTGGAGTTCTTTCCACCAAATCTAGAGGGGCGCGTCCACCTTGGCCCATGATTTTTCTATTTTATTAAAAGCTCATCCAATGGTGGATATTTAGCCAAATAACTTGATCCAAAGGTTAATATTGTTAAGACATGGATTAAACATTATGGCCTTTGATTAAAATTAATCTAAGGATGGAGATTAATTGAGGAGATTAATTGAGAGAAATAGAATGTCAAATACTTAGATCTAGAGGTGGAGATTAAACCCTAGATCTAGATCTAATCTCAACCATTGAGCTTCAAAGGGTTGGGGGTTTGCCTCAACTATATAATGAGGGTATCACTCCCTCATTATTCACCATCTCTTATGCTATTGTTATGCTGCCAAAAAATTCTTCTTCTCACTCTCATATTCTTGCTACCTTGTATTGAAGTTTTGCCCAAGCTGGGCTATTTTAATAAAAATTCTTTGGAGGAATACTATGCTGCAACTTTTCATGATCTACATTTCTTGAGGTAACCTTGTATTTATTTTGTTTGCATTTGTTGTATTTTTCTAGTTAGCTCTCCACAAAGTGTTTTGTGGAGAGATTAAAGAATAGAAGTGTTTTTATTCTTTTTTGTGAATGATTTGACATTTCTTACAAAGTGCTTTGCAGGAAGTGTTAGGTGTTCATCTCTAGGATTACAATATTTTGCAGGCATAGATTGTATTGCAGGTTATCCAAGCAAAAAAATTCCTTCAAGAAACATCATTCCGGCAACATTTTCAATTCGGCCATCTACTTTCAGCCTGTTTTAAACAGGGTTTTATTCACTGTTTAGTGAATATAAACCTTGTTTTAGAGCCCTAACCCCTTATATATTAATTTAACCTTTTATTTCTGCTAGTTTTACTTTATTTAGGTGGCTGGAAATTCATTTTCCAGCCCTCTAAATTCCATATTACTGTCATTTATTACATTCAAAATTTTTTTTTTGTAAATTTGTAATTGTATTAGTTTCAGCAAGTATTTATCATAACACTTTGAGCTTAACATTAGAGGAATTTTGGGGTCTAAAATGGGCCTCCTAAGGAAAATAATAAAATAATAGTTAAAATAATAAAATAATAGTTAAAATAATAAAATAATATTGATTAATTTTGGAGGAAGAAAGAAAAAAACTACTTTTTGTGTTCGTATTTTCGACATATCTCCCTGTGTTTTTACTCAAATTTCGATCGGGAGAGCTCGTTGGATGCGGAATTTGATTCGCATCCAACGAGTACCCACACGGCATACGTTTGACAGACCCCGCTACCAACGAGCTCTCCCGATCGAAATTTGAGTAAAAACACAATGAGATATGTCGAAAATACGAACAAAAAAAGTACTTTTTTTTAATGACAAATATGTCAATTCAACCATTATGGTTGACTTATTTTATTGAAATTCTATTGGTTCTTGAATTCCAACTCACAAAAACTTATTTTGGCACGTTTTCTTATAAGGCCTATTTTAGACCCCAAATTTCCTCTAATGTCGTGGTATCCCGCATCTGAACTCAAAGGACCGAGATCAAAACGCAAAGCGCTCAATGATGTTATAGATATTTGTCTGTCACTCAGATTTTATGTAAAAAATTGTGAATTTGCTACTAATGTTTTAACAGCATTTTAGTGTTTTTTTGTGTGATTTTCAGCGAGAAATAGCTCGCTGGTTTTTGACAGGTTATTCACATTTAAAGGAGAATTGCTGCCCTAAAGGACACAATTTCCTCAAGTTTCAACCGGCATAAAGGGGTTCCATTCCTCAACTTTCTCTCTCAAATTTCTCTGTTATTGTAAACCCCAAAGAGAGTCTCTTGGGGTATTCTTTAAAGTCTTGTAATCATTTATAATTTATGAGTAAGTAGATTAGGAAGAGGTAGATAGTTAGTTTTATTTCCAGCTACCCACCTATCTTTGTGACAGACCATTATCTCTGTCATAAAGATTGTTGTGAGGTGAGTTTACTATAGTTTACTTGCTTTCAAGTTTTTTTTTTTCTGTTTATGCAAGTTTTATTTTTCTGCTAAAGTAATCGTACAACCCATCAAAACCTGTGCATCCTCTATCCACTTGTCATCTCCCTTTAGGGAATTCAAGCTGGATATGAAAAGCAGGGGAAGTGAGGGCTTAGGTAATTAGACAAATTTTCCTTTTCTTGTACTACAATCTACAATCAAACACTGTACTTCCCAAGTCATCTTGGTGATCTTTTTTTAAAATAAACCTTGCATCTTAACCATCAAGATTAAAATTTATTATTAAAACTTACCAACAACAACTTCCAACATCCTGCTCCTCTACTCGGTTATCACCCTCCGGGGTACTCCGAGATACGACCAGGGGAAAGGGAAGTCCTAGTTTAATAGGCATCCATTTAGAGATTTTCAAGTTGATTAAAAACAGTGACTCGAAAGCTGCAAGGGGTAGTAGACCGAGGGGGTCTCTAGGCGCTTCGTCGTCCTCCTTGTGAGCACCGGGCCATTGGGGTTTGACCTGTGAGCTAGGGGTGGGATTGCTCCCACCTGTTGAACGCAACAGCATTCCATCTTCAATTTGAGAAGAACTAGATCGGGGTAGTCACACCACCGGATCTAAAACTAACTTCAAGAAGAACAACTCTAATAAAATTTATTAAAATTTACCAAAAAGCATTGCAAAACGTCCTACAAACACAGATCAATACTGTTTATCTTTGCCTTGCTGTTCAAGGTTTTACTACAATCATTTTCACTTTATTTTACTGCAAGCACTCCAACACATTACTTTCAGTCTCATTTACTTTCAGTTTCATTTACTTTCAGTTCTATATTTGTTCATGCGGTGAATGTTTAATATTTGTTTAAATTGCTTCAAGTGAATCAAACTTAAAGTCTTTCTTTCCTTTATTTCCCGTTGATTCAATAAGTTTCACATTAAAGCATTTTCTTTTACTATCTTTGTTTATACAGATAAGTTTAGATCAGCTGTACATTGCTTAAATACTTTGATTTGTTATTGTTGTAACTTATAATCTTTTGACTCCATTTAATATAGGCACTGGTCTTGTAATTTCGTAATATTAATAAAAAGATCCCTTTAATTAATCTTCAATTAATTAATAAACCTGGAACATAGTCTTTCCATAGGGACTACCCCCCTTGGCTCTGTTGGGATCTTGCCTAAACGAAGGAGTGGTGGACTGTGGTGACAGTGGTCCCCAGCTCTCACTTGCCCCCAAGGACACACATAGCAGGTTGTGACTTTCCTGCACCTTAAAGTGTGAATTAGGCGGCAACACACCCCATAACCAACGCACCGGCGTTATCTCGATAAATACTCAAGTAGTGGGCAAATTCCAAGTGTAGACGCCGGGCAACCCAATCTGGACACTTGCTGGTTAAATTCTCTGAACACCTAGCTTGTGATTCCAGACAGGTCCGTCATGTCTTTGAACGGAGCCACTGAAAGTATTTCCGGTTAGGTTTCCTAGACACCTTAACCAAGATCATCTTTAAAATTTACAATAAAATAAACCAAGAACAATTGCAAAACGATCTCACAAACACTACTATTGAGACTTGTATTCCAGCATTCACAAGCATGTTTTGACTCCATATTAGCACTGGTCTTAAACTTCCATGCATCACCTTGATCTGGACCATTTGTCCTTAATGTTTGCTTAAATCATTATCTATCTGTGGATGCCTTTAATTTCCAAGTCGTCTTTGTATTGTTCGTCTCAAATCTTGTGTTTTGTAATTGCAACGTGGATTGCTCATTTTACTATAAAGTTGTAATCATTCAAAAACTCCTAAAAAACACCCATCCGCATTGTTACAAGCTTTTTTGTACCATATTTAGGTCACCTGGGGAGCCGTCGGTTGACAGACTTGTTTAAAGTCTGATTCTAGTGTATCGGTTGATCCGTCTACTTGTCTACCCAACATTGGCTAGCCACTTTTTTCATTTGAATAATTTTGACCATGGCCCCGCGGGGTTTGTAAAAAAATGTGCTAGTAGGGTATTTTTGAGTGGTTCGGTCTCCTGAAACGTAGAATCTCAAATAAGGTATTCCAGGGAGTTTTTTGCGACTGACAATTATGCTTTGCCTTTAGCCGAGTATAATTGATGAGGTTTTCTCCCGCTTCCTCCAAAGCTGGAATGCCCAATGTTGAATTCTGGGCCTTGGGGGGTTATTAGAGCCCAACTGAGTGTTATAAACCTACTAGACATTATTTAGATAAATCATGGTCATGTCCTAAGTCATCTAGACATATAAAAAAATTTCAAAAAAATCTTTTTCGAACGGTGAAAAAATTGTTTTTTAATTTTTTTAATTTTTAATTACTTTTCCTAAGTTTTTTGGGTTAATTTTTCCATTAATTAAATGGAAAAAACCCGTTTGTAATAAATCAGCCATCCAGACTCCAAATTCAGTGATTGAAGGCTCTAACCTTAAGCCAAAAATCATTCTTAATCAGCCATCCAGTCAGAGCCAGCTTTCAGATCAACAATCG
This sequence comes from Pseudotsuga menziesii, assembly GCA_001517045.1. Classification (NCBI taxonomy): domain Eukaryota; kingdom Viridiplantae; phylum Streptophyta; class Pinopsida; order Pinales; family Pinaceae; genus Pseudotsuga; species Pseudotsuga menziesii. Next base: position 74,473 of record LPNX010933079.1, read on the forward strand.
GACACAATGTCTTTTTTCTCAAAAAAGTCAGTTTTGAGGAAAAAATGAATTTTAATTAAAAATGGTTATTTTGGAGAAAATTAAAACTCTCCAAATTAATCCAAATTCGACGAAATAAAAGGCCAAATGACATCTCACCGAGCATTAATGAGCATTGGAATTAACGAAAAGTAGGTTCAGTCAGCATTCAATGATCAGGACTTCTTAACCTAGCAATTGCGCCCCCCTTCAGTCAGGTTCACCTATGGGTGAGGTGGAGAGCATTCATTCATTTGGTGATCTGATCGAGGCTGAATTAAGGCTTGCACTGATGACCACTAGGCAGTGGCTCCTCCAAACCTAACAAAGTAGGTTTCCAGACCTAGCAGGCAGCTTTCCTATGCAGCAGGGCGTCTCCTTCATCCATTCACGCCCCTCTCTCTCCTGAGGACGCCTTCCACACGTGTGGACTCATTTGTGGATGGATTTCAGTGTTTAGGGTTGGAGTGGGGGTGCCTTGCCTGGGTGGAGGCCTCTCCTCACTCCCGGTTCTCCGATTTAGGTTTGGACCTATGTTTGGTGGCTAGGATGGTTAGGGTATGATGATTGGTTTTAGGGTTTTAGCACTCTCTCATTGTACAAATAGAGGCTCCTTCAGCTCTATTCGAATGGATCTTTATGCAAAGAACCTCTGGTAAAATACTGTAATGCTTGTTGCTTTTGCAACTGTGAAATAAAATTTTAAGGCTTTGGAGGCATACATGGTGTGTGAATCTGGATGAACAATTGGCAAATGAGGTGAAATGTTTCAATTTTTGTCTTTTATTGCTTAGGATTGGATAATAGCTCATGCTTTAGAAGGCTTCTATAAGCACAAAAGATCAATCTTTTGATGTTACAATTTGATCTTTTATGGTTTTGTTTCTATGAATTAAAGTAGCATCGATTATTCAGTTGTATGACATGCTCTTTATATTTTTATTTACCAAACATACATGATCTAATCCATTGTTTGCAAGTATTGAGTTGAAATTGTGCAGGTCATCTCATTGAAACGAGTAGGAGTTCGAGCTCAGGTGCATCCTCTCCTCTTGAAGCCAATGAAACTTCCAAATTTCCAAGATCCAAAAGAATCCAAACACCATCAAAGTACCACAGATTTGAGTGTCTCTTTCATATTATTCATCTCTCAAATTTTTATAAAATATTTATTTTCTTGGGATTAGGGCACGTTTTGGCTAAAGTGAACATTCATTCACTTAGCCTTTGCCCCGGTTGGCTGCCCTGTTTACTTTTTCAGCCTTTTAGGCCTTTTATTTGCAGCCTTTCCTTCCTTTTCTTCGCTGTCGACTTTTTCCCATTTTCACCCTTTTGGACAACCCTCTTTTGCCTCTTTGTTTCCACTTTTTGCAGCCCCTTTCCATCCTCTTCTTCAACCATCTTTTGGGCTGTACTTTCAGCCTTTTTTACCCTCATTTGCAGCCCTCTTTCTCACTTAGTTTCCAGCCTTCTTTGACTTGCCTTTTGCCCCCTTTTCACCCCTCCTCTGTTGCCTTGCCTCTTTCCATCCTCTTTTCTTCCTTCTTTCGGGTAAGTTTGGGTAGTTGTTCTTAGCTGGTTCATAGATTAAATTTCAAGTTATTTTTTGATCAACTAATATCATAACAAGTGTGTGTCTAGAGCTCTTAATTGCAGACAGGTGAAGGAGAGCCCAAAGGCCACAAACAAACAAGGAGTGCAAAAAAAACAAAAAGACTGCTATCACTCTTCTTTCATTCCCTTCTTTCCCCGTTCCTCCAAGAAGTAAAGAACATAGCATCATTGTAAAAGATTAATAAAAAGGGATGAGTGGGAGCAAGTCTCCTTCCTTTTATACTTCCCCTATTTTGGGGAAGTGTGTCTTGTGTTCATTTTCATGATTTACTTAGTATAGTTTTCCTTAAGCAATTAGTTTAGTTCTTTGATTAGGCTTAGTTTCATTCTTACTAATTGCTAGTTGTTCCTTAGCTTCGTTTCCACTAATTGCTAGATTCATCATTGCTTGTTGGTATCTTGTTATAAATTGTTAAAGTCATAAAAAGAACCAAAATATCTTGAATCTCACCATAAGGTGGATCAAGAGTGCTCTCTGTCGGAGAGTTTTAATCAACCACCTTTCGTCTTAATTGTTGTGTTTGTTTAATCAAATCATCCATAAGTAAGACTCTCGAACTTGCAGAAATACAAGTCAAGAGCACTCTCTATCGGAGAGCATCTTAGGTTTGCACAACCCCTGCATTAGTATCATCTAGATTAGCTAAGTCTCTTGAACCACTGTCATAAGATGAGGTCAAGAGCGCTCTCTGTCGGAGAGCTTTAATTAATTAACTTAATAAAATTCGCAACACATACCCCTTTAATTAATTAACTCCCTTCCCTCATTGCTGGAGTATGCTCTGACCGATCCTAGATCGGAATACCCAAAAATAGCACTGGATCTTTAAACCCTACAAGAGTAATTTAATAACCTTTAAACACCCGTAACCAACGCACCGACGTCGTAGGGATCCTTCCAAAGTACTTCCTAGTAGAGGCGCCAGAACCTCCCGCTGTCTTAGATTCTCGGCTAGCTGGTCACTTGACAATATCAGCCTGGGATACTGGGCAGGCCCGACATGTCTTCAATGGAGGGGACTTAGAAGAGTCTTCCGGCTTTGACAAATCTTCATTGACACCCTAATCAAGAGCATTCTTAAAACTCTTAAAACTTACCAAGAGCACTTGCAAAACCTAACATTCACTGGCATCTTTTGGGATTCACGTCTTTTCTATACACAAAACATCTCTGATAAGTTGACTCCATAGGCACTGGTTCTATCTTTCAGCATTGTTGATAATCTGTGCCATTTGTCCATTGAATGTTTTCATTATAAGTTATATCTGTGAATGCTTTATCAAGTTCGTGAAGTTCTCAAATATTTGTCTATCTTTTAATTCCGGTGATAGCAACGTGGATTCCCTGGTCTTGTGCTCAATTCATCACATTAATCATCTAAAATCACAATAACTCCTAAACAACACCCATCAGCATCTGAAAACACCTAAAAAACTTAACTTAAACATTGAGCCATAGAAAACTCTTTGTTAGGGACTACCCCCCATAGCTTCGTTAGGAGTTAGCCTAAACAGAGGAGCTAAGAGTAGGTGACAGTACCTAGCTCTGTGCTTGCCCCCAAGGTCACACCTCTCCCACTTTCTCAAGTGATGAGACAACTTTCAACTGATTTCTACTGCTGGTGTGCAATCGACGGACAACATCTTTTGGCGCCGCTACCGGGGACAAATCTTTTTGTTCCTAGACGAGCTTTGTTTTTTTTAGTCTTTTATCTTTTTCCTTTTTGGTAGATTTTAGTCCAATCACTCTCCGAAATTAGATTTAAGTCCACCTGGCGACTCCACTGTCAGTTAACACCTCAAGGTATTCTACTAGAAGAAACTCTGTAGGTTTGTTCGATTTCATCCCTGACCTCGAAAAGGTCTATAGGAGGAGATTAAACAAACTATCTTCTCGCAGGATCCTTGCATAACTTGGATCTGAGTCTATTTTAGACATCCACCTTTTATTTCGTGAAAACACTAATACCACTATTTCTGACATAATGGGCGAGTATTTTACTCAGCTTGACTTTTCTCAGATAGCAGGTCAAGCCCACCGTCTTCCAGACAAAGCCGTCGAGAAGCTCCCGATGTATACAGGCACCGATGCTATTACCTCTGCCATGCACCTCAAAAACGTTTCTAGGTGTATCAACGCTTATGTCAATGATCCGGTCAGCCAACATGATGACGTGTATATGAAGTTATTTGCTCTATCTCTGGATGGAAAGGCCGGTGATTGGTATAGCAATTTACCAGACAGTGCTTTTAATAGTCTAGCAGCTTTCAAAACTTCTTTCACCAACAAGCTCGATGAAAAGAAAGAACCTCGGCATCAACTTGCGTCCTTGACCAACATAAAGAAGGACACGGAAATAATGGACGAGTTCAATACTAGGTTCACAGAATTATCAAAAGCTATTCCTACTAAGTATGCCCTAACTAAACCAACCATCCTGGTGTATTACATTGAGGCACTTAGTGGCAAAATGCAGTACCAAATCAGAGACAAGGAGCCTGCTAACTTGCTCCAGGCTCAGAAGATGGCAATCAAAATTGATCTGAACATGCAGTCATCTGGTGAGTCTAACCTCCACGGTTATTCGAGGTCTTCGACTCCGTTGAAAATAAGTGAACCAAAAGACAAGGATCCTTTATTAGCTATGAAGGATGCCCATCAAAAACAAATGATTGAGATGAAGAGGGAGATGAAGAAAAATATGGAGGAGGCAGAGCAGAAACACTTAGCACAGTTAAAAGAAATTCAAAATAGGGTAATCACAATGGAAAGAACTCAAACTCAGTCCACTCCTAGAACCTTTCCTGCCAAGCCAACTTGGCAAAGAAAGCCTCCCAACCATGAGCAGAGGCCTCCCCATCAGCTAGAGGCCGCTAACATGGTTGAGCAGTATAAACCATTTTGTAGAGCATTAAAGAGATTTCCATGAGGAATCTGGCTGCCACTATGCATGCTATGTTCAGGAGCATGGTCATCCTAAAGGTTGCGGTCTGAATACGTCGACAAGCGAGCCTGATTTTATGAATAACATAAATGACATCCCTGACATCCCCATAGGAAATTGGCCACAGGCCCATCGTTATGAAAAGAAAGTTGACAACCTGACTCAGTACTATGGAGAGATGCCTTCAGTCGAGCAGATCAACAATACCCAAAACTTCAAAGGGATAACTTATCAAAGAAAGGGGTCTTCTGCACAGAATATTCCTAAGGTAACAGCTCCTAATCCTCCCAAAGAAGTTGAAACAAAAGAAAATGTTGATTTAAGTTTTGACTTAGGTAATTGGTTAGCGAATACAAAAGTCCCTGTTTCGGAATACAAAAGTCCCTGTTTCGGTCCTTGAATTATGCAAAATCCCTGGCCAAAGAGAGAGACTTTTGAAAATCCTAGAGCCGCAGAGTAATGTTGATCCTCAAGCTGAAAAAAGTTCTTCAAGTCCTTTAAAGCCTATTACCCCTAGAAAAGTCACTTTTTCCGATACCGTGGAGCGGACTTCAAATAATGTCTTTGCTGATCCACCTATAGTTCTACATACTAGGGACCCAAGAAAAGAAGATCATCCCCCTTTCTACGTATCATTGATGATGGGTGATTTTCTTCTACATAATTGTATGTTAGACTTAGGATCTAGTTCCAGCATCATGACCAAAAAAGTCATGCAACAGCTTGACCTAAGAACCACGAGGGCATACTAGAATGTATGTGCCATGGACTCTAGACCGGTCAAGGTCAAAGGGATGATTGAGAACCAGCTAGTCAGATTGGCCAAGTATCCGGATATCCAAATCACAATGGACATCCTGGTTATTGATGTTCCAGACAAATGGGGTATGTTGATTTCTAGGAAATGGGGTGCCACTTTGGGAGGATCAATCCAGATGGATTGGACCTATGCTACCGCTCCAGCGTCAGAGTTTTCACTTGTTAAGTTGTATTCTGAAAAGGAAAAAAGGCACCATGTTGAAAACCCTCAAAGACCATTAAATGAGTATGCTTACCACACTGATGAGAATGGCTCCTATCAAATCAACTCCACCTTCTTGGAACCCATCCAAGAAGAGATGAAGACCGAAAAACTTAGTGAGTTGTGGAGAAAGAATTTTGATAGTGCTTACTCTAAAATGGGCAAGGGGGCTGGTGTTGTCATTGTTTCACCAGAGGGTAAGGTTTTCAACTTTGCTTTCAGATTGGAATTCGAAGCAACTAACACTGTGGCGGAGTATGAGGCACTTCTAATGGGCATTGAGATTGCGAAAGACATGGGGATTAAGTTGCTTGATATTAAAGGGGACTCTGATTCAATCATCCAACAAGTTAAGGGTCAGTTTGCATGTAAGTGTCAAAGACTTAAAAAATATAGAAATGCAATCTGGGATACAATGGAATTCTTTGATGCCCTTAACATAGAAGCAGTCCCTAGAGATCAGAATAGTGCCTCCGATAGACTTGCAGTTTCAGCGTCGATTCTTCAGCCATCGGATGAGATGTTAGAGGGGAATTGTCCTTTAGAGATTAACTTTAGACCTTCTGTTCCTGACAATGTTGAACATTGGCAGGTCTTCAAAGACGATGAGTAGATTTTGAGATTCATTCATAATGTTGATGAATTCCTTAACTTTAAAGCTAATGATCAGGAAGAAAACAAAGAGTATTACGGAGAAGGTGACCAGTTTAACAATCCTGTCCCACGTGGTCTAGTTTCCTTAGAAAACATCTTTGACCGACAGGACAGAAGAAAAAGCAATGTTGAGCAGATGAAACCATGAGATTACATTGAAGTCAACATTGGGACAGAAACAGAGCCGAAAATCATAAAAATTGGAAAAGATACATCTGAAAAAGAAAGGAACAGCCTGATAAATTTGGTCAAAGAGTATAGGGATGTATTTGCCTTTACTTATGACGAGCTCAAAGCTTATAGGGAAGATGTATTTTAACATACTATTCCCCTAAAGCCGGAATGTCAAAAAGGCAAGCCTTTCAGACAAAAACTTAGGTAAATAAATCCTAAGTTAGCACCAATCATCAAGAAGGAGTTAGAGAAAATGTTAGCAGCAGGAATAATAGCTCCTACTAGACATTCAACGTGGTGCTCTAACTTAGTTGTAGTTAGAAAGAAGAACAGGAGCATAAGGATATGTATAGATTTCAGGAATCTAAACATAGCATGTCAGAAGGACAATTACCCCCTCCCCAACATGGAGACCCTCCTCCAACGGGTCACTGGATCGAGCATGATGTCCATGCTGGATGGTTTTTCGGGCTATAATCAAGTAGTCATCCAAGAGGAGGATAGGCATAAGACCACCTTCACAACTCCTTGGGGCACTTTTGAGTATCTGAGAATGCCCTTTGGCCTTTTAAACACAGGAGCTACTTTCCAAAGGGCCATGGATTATGCTTTCAAGGAGCTGATTGGAAGAATCATTGAGATCTACCAAGATGATCTCACTGTTTTTTTGAAGGAAAGATCTAGCCATGTTGGTCATCTCAGGAAGATCTTCGAGAGGTGTAGGAAGTATGGCATTTCTTTAAATCCAGCTAAGTCGGTGTTGGGCATCGAAGAGGGAAAACTCTTAGGACATATCATCAACAAAGACGGTGTCAAAATTGATCCCGAAAGAGTAGAGGCGATAAGAAATATTCCTCTCCCTAAGAATGTTAAAGCCTTTCAATCCTTCAATGGTCATATCAATTTCATCAGAAGATTCATTCCAAACTTGGCCGAATTAATGAAACCCATGCAGGCCTTACTCAAGAAAAATGCCAAGTTTGTGTGGACCACTGAAGAAAGGAAAGCCTTTGATTCGATAAAGAATGCCATTACCAAGTCTCCGGTCTTAGTCAGCCTAGATTACGCAAAGGATTTTATGATCTTCTCATTTGCTTCTGAAGACACTATTGCGGGTGTGTTGCTCCAAAAGAACATTGAAGGGTTTGAGCAACCTATAGCATTCATGAGTAGAGCCTTGCAGAATTCCGAGCTAAAGTATACCATCATGGAGAAGCAAGCTTATGCCTTAGTTAAATCATTAAAACATTTCAGGACTTATATCGGGTATTCCAAGGTTATCGGATATGTTCCCCACACTGGGGTTAAGGATATCCTTTCTCAAAAGGATTGTTTAGGAATAAGGGGAACATGGGTGTCCAAGATCCAGGAGTATGACCTGGAAATAAGGCCCACTAAGTTAATCAAGGGACAAGGCCTGGCAAGAATGCTTACTCAAAAGATCGAAGAAGTCATTGAGATGATTGCCGAAAATGACATCCCTCAGCCTACCATGACTCCTGCCCTTCAAAACCTTGACAACCATTGGTATTCAGACATCATTTTCTTTCTTCTCCATCTCACTTGCCCTGATCACCTCAAGCGACACAAGCGTAGGGCTTTGAGACTTAAGACCACTAGGTATTGCCTTACCCAAGAGGGTCTGGGTTGGAGGAACTCAGATGGTATCATACTTAGGTGCATCAACGAGCAAGATTCTAAGAAGATTTTAGCAAAGTTTCACTCAGGATTTTATGGAGGCCATTATGCAGCAAATATAACTGCCCACAAAATTCTGAGAGCTGGATATTACTGGCCAACCATTTTTTTGGATGCTCACAAGCATGTCAAGTGTTACCAGGAATGTCAGCTGTTCACTGGGAAGCAGAAGTTGGCGGCTCTTCCCCTTACTCCAGTTGTTGTCCTTGCCCCTTTTCAACAATGGGGGCTTGATTTTATTGGAAAATTCAAGGATAACTCCAGCAATGGTTTTTGCTGGATTCTCACAGCAACCGATTACTTCACCAAGTGGGTAGAGGCTATACCCACTAAAACCGCCACCAAGAAGGTTGTTATTGACTTCATCGAGGAAATAATCATCACCAGATTCGGAACTCCCCTTAAGATAACAACAAATAATGCCAAAGTCTTTAGTTCAGAACCAGTAAATGACTTATGTTTCAAGTATGGCATTATCCTATCCCACTCATCTGATTATTACCCACAGGGCAATGGACTTGCTAAATCCACCAATAAAAATTTAATGTCAATCCTCAAGAAGACTGTGGGGGATAATAAGAGATCATGGGATAGTAAAATTAAGTATGCTGTGTGGGCGGACAGAATCACTGAGAAGAACTCAACTGGTAAGTCACCTTTTGAGCTGGTGTATGGACTCACAGCCACCCTCCCGGTCAGCATGCAGATTCCGATCTTCAGGATGTTGAGTGAGTATGGCACAGAACAGGCAGAAATGGAGCAGAGAATTAATCAGATTATAGAATTGGATGAATCTCGAAGAGCTGCCCTTGATCAGTCACTCAGACATCAAGAAAGTATGAAGGGCACTTTTGATAAGTCAGCCAGGCCGAGAGCTTTCCAAATCGGAGATACTGTTCTCTTATGGGATAAGAGAAGGGAAAAGCATGGAAAGCATGGAAAATTTGACAGCCTTTGGAAAGGCCTGTTTATCATCCGCGACACAGCTGGCACCAATTCCTTCTTCCTTAACACTATGGACGGAGAAATTTTAAACCTGCCCATGAATGGCCAACACATAAAACCTTTTTATCGAAACAACCTCCAAGATGATCAAGGGGTCATCACAGGGCTTTTCTAAACCCAGCCTTGTTGTATTTTATGTACTTTATTTCTGTATCATATGTTATGTATCATAACTTTGTAGAATGCTGCATTAAAGCTCTTTCTTTTGTATACTAGCATTTGTATCATATTTCATTTTATATATGCCGAAAAAGAAAAAGTTTCTTTCCATGTACTTTATTTCGAAAAAAGAAGAAAAAAAATTTGGTATTTCTTCATGCCATATTTTTATCATATACATGGAACTGAGACACTTTTGTTTACATGCAGTTACCAGAGATTCCTGGATTCTCAGGCACTCTTTTTTATCAATAGATCAAGCAAGTACCTTTCCCACAGTTGGAGCCAGATGTTACCAGCTTTTTTGTACCATATTTGGGTCACTTGGGGAGCCGCCGGTTGACAGACTTGTTTAAAGTCTGATTCCAGTGTACCGGTTGATCCGTCTACTTGTCTAGCCAACATTGGCTAGCCACTTTTTCATTTGAATAATTTTGACCATGGCCCCGCGGGGTTTGTAATAAAATGTGCTAGTAGGGTATTTTTGAATGGTTCGGTCTCCTTAGACGTAGAATCTCAAATAAAGTATTCCAAGGAGTTTTTTTCCCCTGACAATTATGCTTTTCCTTTAGCCGAGTATAATTGACGAGTTTTTCTCTCGCTTCCTCCAAAGCTGGAATGCCTGATGTTGAATTCTGGGCCTTGGGGGGTTATTAGAGCCCAACTGAGTGTTATAAACCTAATAGACATTATTTAGATAGATCATGGTCATGTCCTAAGTCATCTGGACATATAAAAAAAAATTGGAAAAATCTTTTTCGAACGGTGAAAAAATTATTTTTTAATTTTTTTTAATTTTTAATTCCTTTTCCTAAGTTTTTTGGGTTAATTTTTCCATTAATTAAATGGAAAAAACCCGTTTGTAATAAATCAGCCATCCGGACTCCGAATTCAGTGATTGAAGGCTCCAACCTTAAGCCAAAAATCATTCTTGACCAGCCAGCCAGTCAGAGCCAGCTTTCAGATCAACAATCGGACACATAATGCCTTTTTTCTCAAAAAAGTCAGTTTTGAGGAAAAAATGAATTTTAATTAAAAATGGTTATTTTGGAGAAAATTAAAACTCTCCAAATTAATCCAAATTCGACGAAATAAAAGGCCAGATGATATCTCACCAGGCATTAATGAGCATTGGAATTAACGGAATGTAGGTTCAGTCAGCATTCAATGATCAGAAGGACTTCTTAACCTAGCAATTGCGCCCCCCTTCAGTGAGGCTCACGTGTGGGTGAGGTGGAGAGCATTCATTCGTTTGGTAATCTGATCGAGGCTGAACTGAGGCTTGCACTGATGACCACTAGGCAATGGCTCCTCCAAACCTAACAAAGTAGGTTTCCAGACCTAGAAGGCAGCTTTCCTATGCAGCAGGGCGTCTCCTTCATCCATTCACGCCCCTCTCTCTCCTGAGGGCGCCTTCCACACGTGTGGGCTCATCTGTGGATGGATTTCAGTGTTTAGGGTTGGAGTGGGGGCGCCTTGCCTAGGTGGAGGCCTCCCCTCACTCCCGGTTCTCCGATTTAGGTTTGGACCTCTGTTTGGTGGCCAAGCTGGTTAGGGTATGAGGATTGGTTTTAGGGTTTTAGCACTCTCTCATTGTACAAATAAAGGCTCCTTTAGCTCTATTCGGATGGATCTTTATGCAAAGAACCTCTGGTAAAATACTGTAATGCTTGTTGCTTTTGCAACCGTGAAATAAAATTTTAAGGCTTTGGAGGCATACATGGTGTGTGAATCTGGATGAACAATTGGCAAATGAGGTGAAATGTTTCAATTTTTGTCTTTTATTGCTTAGGATTGGATAATAGCTCATGCTTTAGAAAGCTTCTATAAGCACATAAGATTGATCATTTGATGTTACAATTTGATCTTTTATGGTTTTGTTTCTATGAATTAAAGTAGCATCGATTATTCAGTTGTATGACATGCTCTTTATATTTTTATTTACCAAACATACATGATCTAATCCATTGTTTGCAAGTATTGAGTTGAAATTGTGCTGGTCATCTCATTGAAACGAGTAGGAGTTCGAGCTCAGGTGCGTCCTCTCCTCTCGAAGCCAAGGAAAATTCCAAATTTTCAAGATCCAAAAGAATCCAAACGCCATCAAAGTACCACAGGTTTGAGTGTCTCTTTCATATTATTCATCTCTCAAATTTTTATAAAATCTTTATTTTCTTGGGATTAGGGCACGTTTTGGCTAAAGTGAACATTCATTCACTTAGCCTTTGCCTCGGTTGGCTGCCATGTTTACTTTTTCAGCCTTTTAGACCTTTTATTTGCAGTCTTTCCTTCCTTTTGTTCGCTGTCCACTTTTCCCCATTTTCACCCTTTTGGACAACCCTCTTTTGCCTCTTTGTTTCCACTTTTTGCAGCCCCTTTCCATCCTCTTCTTCAACCATCTTTTGGGCTGTACGTTCAGCCTTTTTTACCCTCATTTGCAGCCCTCTTTCTCACTTAGTTTCCAGCCTTCTTTGACTTGCCTTTTGCCCCCTTTTCACCCCTCTTTCACCTCTATTTCCTTGCCTCTTTCCATCCTCTTTTCTTCCTTCTTTCTGGTAAGTTTGGGTAGTTGTTCTTAGCTGGTTCAAAGATTAAATTTCAAGTTATTTTTTGATCAACTAATATCATAACAAGTGTGTGTCTAGAGCTCTTAATTGCGGACAGGTGAAGAAGAGCCCAAAGGCCACAAACAAACAAGGAGTGCAAAAAGAACAAAAAGACTACTATCCCTCTTCTTTCATCCCCTTCTTTCCCCGTTCCTCCAAGAAGTAAAGAACATAGTATCATTGTAAAAGATTAATAAAAAGGGCTGAGTGGGAGCAAGTCTCCTTCCTTTTATACTTCCCCTATTTTGGGGAAGTGTGTCTTGTGTTTATTTTCATGATTTACTTAGTATAGTTTTCCTTAAGCAATTAGTTTAGTTCTTTGATTAGACTTAGTTTCATTCTTACTAATTGCTAGTTGTTCCTTAGCTTCGTTTCCACTAATTGCTTGTTGGTATCTTGTTATAAATTGTTAAAGTCATAAAAAGAACCAAAATCTCTTGAATCTCACCATAAAGTGGATCAAGAGTGCTCTCTGTCGAAGAGTTTTAATCAACCACCTTTTGTCTTAATTGTTGTGTTTGTTTAATCAAATCATCCATAAATAAGACTCTCAAACTTGCAGAAATACAAGTCAAGAGCACTCTCTATTGGAGAGCATCTTAGGTTTGCACAACCCTTGCATTAGTATCATCTAGATTAGCTAAGTCTCTTGAACCACTGTCATAAGACGAAGTCAAGAGCGCTCTCTGTCAGAAAGCTTTAATTAATTAACTTAATAAAATTCGCAACACATACCCCTTTAATTAATTAACTCCCTTCCCTCCTTGTCGGAGTATGCTCTGACCGATCCTAGATTGGAATACCCAGAAACAGCACTGGATCTTTAAACCCTACAAGAGTAATTTAATAACCTTTAAACACCCGTAACCAACGCATCGGCGTTGTAGGGATCCTTCCAAAGTAATTCCTAGTAGAGGCGCCGGAACCTCCCGCTGTCTTAGATTCCTGGCTAGCTGGTCACTTGACAATATCAGCCTGGGATACTGGGCGGGCCCGATATGTCTTCAACGGAGGGGACTTAGAAGAGTCTTTCGGCTTTGACAAACCTTCATTGACACCCTAATCAAGAGCATTCTTAAAACTCTTAAAACTTACCAAGAGCACTTGCAAAACCTAACATTTACTGGCATCTTTTGGGATTCGCATCTTTTCTATACACAAAGCATCTCTGATAAGTTGACTCCATAGGCACTGGTTCTATCTTTCAGCATTGTTGATAATCTGAGCCATTTGTCCGTTGAATGTTTTCATTATAAGTTATATCTGTGAATGCTTTATCAAGTTCGTGAAGTTCTCAAATATTTGTCTATCTTTTAATTCCGGTGATATCAACGTGGATTGCCTTGTCTTGTGCTCAATTCATCACATTAATCATCTAAAATCACAATAACTCCTAAACAACACCCATCCGCATCTGAAAACACCTAAAAAACTTAACTTAAACATTGAGCCATAGAAAACTCTTTGTTAGGGACTACCCCCCTTGGGTTCGTTAGGAGTTAGCCTAAACGGAGCAGCTAGGAGTAGGTGACAGTACCTAGCTCTGTGCTTGCCCCCAAGGTCACACCTCTCCCACTTTCTCAAGTGAGGAGACAACTTTCAATTGATTTTTGCTGCTGGTGTGCAATCGACGGACAACATGCATCATAACATCAAAAACACTTAAACACATTGAGCCATAGAAAACTCTTTGTTAGGGACGACCCCCCTTGGCTTCGTTAGGAGTTAGCCTAAACGGAGGAGCTAGGAGTAGGTGACAGTACCTGGCTCTGTGCTTGCCCCCAAGGCCACATCTCTCCCACTTTCTCAAGTGAGGAGACAACTTTCATTAGATTTCTGCTGCTAGGGTGCAGTCGGCAGACAACAGGACTTACCAATGCTCCACCCACTTTTCAGTCATGCATGAACCATACCTTCCGAGTTCAGCTATGTAAGTTTCTACTAGTATTCTTTGACGACATCCTGATTTATAGCAAAACATGGGAGGAGCATATGAAACACCTGGACGAAGTACTGAGCATTCTAGAAGAACACTCGCTTTACGCAAAAATGTCCAAGTGTGAATTTGGCACGAAGGAAATGCTATACCTAGGGCACATATTCAATGAGGAAGGAGTACAGGTTGACATGGAGAAAATTCGAGCTATCAGAGATTGGCCCACGCCAAAAACAGTCACAGAATTGAGAGGTTTCTTAGGACTGTGAGCCTATTAATGACGGTACGTTAAGGGATTCTCCTAATTTGCAGCACCCCTCACAGATCTCACAAAGAAGGGAGCATTCACCTGGACAGACTTGACACAGAAAAATTTCGAAGAGATGAAAGTTATTATGAGTTCCTGTCCAGTTTTAGCATTACCAGACTTCTCACAACCCTTTGTAGTGGAATGTGATGCCTCAGGGGAAGGGTTAGGAGCAGTATTGATGCAAAATCATCACCCTATTGCATTTGAGAGCCGTAAATTGAAGAACTACGAGCGCCACTACTCCATATATGACAAAGAGATGCTAGCCATCTTACATGCTCTCACGAAATTCGAACAGTACCTAGTGGGCAGTAAGTTCAAAATCAAAACAGATCACAACAGCCTCAAGTATTTCCTGGAGCAGAAGGAACTGAATGAGCGCCAGCAGAAATGGGTCAGCAAAGTGCAAGCATACGATTTCGAGATCAAGTATGTAAAGGGTAAGAATAATGTAGTAGCTGATGCATTATCCAGGCGTCCCGCCTCACTATCTCTCAGGAGTATATCCACAGATTGGAGGGCACTTCTCTTAGTAGAATACTCCAAAAATAAATCCGCTTGCGAATTATTGGATGGAGAAATTCAGGATGACAAGTACAAGATTGTTGATGACATCATCTATTACAAGAATAGGATATACCTCATCCCAGAATCCACGTTGAGGAAAAAGATCATTCAGGCAGCACATGACTCTCCATTATCAGGACATCAGGGTTTCTTGAAGACCTACAGACAGATCTGAGAGAGGTTCTCATGGAAGGGTCTCAAAGGGGAAGTTATGCAGCACATACGGGAATGTAGCATCTGTCAACAGAACGAGATTGAGAACATTCATCCAGCAGGGTTGCTTCAGCCACTACCAATTCCAGAACAGAAGTGGGAAAGCGTCTCTATGGACTTCATTACAGGGTTTCCCAAGGTCCAAGGGCGAGATTGTTTATATGTAGTTGTTGACAGACTGACCAAGTTTGCACATTTCTTTTCTATATCATCAGATTACTCTGCAGCTCAAGTAGCTAAGTTCTTCTTCAGGGAGGTCTTCAAGTGACATGGGTTACCTAAGACCATTGTCAGTGATCGGGATAGCAGATTCACAGGTAACTTCTGGCAGGAACTATTCAGATTAGTGGGGACCGAACTGGCTACCAGCACGAGTTATCATCCTCAGAGCGATGGACAAACTGAAATAGTCAACAAGTGGATTGAAGGATATCTGGGGAACTACGTAACAGGGCAATAGCGAACCTGGATCAAATGGCTACACTTAGGAGAGTATTGCTACAATACTACCTATCACATGTCTATTAGGATGACTCCTTTTAAGGCATTATATGGCTACGAGGCCTTGGACTATACAGATTTGGCATTTGGAGACAGTAGGGCTCCTAAGGCAAAGGATTGGATACATGACAATCAAGATATTCTTAAAATCTTGAAGGAAAACTTACAGACAGCCCAGAATCAGCAGAAGTTATATGCAGACAAACACAGGATTGAGCGGAGCTTTGAGGTAGGGGATTTGGTATACTTAAGGCTCCAACCTTACAGACAGTCTTCGCTTAAGAAGAAAGGAGCAGAAAAGTTAAAACCTCGTTTCTATGGACCCTACAGAATAATCAGGAAAGTGGGAGAGGTGGCATATGAACTAGAACTACCACAGGAAAGTAAAATTCACAATGTGTTCCATGTTTCCAACCTGAAAAAGACCGTTGGGAAACACATTGCTCCATCAATAGAATTACCTCCTTTAGATGATGAAGGACTGCTGATACTGATTCCTGAACGGATCATACAGACTAGAGAAAGGAAACTCAGGAACAGGGTAATTAGGGAATACTTGGTTCAGTGGAAGGAACTACCACCAGAGGATGCCACATGGGAAGGTGAACAGGTATTGCAACATCCTAGTTTGCAGTTGCTTGAGGATAAGCAATCTCAAGTAGGGAGGACTGTAATGTCCTCATCTGATTAGGCATTGAGGACCAAAACCGCTAACCTATGTGATTCCTGTAGGTTCGAGCGGTTACTGATAGTTAGGGAATCATCTAAAGACTGATGCCATCTATAGAAAATCTAGGGCATCATCATGTTATCACCATTAGGTCAAGAAGGGCCACCAGGGCCAAAGGCCACCATCATGCATGCCATCTAAGCATTTTTTAATGATGCATGCACTCATTTAAGTCTCCATGCGCATGCATGCAAGTCAAGTGCAAATTAGAAAATAAAGTGACCTAATTAGGTCAAAGATTAGGGTTTTCGCAGTTGAAAGTTATAAAAAGAAGATAAAGTGAAAAGAGACTCACTTTTGATGATTATTATTTTGGAGCTCTTGAATAGCAGCACAACGTGCAGCACAGCAGTTGGGGTTGGAGACGGCGTCTTCAGCTAACAAGGTTTCGGCAGTGAGATATCTGCGCTAGTCTCATTTAGGGTAAGCCATACAGGTTCACCATTTTCTCTTCCATTCATTCATAGTTATCCAGTATACTATAGAGATTGCTGCAGGGGCACGTGTGCAGCTATAAGGGGTTTTCAACCAGAAAGCCCTAATCATTCGCTGGGTCTTCAGATCTCAGTTTTACTTTGCAACCCAAGCACAATTCTCATCATCGACATCTTACTCCAGTACCCGGTGATTATCAGATCCGTTCGTGCTCATCCTGAGGAGTTATCAGCCATTTCGGGATTAGGGGGGCGTGAGCAGCCGCACCTCTAGAACAATTCGCTAGCCTGCCTAGAGACCTCAAAACTTCCGCATGTGCCAGGCATTCTCTCTGGCATGGGAAGGCTATCAGTCCTGCAAATCAGCAGCTTCATCGGACACCTCCTTCACTGAAAACGTCACCCTTAGTTGATCTGGGGTTCGTGCTGCTGAGGTTTCACCGGAAGCAGAAGATATCAGTTCATCTCCGATTCAGCTCTTGATGCATGCATACTCTCTCAAGAGCAATCCAGCCAGCTTATGAGAGGTAAGTGTTCATTCTATCCCACAAACCCTAACCCTAATTTTTGCTATAAAATAGGGATTTTTGTATGGCAGTTTGCATGCCCGGTTGTATCAACATATTTGCTTAGAATTAGAAAATATCGGGGTTTGGGATATTACATATTGTAATACTTTTATTTTGCATCTATTTGTTGAGAATAAAGAAGCTTTGGAGGCTATACCGTGTAGTTCTTGTATTGTGTGAATTCCCAGCGTCATGCTGCAAATGTGATAACTGCATTTTTTTCGAATTTTGTGCTTTTTCGTGTTCTAGCTTTAGAGGATTCAGCTGAATCAGTAAGAGTTTAGATTTGGCAAGTAAGTTTACTTGCTTTATTTATTCATATTGTGTATGTTCAAAGATCTAAGTTTTTGCTTAAATAAGATTATGTTTGCATGTTTTTTCCTTCCATACATTTATATCTACATCTCACGGTTTTGTGCAAGTTTTTGTGATCTAGTTGTAGTTTCCCAATGGAATGAGGTGTGGATCAAGATTGACACCAATTCTTATTCAATAAGCTCAAGACATTGACCCTCTGTGCTCCACAAAAGGACCTTCCTCATGCTTTCTTGTTATCCCAATAGCAAAACCAATCTTCTCTCCTCTTTCTCTTTCATTAAAATTAAAATTTCCTTGGTTACTATGTTTGTATGAGCATCTAGTTTTATAATATGCAAAATTCTTTCATTAGATCTCATATATAAACTTTCAAAGCTAGATCTCGTTTTCAAAAAAGTTTCATAAGCATCTTCGATCTAGTTTAGGGAAATCGTCATTTTTCACAAGGCATCGAAAGTAGATCTAAAAATTTGTTGAATGCATGGTTGTTCCCTTGAATCTAAAAGGTTTTATTTAGCAAATCAAGTGCTTTAGATTGGCTGCCCCAAAGCTAGCCAAGATCCTCAAGAGGACTTGTCCTCTTGAGTTATTTTTTGTCTTTTCTTAAAAGTACTTTAACTTAGTAATTTTCAGTAGTTTTTTGGGGTTGTCCAAAGACACATTTAAAGTGTTTTGGGGCACTTTACACTAATTAAATCTTGCTGGTTTTAGCAGGTCTGTCCAAAAAGAGGAGGAGGTGTTGTCTGAAAAGCGAATTTTGGGTTTTCTCCTTGGGAGGTTAATTTGAATGTGAGTCTATCTTAAAATAGCCACCCTCGTTGCTTTTGATGCATGCAACTGTTCGATCGAAACGCAGTGGTGCAAAGCATACACAACAGAGCCTTGGTAAATTTTAAGGATTTTAAATTGAAATTTGTTTGTTTGTTTATTAAGTCCCCAAGAATCTCTTTCAGATTGAAAATCCCTAATCGGGAGCTCAAGGAGTGTAAATTGCACGAAAAGTAGAGAACAACACAACAAATAAATAAATGATAGTTTTCTAATTAGTCCTACCATGCATCTCTTTCCCCTTTTCGGTAACTCGGGAAGTCGTGCAGTTAGTATTTGTATTACTTTGAATTAGAAAAATATATATTGTGAAAGTGTTGATCAAAGTAAACTAATCTGGAAAAAGGAAACTAAACTAAAAAAACAGGGAAAATCACGAAAATTGACACACACAGACCCCCCTGGGGGGATGAGTGGGCTCTGAAGAACCTACTCAAACACTTTATTATGATTGGTTACAACGCTTGTTAGGAAAAGGCCACTTGGCTCTTATATAAATTGAACCCACGGGCTTACAAATCTTTTAGAAAAAAAGTTGTCTAAGAAGGGGGAACTCCTGGGATGCTCTGAATGGCCCAAATGTACGTTTTTGGCAACATTTCCTCCTCTTTTTTTATGTACCTGCTAAAAAACAGCAAGTAATATTTGTAAAATGTGCCCAAAAACACTTTGGAAGTGTCTTTGGACAACACAAAAAAAAATCTAAAATTTTTTAAGTTTAAAGTTTATGATAAAAATGCAAAATATAACCAAGGAAAGCAAAATTTCCTTGGGATCTTGGATTTCTTTTTGGGAAGCCACTAAGATTTTGCACTTGGATGCAAGTATTAACTTCAAATTATCGAATAAAATACTATTTTAAACAAGACTAAGATTTACAATTTTGCATGCTTGCTAGAAGAAAAAGTTCCTAAGCTGGATCTACTTAGAATGCTTATAAAACTTTGAATAATTATGAGATCTAGATTTTTTTTAAACACTTGTGAATGAGATATAGCAAATAATCTTGATTAGAATAACTTAGACACTCATAAGCAAGCATAGTAACCAGGGAGAATTTAATTTGAAAAGAGGAAGAGAAGTGAAGCCTAGTATGTTGTTGGAATGAATTAACCAAGAGAGCATTTTCGTGGAGTGTCGAGGGATAGTGCCTCGAATTAGTTGGAGATGGAATGGATTCAATCAAGATCCATGCCTTCTCCATTCTTTACAACCTGAAACTAGATCACAAATCTTGCACACACCTTGTGAGATTTGGATATATATATATATATATATATATATATATATATATATAAAAGATAAAAGCAACATGCAAATAAGCTTATTTAAACATGTATAGTTTGGATCCTTGAACATATATGATATGAATAAAAACAAACAAGTAATCTTACTTGTCGATCCCTACCCCTATTTATTCATTTGAATCTTTCATAGAAAATACACAAAGGAAGCAAGAAATGAGAAGAAGCAAAAGTCACCACATTTGTAGCATGACATTGGTAATCCACACACAAAAGCACTACATGGTATAGCCTCCAAAGATTCTTTATTCTATAAAAAGGAATGAATACCACAGTATTACAATAGCCACCAGCTCTTCATCCAACTCTAACTAGTTTGGAATGAGAGGGTTGTGCTTTATTTATAGCTAGAGCAGGAAGGAGTGGGTGCATCTAACACTTGAGTTGAAGAGTGTAGTGAGCTTTGAGTTCGCGAGTGATTTAAAGGACAATCTTGAGTTTGAATGAAGTGACATCATAGAGGAGGCGCCACCTCCCATGAGGTAGGCGACCTCACTCTACCTATTCGCCATCACACAAAACGCTAATCCAATCAAACATGTGTCAAGTCCGTGAGGTTGGCCTCACCTCACCAACCTTATATGATCCGCCACCTCCAAAATATATCCAAATTTTGACACCTTTCATATGGATGAAGTCGCTAACTTATGAGGGGTCCACTTGCCATGTCACCCCACTCTTTAGTTGACTTAATTTTGACTTGTAATATTTGACTTTAGTGCCAAATTGTTGCAACTTTAGCATTAAAATGTTGTTTTGACGCACCTTTAGAGAAATAATACCTTACGGGATGTTTTAGCTGCCCGAATCATAGGAAACATGGCCTCTAGGATAAAGAGAATGCTTTGAGTGTGAAAACAAGCATCCCCACGCCAAAATCGGACTCCGAACCCATCTTCTATGCATTTTACAATTTTTTTAATTAAACCATTAAAGAATGGCCTAATTTTGTGGGAAAAAATAATTTTCTCAAAAATGAACAAAAACCTAGGGGCACCTAGCAGATGTCCATACAACTCAATTCAAATGCCTAGCATGTTTATAAACATTGACAGAGAGAATCTAATAACCACCTAAGGCCTAACCACCAAGACGACTACCCCAACTTTGGAGGTGTGAGTAAAAAACTCAGAAATTATTAATCGTTTGTTCAACAACAAATAATTACCAAGGGAAAAAACACTCTGGGCTAGTTGGCTTGATGTCTAAGTCTAGTAACCCGATTCTTCTATAAAATTGACCATGCTAGCACATTTTTTACAATTTCCCCAAGGGGGTATGAACATGTGTTACAAATTTTTTTGAAAAATATCATAACAAAAGTTTGGCGGACTTTTTGAACTCTGATCAATGAACGAGTGTGCTTGTTCAAACTTTGTCGGCTCGCCTGAAAGTCCAACTAGGGGCAACTTAGTTGGTAACACAACTAAGCACATAAAGCCTTAGTAATATTAATAGGGTCTTACCCCCTTGGCTTCGTTAGGAGTTAAGCCTAAATAGAGGTGTCAGGATCAGGTGACAGTACCTGACTCGAGACTTCCCCCCAAAGGACGCACTTAGCAGCTTGAAGATTTCTTCTGCGTTTTCCCCAGGGTGCGTAAGAGGTGGCAACACACCTCCCTTGGGGTCATATCACCATCTATATAAGATGAGCTCCTCCTATTGTAATGGTTGTTGGTGAATTCGATACTCTTGTGCTTGTTCTATTGTTCTATTTTGCTAATAAAGGCCATAAAATTTTGACATTTTATCTATCATGTGTGGCTTCCCATCCCATTCATCATTCTGATTTGATATGCTGAAAATTACCACTAAATTCTGCTGCAATTAGGAATTCTATAAGACGGCTTGCTTATTGAAGGAAGTTAAAATGAGGTGCTACCTGTTTACTTTTCTTGCTGTTCCTGTTTTCAGATTTATTCATTTCTGTAATATCATTTCAGTGGAAGCATACATCATGTATTCAGTTCTCAAATAGGATCACAACTAAATGTTTAGGAATGTTCATAAGTAGAGCACCTTTAGAAGAGATTACAAACAATTTTAATTTCCAGAAATTGAATGAGCAGCCATGAGTAATTTTGTGAATGTTTATAACACCAAATTTACTAATGCATTTCCACCTATTTCCTTCCCTCTTAGTGATTCTCAACTCCATATGCCCAAAGCTAATCATAGGCACTAGTCATACACCTCCAACCACTGATAAAATAAACCTAATCAATTTTTTGTTTTGCTAAACTCTTCATTACCCTAGGGACACTCCCTTGCACCAGAGGAGAGCCGGTCTGAAGTGAGGATGGTTATTAAGGTGACAGTGAGACCCCTCTTGAGTTGCTCATAGCTAGCATTCCTTTAGGACTTTATAGCTTAAGTGCTAGTTTGACAGGTAACAGCTGTATTAAATTTTTCATATTTTTTCAATGCATATTTCTCCAGTACATAACAGGCAAAACATCATGACAATGAGGGAATGCAGAAGAGGCTTTACTTCACACAATATCACAGAGATAGGATGCATGAGGAATTTAAGTGTAGACTAGTGGAAGGGGAGAAACATGAGACCCAAAAGACATGGAATTCAAGCCATTGACATGTATATTCTGGATTCAGTAACACCCTTTATGAATGGATTTATATGCCTTACTTTTATACCAAATATTTGTTGTTCCTTATATCTTAGCCACTACAGCAAATTAATGCCATTGACGATCAGTGAATTTATTCCTAAGGATGTGAATTTGTTCTCTTCTGTGCCATGACTTATCATTTTATATATTATTTGGCTGCATACTAATAGAATTTGCTAGTGAGAACAATCCATGCCATTTCAGATGATCACAGATTTACAACAAAGTCTTCCTCAAACAACATAAATAGTTAAGACTGAGGTCTCCTGCATTCAGTGGTTTCAAGATAGTTGTGCATAGGAAGAGTTAATCCGTGGCACATTTTTTGCATGTCAGAAAAATATTTAAGTAAACAAGATAGTTCACTTGCCTGATGAATACCACTTTCGTGTGCAAAAGCATTGGCTCCAACAATGGCCTTGTGTGGTTGTACAGGCATTCCAGAAAACTCTGCAACCTGATCTCAAAAATTACACTTTTGTTAAGAATGGCATTATGAGTAAACCAAAAATCTCTAGAATTCATGTAACCGGAAATTAGAATGATAGCTTGGAAAACAAGGCCTGAGCATACCATTTTACTTGCCATGGTTATTTGTTTTGTGTTGATTCCAGTGTGAAGGCCCCCTAATTGGTCTTCCCCACGACATTTTATAGCCATGACTACCTACAGAAAACCGATATACACATATTTAGTAATATCCAGCTATAGTGGAAACAACCCATAGTGTGAATCTTTCCAGAAAGGCTATTACTCCACAGCATACATGTAATGTCCCTTTCCAAATAGTCACCTCGAGCGACTCATTAGCCTATCTAGTTCCCGTAGGCTATAGTTGGCAAAAAAGAGAATTAATTAATTATTAATGTCACCTAGGATAAAAAGACTTTATAAACTGACATTAGTAATTAATTTATTTAAAGTGACTTAAGTCACTTTATGATAAAGTGAGTGGGAAATAAAAGTTGAGTCATAAAGTACTCACTTCGAAATTAAAAAGGGGAATGGGGGTCACTTTCTCATAAAAATCACTTTTTAATATTTTAATGAGAGAAAAGGTCAAGAGAAGTTGAAAACTCACAAGGGGGCAAAAGTGAAAATACAAAAAGGGACATGAGAGCTCATTCTCTTATTCTTGTCTATTTTGCATTTGGATATTAAGAGCTCTTGAGCTTCAAGCTTCTCTTGGACGACACCCTAGGAGGAGGTGAATGGTTTCGATAGGGAGACGAATCTATCCCAACCATTGTTGAGGAGGAATCATCTCAGGTTTCTCACTTGTTCTTTACCACCGTAATTTGGTATTGCATATTGTGTTCAAATCTGAAGATCTTACCATTATACAAGCAGCTTCAATGATTATCTAGAGAGGGGCGCACTTGTGGTTAGAGACACTTTCTCTTTGGTAGGAGGTGCACCAGTTGTTGCAGTCATTCACCCCCTTTCATTTCAGGAAGAGCTGAGGTCAAGTTTGCACCTTGGGAGAGAGAGAATGCAGTGTGTTATAATCTCATGGTACAATTTCATGATTTTATCTTATGATCGTAATCTCTATAGTATGATCATATATTAGTATCATGTTTCAATTTCATGATTTTATCTTATGTAATACATTATGATGACAATGAATAAGAAAACTACATATCTTTTGACTCCTGAGTTAATGGTTCTATTATCAATTCTAGCTGCATGATCTATGGTTCATTCTTATATATTTGTGATGATAGACACTCTATATATATATCGTGACCTATGCCAGGGTTCTACATGCAGGTGACAGACACTTGAATCCCCGTGTCAAGCAACCAAAATTGGTATGTAGTTCTCATTGTATCACACTGGAAAAAGGCCACAAAACATGCATATACTAAAAAATTGCATGCCATATGTTGCATTTTCTCATTTTAAAGTTGTTTGAAGTCAAAATTTTGTCATTTCAATCACTTCAAGAAAGATAACCAAGAAGGATATTGAACATTTACAATTTTTTACATAAATGATCTATATCATGGATGTAATCAAAGTAGAAAGTCGTCTTCACATCATTCAAGCTCAAGTATACATCATGCAAGGACCACTATGTTTCATCAACCATGACTTGAGGCAATTTAAGACTACAATAAAATTCAACTTTGAGTTGCAAACACACTATCTTGTAGCCTTTAATTAAACTCTAGACAAGAAAACTTCAAATTATATGTAAGGCCTGCCAAGCTTACCTCTTCCAATGAGGCATTCCCTGCTCTTTCACCAATGCCATTAATAGTCACCTCTAATTGCCTTGCCCCTGCATAGGCACCCTGGATTTATAATTTCATACCACCCAATGTAATAAATTAGATTTTAATGACAAATAATACAAACTTCAAAAAGAAAATTTATTTCAAAGAACAGGTCCAATAGAATCTTTACAGCCAAGGTGTTTGCTGTAGAGAGACCAAGGTCATTATGACAGTGTGTTGAAATGATCACATTCTCAATGCCAAGAGTATTAGCTCTAATATCTGCAATTAATTTCCCAAATTCTGTAGGAAACGTGTATCCCACAGTGTCTGCAATAATTATAGTAGTCGCCCCTGCCTTGATAACTTCTTCCAGTATTTGGTAAAGAAATTCACGATCAGACCTAGGGAAGCAAGAAAAGGTATTACAACAGAGGCATTTAAAAGCCATGAATATATAAAAGCTTCTAGATATTCTAGTAAACATCTAGTCTATAAATGGTTTTCTTAGGGTAGCCATATTCCAAAAAAGAGTTAAGATAAAGAAAGGAGAAATTTTTAATAAAAAAGAAAATTTGATAACACAGGAAAAAGAAATGTTTCCATTAAAATACAATTATTTGTTAATAAAAATCTCTTTTTAACTATTAATGTATGCAATATGCATATGGAGGTCTTCTTATACAAAAAAATGAAACAGGCAACACATGCAGCCACCACTCGCACAAACTCAAAATTGGGTCTGGTTAGCGACCAACCAACCTAAGAAAATAAATATAGAAATAAAAAATCGTCTAGACCAATTCAAAGAGACAAACATAGAAAATTCCCCCAGCCAATACATAAACATAGACACTAGGCAGCAGGACTAAGGCTAGAATCATGGGATGTGTCATCAGGATCATTTGGAGCAGGTCCCTTCCAGAGGCAATTTCATCCCTAACCACAATTGCTTCTTGTTACTTCCTCTTGTCGCCTTATGCACACCTAGGGGGGAATGAAGCAGAAATCTTCAAGCTGGTCGGTGTGTCCTTGGGGGCAAGTCTCGATTCAAGTATTGTCACTTGATCTTGACTCCTTCGTTTAGGAAAAACTCGTAATGAATCCAAGGGGGGTGGTCCCTAAGAAAGAGTTGTCTAAGGCTCTTAAGTTTTAGTCGTTAATGATGGACGTAAGTTGTTTAGGAGTTTTTTGCAGTAAAATTACTGAGACAAGATTGTTTGCAAATTTAAATAAATATTCCAGCTGCATAACATCAACACAAAAGCAAATTGAAATAAATGCGAATCAGATCAATGCCAATGGAGTCAAAGTAAGATAATGTTGTTGAAATGAAATGTTTTGCAATGTGTCTTGGTCAGTTTTGATTATTAGAATATGAGTTGAGTTACGAGAGGGAGATTCTCGATATACTGAAAGTACTGAGAATATACCCAGAAGATGACGAAAATGGTTCCTCACTCAGAAATGTGGGTTGAATCGGAGTCTCTAAGAAGGTGTCCAACACTACACCAACAAGGATGTAGCCTGACTGTATGTCGAGGTCACTACTCAGTGGTTCCCGCTTCCTTTGAAGAATTTGCCCACGATTGTCAACCATCGTACGCCAAATCTTCGTAATGTTTTTTCGGGTAGTTGATATTATTAATTAATTATTAGATTAATGTGAGGAATTTAGAGAGTGTCGAAAACCGCTTTTGATTCCCCAACGACTAGGCAAAGCCCGTAGAGAGAAAGAGCATACACGAGTTTAAGACAAAATGTGTATTCCAATTTGATGAAACAAAAGATGTTTGTAGAATCAAATTCACTAATGACAAATTAAACTGCAGCTATGTGTCAGTTATTGATCATTCACCAATAATCGGCAAAAAGCCTTTGGTTGGTGGCGAGAGCATACTTCGTGGCAACAAGTCGGGTATGGAATTTAAAGATGATATCAAACAAAAACAACTAAACTATACATCCTTTTTAGAAGGCAGAGTGTGTGCAAGTGTTGATTAGTAAAATGCAAACCATGAAGGAGACTGCAAATCCCCCCAGGGGGGATGGAGTGTGGGCATTGTGTAGCCCACTTGCTCTTTATTCAAATTAGTTACAATAATGCTTAAAAGGGAAAACCCTTTTTTTGACCCTTGAAAAATGGGTCAAAAGAGGCTTTACAAGTGTTGGGAAGAAAAGAAAAGGAGGTGAGGAAAGGTAGATGGATCGTGGGTGCTCTGGATGGCGAAAAACTCAAATTTTCGGCAACAACCAGTTCCATGGTGTGGCATCCATATCATATGACCCATACTAGCAAATATAACTACATTAATTTTCCCACGCAGGGGAGTGGACATTTCGTTTTACAAAGGGGCAATTGCCCTGCAGGAGTGAAAAAATCCTCAAATTTTTCCAAGGTACCACTTGTACAATAATGTACATCTTCATGTACATGGAGTTGCCACCTAGTTGAAATAGGTGGGCAACATCTGGCTCCAACTTGGGGACATGTGTTCGATCATCGGAGAGCGCATGAGAACTCCAAAATCTTGCAACCACAAATTTCTCACCAATAACCAACATAAGACCTCTAGCAAAACCAATAAATAAACAATAAATAATATAAATAAATGAAATTGCTATACAAAATGAAATAGACATACGATTATTCACATCTATATGCATAATGAATAAACAAATGAAATAATACAAAACTTTAATGAAATGCAAGGAAAAGGGTTAGAGATACGTTACAAAGGGTGTCCCTTTGGACACCATGTTGACTCTATGTGCAATAAAACTTGAGCTGTTGACCATTCCTTAGAATGTTCAATGGCTCACCATCCAAGTGACTCAGGTTGAAGGAATTTGGGCCTGCAACTGATCTTATCACATAAGGGCCTAACCATAGGCTGTCAAATTTCCCGTGCTTCCCTGGCTTTTCTCTGCCTTTGTCCCATAGGACAACTGTATCCCCTACTTTGAAATCTCTCTGTCTAGCTGACTTGTCAAAGGGTTTCTTTGTCTTTTCCTGACTTTTAAAGTTTTGGTCATAAGCTTTTCTCCTTATTTCATCCAACTCTACTAACCGATTAACTCTGTTTTGAAGTGCAGACTCTTCTATGTCAAACTCTCGGAGCAGCTGATACACTGGCAGGGTAAGGTGAACTGGCAGCTGAGCTTCTAAACCATAGACTAATTCAAAAGGACTCTTTCCTGTGGATGATTTCTTTGTTATTCTATCAGCCCATAAAGCATACTTTATTTTACTGTCCCAAGACCTTTTGTTTTCCCCAACAATTTTCTTGACTATGGTCATTAAGTTTTTGTTACTAGATTCTGCTTGACCATTTCCTTGAGGATAATAATCTGATGCATGAGATAACACTATGCCATACTTTAAACAAAACGCAGACATTTCTGCTGAACAAAAGGCCTTAGCATTATCTGTTACTATCTTTGAAGGCACCCCAAATCTTGTTATTATCCTATCTTCAAGAAAATCCATGACTACTTTTTCATTTGCAGATTTAGTGGGAATGGCTTCAACCCATTTAGTGAAGTAATCTGTAGCTGTTATAATCCATGAAAAACCATTACTTGAATTATCGTTAAACTTCCCTATGAAGTCTAAACCCCACTGCTGAAAAGGTGCTTCTACCACAACCGGCTGAAGGGGAAGGGCAACTAACTTCTGTTTTCCAGTGAACAATTGACAAGGTTCACATTTTCTCACAAACTGATGCACATCTGAAAAAATGGTGGGCCAATAATATCCAGCTCTAAGAATCTTATGGGTGGTGGTTCTAGCAGCAAAGTGGCCACCACAAAAGCCATTATGAAAGTCATCCACTAGTTTTTTAGACTCATTCTCATCCACACATCTAAGGATAACCCCATCTGGATTCCTCCATCCTAAACCATCTTTAATTAAGATATACTTGGATGCTTTGAGCCTTAAGGCTCTTCTCTTATGACCAACAAGACGACTTGGGCAAGTTAAGTTTTTAAGATAGAAAATAATATCAGAATACCATTGTCACGTCCCCATGCCTCCGACCGGCAAAGAGGACGCGATCTACGAGCTCTATCAGACTGGGCTAAGTGCCCATGAACATGTACAGGCTTGAATAAAATTCATAAACGGAATGCTTAAAGAGAATTTGAACTAAAAACATGCACACAGGAATGTTTATCACACATAGATGCATTGTTTTATCATCATACACAGCTACAATTATTTATCCTTGCACAGCGGAATCAACATGCAATTAAACAAGCATTCATTCACATGTTCATCAATTTCCATTAACAGAAATTATAGAATTGCAGAGGTAAAATGCACAAGATCGCTTATCTTAAAATGAGCTTCTTCCGCAACCAGCTACGTCGCTGCAACGTTCCTCCCAACCATAGGCCAGCGTGCTCATCAATCTCTCAGCAACGCTGCCACCCCCGAGCTGGGCATGATTCTCCAAGGAATAAGGGAACTAGCAGGCTGACACATAGCCAAGGATGTCCAAAACACACAGCCAAGCCAACTTAGTTGGGTTTATCAGGCCATTAAGGAGCTGATGGAGGCAATTTACTAAGCTGGTGGGCTCATTACAGAGCCAAGAACACCCACACCAAAACTAGCCTGACCTCTAAGACACCCATCCACACCCAACACAAGGAATCAGTCCCTTCTCTGCTACACAGTCCCTCAGGCCCTGCATTCCCTTCCAGTGCTATTCAGGGGTGATGGAGAAGAAGGCCAGCCCTCTAGCTCTGCCTGTGTGGTTTCTAGCACCAGGTTTATCAAGCAACTAAGCCAACACCCTTGCTCCCAATACAGTCCGAAGGCCAACAATTGCACTCCGGCAGTTAAATTCAGCTCTCACAGCTTAAACAGGGAAAAACTAATTACACAGCCCCACACATAACAGCAAAAACGACTCACACATGAGGAAACACACACAGCCCTGAAGCTTATCATTGCACACAACTCACAGCAGGGGAAAAACGTTCCAAATGGTCTGTGCGTGAGGCCAACAGTCAGTGGGGCAGCCAAAAATGTGAATGGCTCTTCCCAGCCATGATAAAAACACATGAAATCACAAAAACGTGAATGGAAAAATGCACCAGCAGCTCCAAAAACGTGAGGAAGACAACCCAGGCCCTGGCATTACAAAAACGCCCTCCCATCCATGGGAAAAATGAAGCCACAGCCAAAAACGTGAAAGGAAAAACACACAGGAAACTCCAGCTGCTCCCCAAAACGTGAGAAAACTCAAAAACGTGAATGCCTAGCAGAATGGCATACGATTTTGGGCCTTTTCTTTGCCCAAGAAGTCAAAACACGTTTTTCCAAAAATGGGTCTCTGCCCAATTCGAAATTGGTTGCCCATACTCTTCCCCTTCCATGCAATAACTGCCTCAACCACCAGCAGTCTTTCTTCAATGAAAGTGGTTGGGTAAAAACAAGAAGAAGTCACATGGGTATTTTCCCTTATTGGCTAAAGTTGGACAATTTCCCCACATCCTTACCCTTGGAAGATCATGCCCCATTCGATTTAGTTGCCGCGGCCGTAGCTGGTTGTGTTCATTTTAATTAATTATAGATGCATATTTACATAATGGCCAACATAATATGTGCCGCATGCCCCGATATTCAATCGGTGACAATTTTAAATCCCAAAACATAGCATTACTGATCGATGGCGGGGTCTTGGCCTTTAACTCCACACCATGATCATTACAATATATACATCATATACATCTAATGTAACGAGGTCAAGACCGGGACATGACAACCATTCAACTTGCTCAAGCTTTAACAAATCTGGGGATGAATCTGGAATATCAATCTCACAAACCATATTCTGATCAGCCAAACCTAAAGCCTTCTCATTACCTTCC
>LPNX010933079.1:117553-144483 GCA_001517045.1 Pseudotsuga menziesii
ATATCTTTTTTTTGGAGGAAAAGGCTTTGGTCAAAGCCAAAGTTAGAGCTTGCTAAAGTGGAAAACTCCACCAAGAGGGGCACTAGTGTAAAAAGGCTCCTCCAAAGATAGAGCATGCACCAAAAAGCCCCCACATGTGGAGCGCTAGGGTAAGAGGGCCCACACATCATGAAGATCTACCAATTTTAGTGGGGCGTCAAGCTAAATAGTAGGGCGTCTAGCATAATGGAGGAAGCCACTAAACTTGAAGGGAGGGCGTCCACATTTGGGGGACGTCATATATTTGGAGGGAGCGCTAATTTAGAAGGGCGCTACCCTAGTTTAGAGGAGGGCGTCAATGTTAAAAAAGGAGGGCGCTACCATCAATTTGGAGGAGCGCTAGCTAATAGGGAGACGTCACCAAATTAAGAGGGCACTATTTGGATGGAAGCGTCACTATTTTAGAGGAGTCAAAGCCATATTTGGAGGGGCGCCTAGCCTATGGGCCCACGTTTTTACCAAATGAAGTCCAAGCCATTGATTGAGAGGAGGATCTTGGTCAAATACCTAGATCTAAGGGTGTATATTGGTTTGACGTGGATCAAGCATCCTAGCCATTGATCAAGAATTAATCTAAGGGTGTAGATTGATTGAGAGGAATAAAAAGTCATAAACCTAGATCTAGTGGTGGAGATTTAACCTAGATCCAGATCTAATCTCAGCCATTGATCTTCAAGGGGTTGGGGTCTTCCTCAACTATATAATGAGGGTCTCACTCCCTCATTACACAGGATCTTTCATGCTATTGTTATGCTGCTGGAATATTTCTCCACTATTCTCTCAAGCTCTTGTGCTATTGTAAATTTTTGCCCTAGTTGGGCCATTTAATCAAGTAAATCTTTGGAGGAAGTCTTGGTGTCTACATTTCATGCTTCTTGTGTAAGGTATCTTGCTTCATTTTTATTTGATTTTGCATATTGTATTAGCTTAGATAGCTCTCCACAAAGTATTTTGTGGAGAGACTTGTAGGTAGAAGTTTTTTTACCTGCATTTGTGAGTAGATTAGTAAGTTCCTACAAAGTATTTTGTAGGATTTATTTATATACTCACCTCTTGGCTTACATTGTGCAGATCTCATAAGTTTGTTTGCAGGGAACTAGAGCAAAGGAGTACCCTTTCCATTGATTTAAAAACTCCGATTTTATTTTCGCACTTTTGGAAAAAAGGGTTTTAAAACTCAGTTTTTATCACTGTATAGTGATAAAAACCTTGGTTTTAAAGCCCCAACCCTTAGTACATTAGTATAGGCTTTTATTTCTGCAATTTGAGTATCATTTAGGTGGCTGGAAACTCTGTTTTCAGCCCTCTAAACTTCATATTTCTGTTATATGTTCACTCAGATTTTTTACTGTAATATAGTGATTTTTTGGTACTAACGTTTTCTAACAAATTCTTTGAGTTTTCTGTGATTTACAGCAAGTAAACCTTGCTGGTTTGTGACAGGTTTTACACAGGTGAAGGGGAGGTGCTGCCCAAATAGGCCCAGAAACACCTCAACCTTCAACCGGTTCAAAAGGGGTTCAAACCCTCACCTCTCTCTCTCATTTTCTGATTATTGTAAACCCCAACGAGAGTTTCTCTTGGGGTATTCCGCAAAGTTTTATAAGCTCTTGTAACACATATGTAAATAGATTAAGAAGTAAAGTAGATCACTAGTTCTATTTCCATTTACCCACCTATCTTTGTGACAGACCACCATCTCTGTCACAAAGATTGAAGTGAGGTTAGTTTACTGTTTTATTCAGTTACATCTAGTTTACTGTTTTACTTAGTTTACTGTTTTATTCATTCACCCACCTATCTCTGTTACAGACCACCATCTCTGTAACAGAGATTGTTGTGAGGTTAGCTTAAGCATTCAGTTTTATTTTTCTATTCACCCACCTATCTTTGTGACAGACCACCATCTCTGTTACAAAGATTGTTGTAAGGTTAGTATAATCAGTTTCCTTTCTACCCACCTATCTCTGTGACAGACCACCATCTCTGTCACAGAGATTGTGTGCGGTTAAGCATTACTCTAGCTAGTTATAGTTTCTTTCAAGTTCAGTATTTTTTATTTTTTTGTTAAAAGAAGTAATCATACAACTCACCCATCCTGTGTATCATCTATCCACTTGTCATCTCCCTTTAGAGACTTCAAGTTGGATATGAAAATCAGGAGAAGTGGGGGCTTAGGTAATTAAAGCAACATTTTTATTTTCTTGCTACAATCTTCACATTTAAATTTTCAGTCCAAGATCGAATACCAGCACCTCCCATAAGGGATATCGCTTGGTGATCTTGTTGATAACTTAAAATTTACATTGCATCTTAATCACCCAAGATTTAAAATTAACCCCTAAAATTTACCAACAAAACTTCTTTATTTCCTGCTCCTCTACTCGGTTATCACCCTTCGGGGTACTCGCGAGATACGACAGGGGATAGAGAAGTCCTATTTTAATAGGCATCCATCTGGTTAGTTTTTAAGTTAATTAAAAACAGTGACCTCGGAGGCGACTCGGGGTAGTAGACCGTGGGGGGTCTCTAGGCGCTTTGACGTCCTCCTTGTTGAGCACCAGGCCATTGGGGTTTGACCTGTGAGCTACGGGTGGGCTTTGCTCCCACTTTGTTGAGCGCAACAGCACTCCCTCTTTGACTTGAGAAGTACTAGATTGGGGTAGTCACACCACCAATTCTAAAACTTAACTTCAAGAAGAAAAACTTTAATAAAATTCACTAAAATAAACCAAGAGACATTGCAAAACCGGTTCTACAACACTTTTTCATTTCAGCACTCCAGCATTGCACTACAACTCTTTACTTTCAATATCATTTATTTTTCTGTTTCATTTACTTTCAGTTCTGCAATTGTTATGTGGTGAATGCTTGACTGCTTAAAGTCTTTCCATTTTTCTTTAATTTACTGCTGGTTTAATAATTTGCACTCAAAGCATTTTTCTGCTATATTGTAAATCTTGTTCATTTGTTTATATTGATAAATCATCTGTATATTGCTTAATATCTTGGTTCCTTATTGTTTATAATTGTATCATTCATTCATCTCGTTGTACAACACCTAAGCTATAGTTTAATTGTAACTTAAATCTCAAATTCATTTGTAAGTTTATAAAGTTGTAATCCACCTTTAGACTCCATTTGTAATAGGCACTGGTCTTTATTTATCTCAAGGTCTGCTTGTCATTAAAAGAAATCTGTGCATTTGCATGCTGCTTGTCATTCCTTAGATATTATAAAGTCTTAGCCTTAGTCTTAATAAAAGATCCCTTTAATTAATTTGTAATTAATTAATAAATCTAGAACTTAGCTTTCCTGTAGGGACTACCCCCCTTGGCTCTGTTGGGATCTTGCCTAAACGGAGGAGTTGTGGACTGTGGTGACAGTTGTCCCCAGCTCTCACTTGCCCCCAAGGACACACAAAGCAGGTTGTGACTTTCCTACGTTTTAAAGTGTGAATTAGGCGGCAACAGACACCATAAGCAGGATCACTTAAAATCCGTAAAATATACCAAGAGCACTTGCACAACGTTACATCCACTAGCTTTATTTCAGGACTTGTTTATTTATTAAGGCATTGCAAAGTGTTGACTCCATAAAGGCACTGATATTTTAATCTATGTGTGATTGTTATATCTGGATCACTCGTCTTTGGCATATTTAAATCTTCATCTGTAAATGCATCTTTATTTCATAAAGTCTTGAATTATTGTTTATCTTTTAATTCTCTTGATAGCAACATGGATTGCTTTGTCTTATGTGTCGAATTCATAATAAACAAACACATTTAATCACAATAACTCCTAAGCAACACCCATCCACATCCGTAACCAATTAAAACACTTTAACCACATTGAGCCATAGAAAACTCTTTGTTAAGAACTACCCCCCTTGGCTTCGTTAGGAGTTAGCCTAAACGGAGGAGCTAGGAGTAGGTGACAGTACCTAGCTCTGTGCTTGCCCCCAAGGTCACACCTCTCCTACTTTCCTAAGTGAGGAGACAACTTTCAGAAAGTTTGTGCTGCTGGTGTCCAATCGACAAACAACAGTGTTGATATCCTTGACTGGCGTGACATCTGAGTTCTTTCAGAGGTCTTAGATATCGTAGGTCGCGAATTTAGTTTCCTTTCCTCTGTCATCCTGAATAGAATCACCTTACAGGGCAACTACAAGATTCGTGATAAAAAAGCTATTTTTCACATGGGTTATTAGCATGGATCATTACAGCTTTAACCATTCCAGAGCCTTGTTCATCATATTTTCCTTATCAGAACTGAGATTCATTAGTCCATTGAGATGCTTTCATTTGATGACCTAGTTCATATCAGCAAAGAAGCAGATCAGATGTGGTACACACAGACACGGAGGGGCCTATAAGATGGAGACAGGTATATATGGTGAGATCAGGTATATGCTTCTATAGTTTGATTTTGCGCTATGATGTATGTCAAACACCTATGCTTGTCTTGTTAGGATGATTATGGCGACCTATGCTTATATTGTACTAATGCTTGAACTTGTGCCATGAGTAATCAAAGAACTTGATGTGAAGGTTGTTGCTTATGCCATGCCTGTACAAAGAGTAAACCTTAGTGCTTTGTTGGTTCGATGTGTCACATGTCCCCATACATCCAGTTCATCCATTTTTTGAAATTTATCCCATGACTTAGATTGATTGAGACTTGTGAGATTGAAGATCGTTTCCCCATCTTGACTCATGTACATGATAGAGTCCATGTTGTTTTGTGTCTCTGGCTATGAAGTATGTGGCTTGGCCAGTATGGCTGGGTTCACTGAGAAGTTCCCCTTTAGTCCTCAAAACAAGTGCTCCACCAAAAAAGTGTTGCTAAACACTAAAGCATTGGAACGCATAAAAGCTATATCAAAAGGATGCAAAAGTATAAAAAGTTTAAAAGGTAGTCAGTGGCCAAGGGGTTGAGCATTCATTCTTTGTATAATGCAAGGCTCATCTTCCCTCCACAATGGCAGAAGGGAGAGGTAAACCCGTCGAGGCTATGGACTTCTTGCTGGCAGTGGGTCTAGGTCTTAGTCATTTACTAGAGCCCAGAAGGATTTCCAGGCAACTTGCTCTTGTAGGTTGGCTACTATCTTGTGAAAAAAAATTTTATGTAAAAAATAAGATCAATGGTCAAAGGATGAACAGTCACTCTTTGTATAGTGTTTGACTCATTTTCCCCCACGGGGAAATAGGGTGAGACTAGACTGCAAACACTATGTCTTTGTCAGTATTGGAGCCCATAAGGCTTCCAAGGCACCTGCCTTTGAAGGTTGATCTATGTTGCAAATAAGTGCAAAGTAAAACTTGCTAAAGTCTAGAGGAAACAAGCCCAAGTACTTTATCCACCTGTGAGACACCTAGAGCACGGTTCCCAAGGCAGTGACTCAAAAAACAACATGGCTTATATTTGTTCCAGACATGCCCAGACCAATACTATGGTTTCAGTTTTGAGAGTTTGGCCCCATATCTTTCAATAAGTGATTATTATAACTTTATTATTGGCCAAAGAATTAAATCTTATTACAAATGGCAGTGATATTTGGTTCTCCTAGAGCAGTGCAGTGTTCTAGGGGGTATGAGTAGTCACTTATATCAATCTTCTGTGTCTTCAGATCATCCAATGCAATCATTTTTCTCCAGTCCTCATCCTGGGAAAAGTTATGGTGGTTTTATCATTTTCCAGAGGATGTACCAGCAAAATTTTAGGTTTTTTAAAATTAAATTTATTTTTATAAATATTTAAATAATAAAATAAAATTTTATATTTTATATATTTAAATTTAATTGATACACAATAACATTTCATACCGATCCATTACAATTGATAAAGAAGAGGGACCTCTGTGGCAATGCGAGATTTAGTTGAAGTCTAGGGTGAAAAGGCAGCAGTCGCAACCCGGTACAGACCATACCTCAGCATTAGCGAATCATACCTTCCCCTCTCGCATGGATTACCATAATCTAGACGAGGTGGATTACACCGCCGACCCATATGACAAGATATCGGTTTTTTACTAAACCCTCTGGGTTTAGTGCAACGGTTCCTTAGCGGACTTCCAGCTGGGAGCTCTCACCTCGAGATGAAGATGGCGAATAGCGGAAGCCCCAACAAGACGACGGTCATGACGAACCAGAACTGCATCCCATATGCCTCAGCGGTCAGACCACTTGCCCCATAACTCGGAGGAGCCTCGCTTACCCTCTTCAGCTCGCAGGAGACGGAAACCCTTGGTCTAACCTTGGATGTGGATTCTGTTGTCTGCCGATTGCACACTGTTGCCCACCTATTTCGACTAGGTGGCAACTTCATGTACATTACCAATGTACATTATTGTGCATTTGTACCATGAAAAAATCTATGTATTTTTCACTCCTGTAGGACAATTTGCCCCTTTGTACACAAATGTGCGCTCCCCTACGTGGGATAATTAATGTAACTTTATATGTCGGCATGGGTCATTCCTCTAAGGATGCCACCATGGACTTTATTATCAGGGAAGTCCCCTTCACCGAGTGTTTTTTTCCCCTTCCAGTTGATTTTGTCATTTAACAATTTTAATTGGTTGGGTTTTTCACTCACCAATCCTCCAAAGTGGTGAATTGGCATTCTGATAATCAAGCCCATGAGGTGGCTAAGGTTTCAAGTTGTTTTCCATGACCATGCTAGCTATATTTTGTAGGCTTGCGGAATTTCGTTAGGATTTTAACTTTTATTTTGATTTTTCCTAATTAATTAACTTTACCATTTGGTGGTTAATTAATTAAGTTTTGATGTAATAATGTAATCTCTTGAACCTTGGCATTTTGTAATAGGGGCTATAAATGCAAATGAAAATGCTATGACACCCCCTAAGCCATTGGTTCAAGTCTCATGTCATTCTGACAAGGGGTTAGGAAGTTAGAGCAATTTTAGTTAAGACAATAACATTTCATACCATCCCATAACATTTCATTTCATCCCATTTAGTTGAAGTCTAGGGTGAAAAGGCAGCAGTCGCAACCCGGTACAGACCATACCTCAGCATTAGCGAATCATACCTTCCCCTCTCGCATGGATTACCATAATCTAGATGAGGTGGATTACACCGCCGACCCATATGACAAGATATCGGTTTTTTACTAAACCCTCTGGGTTTAGTGCGACAGTTCCTTAGCGGACTTCCAGCTGGGAGCTCTCACCTCGAGATGAAGATGGCGAATAGCGGAATCCCCAACAAGACAACGGTCATGACGAACCAGAACTGCATCCCATATGCCTCAACGGTCAGACCACTTGCCCCAGAACTCGGAGGAGCCCCGCTTACCCTCTTCAGCTCGCAGGAGACGGAAACGCTTGGTCTAACCTTGGATGTGGATTCTGTTGTCCGCCGATTGCACACTGTTTCCCACCTATTTCGACTAGGTGGCAACTTCATGTACATTACCGATGTACATTATTGTGCATTTGTACCATGGAAAAATCTATGGATTTTTCACTCCTGCAGGACAATTTGCCCCTTTGTCCACGAAATGTGCGCTCCCCTACGTGGGATAATTAATGTAACTTTATATGTCAGCATGGGTCATTCCTCTAAATATGCCACCATGGACTTTATTATCAGGGAAGTCCCCTTCACCGAGTGTTTTTTCCCCCTTCCAGTTGATTTTGTCATTTAACAATTTTAATTGGTTGGGTTTTTTCACTCACCAATCCTCCAAAGTGGTGAATTGGCGTTCTGATAATCAAGCCCATGAGGTGGCTAAGGTTTCAAGTTGTTTTCCATGACCATGCTAGCTGTATTTTGTAGTCTTGCAGAATTTCGTTAGAATTTTAACTTTTATTTTGATTTTTCCTAATTAATTAACTTTACCATTTGGTGGTTAATTAATTAAGTTTTGATGTAATAATGTAATCTCTTGAACCTTGGCATTTTCTAATAGGGGCTATGAATGCAAATGAAAATGCTATGACACCCCCTAAGCCATTGGTTCAAGTCTCATGTCATTCTGACAAGGGGTTAGGAAGTTAGAGCAATTTTAGTTAAGACAAGGTTTTTTTTTCCTAGGAAATTAATTTAATTTCCTAGGGTGAAAAATTAAATTATTTGATTTTGAAGG
Organism: Pseudotsuga menziesii; assembly: GCA_001517045.1. Classification (NCBI taxonomy): domain Eukaryota; kingdom Viridiplantae; phylum Streptophyta; class Pinopsida; order Pinales; family Pinaceae; genus Pseudotsuga; species Pseudotsuga menziesii. The sequence goes on from LPNX010933079.1 coordinate 125,709, forward strand.
AAAAATCAAATAAGGCCATGGTAATTAAGTTTGGGGGGTGGCTAAACATAGTCAAAATTTCATTTAAATAAACCCCCCCCATGGTCAAAATAAATGTTTGAAGATCGCCTAAGTGGGGCGTCCCTCTTGTCTTAATAAAAGATAAAAAATAAAAAATAAAAGATTAAAAGATAAAATAAAAAGATAAAAATAAAAAATAAAAGATAAAATAAAAAGATTAAAAAATAAAAGATTAAATATAAGATTAAAACAAAAAAATAAAAGATAAGAATAAAAATGAAAAAATCAAAATTTGAGTCAAAGGAGGCCCCAGATAAAAAAATAAACAAAAAAAATAAAAGATAAAAATAAAAAAATAAAAAATAAAATAAAAGATAAAATATAAAAGAATAAAAGATTAAAGATTAAAAATAAAAGATCAAATAAAAGATTAAAAAATTAAAGATAAAATTAAAATTTGAGTTAAAGGAGGCCGCACTTGAGTCATGGAAACCCTAGATCTAAGGGTTAAGCTTTATTGTGACAGGATCTATCTTTTTGACCATCGATTTGAAGAGGCCCCCTTGCCTATGATCGGTGGATGGCTTGCAAAGTCAACAAACATAGATCTAAGGGTGGAGGAGAGTTAGGGTTTAGATCTATATTTTGAACCCTTAATTTAGGAGTGGGTTTGGGATCTCTTCAACTATAAAAGGAGGGCTCCTCTCCCTCACTCCACACAATTTTCTCATGCTACTATTATGTTGTTGGAATCTCTCCTCTCTTCTCTTCTCCTATCTCCAGCTCTTGCTCATTTTGCTCAAGCCCTAAGAGGCTCTTTTGTATCAATCTTTGCCCTAGTTGGGCCATAATCAAGTGAAATCTTTGGAGGAACTCTTGTCTCATGGTGTTGGCTTTCCATTTTCAAATATGAGGTATAACATTTTCATTTGTGAGTTTATTTTTCATTATACATGCATAGATACCCTTTACAAAGGTCTTTGCAAAGGGGATTTAATTGTGAATGGTTATTTACATCTATTTGTGAGTAGTTTTAGCTAGATCTACAAAGGTCTTTGCAGATCTTTTTATTTTGCTCACCTCTTGCTGTATTTTGTAGATTTCTCACAGTTATTTTGCAAATCCAAGAGTTTGGAAGAAGGCCTCCCAGACCAAGCACCTATCTTGCATTTTATCTTCAAGATCCATTCATTTATTCAGGGTTTCATTTTGTATTTTGCATTTTCGCTCATATTTTTGTCACTGTTTTAAAACTAGGTTTTATTCACTGTATAGTGAATAAAACCCTTTGTTTTAGGGCTTTCATTCATAGTAGATTAGTTTGGTATTATAAATATGCAATTTACTTGTCATTTCAGGCCCTAAAAACCCATTTTTAGGCCACCAGAAGTTCAAGTTTTACATAGTTTCAAGTTCAGATTTTTGCACTGTTTTTTTTGAGTTTTGGGGCTAGCTTCTAACATACTTTCTGTAGTGTTTTCTGCTGTAAATTCCAGCGAAGTAGGTCGCTGTTTTTTGCAGGTTTTTACACAGGGGAGGAGGTGCCGCCAAAATTTCATCAGAAAAAAAGGCCTTAAAAGTTTTGGGTGCAAAAAGGGGTCCACTACCCCATTTTTTCCTCTCTTTTCTATCATTTGTAAACCCCAAAGAGTAGTACTCTTGGAGTATTCTTCAAAGCTCTTTAAAATCATTTGTAAATCTTGTATATGAAGTTAGAATAGTGATAGGATAGAACACTAGTTGTTAGATTTACTTTTCTGCAAGTAGATCTAGTCTTTGCTTTCTGTTTACCCACCATCTTTGTTAGAGGGATTGATGTGTGATTAGGTTAGATGTTTAGAATAGTTTTTTGTTTTTGTTCTTTTTTATTTCCAAGCAGTTAGTTAGATTTACTTTCTGTTGCAAAGAAGTAATTTTACCATTTGCCTTTCGGTGTATCCTCTGTCCCTATCCGTTATCTCCCTTTAGGGAACTCGGATCAGGGTATGAAAAGCAGAAAGACAGGGGCTTAGATTTAATTAGATAACGCTGCCTTGTTTGTTTACGTATTTCTGTACCAAACACATTTGCTTTACCAGTCCAGGGTTCAAGTACCAGCACCTTCCATAAGGAATACCGCTTGGTTGTGCCCTGTTGATAGTTTTAAAAATTAACTTGCATGCTTAACCACTACAAGATTTAAAATGTACCCCTAAAATTAACCAATAATGAATTTAGCCCCTGTTCCTCTACTCGGTTATCACCCTTCGGGGTACTCACGAGATACGACAGGGTGTATAGGAGTTTTAGTAATAGGCATCCATCACATTATTGCTTTAATCCAACTGAAAACTGGTGACCTTTGGAAGCCACGGGGGGTGAGAGACCGAGGGGGTCTCACAGCGTTCGCGTCCTCCCTTGTTGGGCGCTGGCATCGGGGGTTTGATCTGTGAGCTACAGGTGGGCTTGTTTCCATTGTTTTGAGCGCAGCAGCACTCCACCGTTGGATTAAGGGGATACGTGGTAGGGGTAGACACACCACTGTTTGAAAACCTAATACAAGAAGAAAAACTCTAATAAAATTTACTAAAAAGAACAAGAAGCATTGCAAAACAGGCTCTACACTCTAGCAGGGATTTACAATACATTTTCACTCCAGCACTTTACTTTCAGTCTCATTTACTTTCAGTTCTGCAATTGTTTATGTGGTGAATGCTTAATAAATCACTAACATTTGTTTAACTGCTTTAAGTAATTCAACTTAAAGTCTTTCCATTTTCATTTACTGTTGGTTTAATAAATTTCATTTAAGGCATTTTCCTTCTACTATCTCTTGTCTATAACTTATAAATTTGGTTCATATTTGTCTAAACTGTAACTATTTTACTTGTTCATTTGTTTATACTGATAAATTTAGATCATCTGTACATTGCTTAGATATCTTGATTCATTACTGTTTATAACTGTATCATCTATTTGTTTATTCATCTCATTGTTAGATAACATTTAACCTGTGAGATAATTAACCTAGATTACATCTCATTAAAGGCTGCATTCTCTGACTCCATTCTTTAGGCACTGGTTGTATCTGAATAAATGCTTGATTGTCATTTGAGAAATATTGCATCTACATTGGCTGATTGTAATCCTTAGTAAATAGTAAAACCTAAGCCTTTCACCTAATATTATAAAGATCCTTTTAACTCAACTGTTAATAAACTTAGGAATATAGTCTTTCATAGGGACTACCCCCCTCTGGCCTTAACAGAGGAGTTGTGGACTGTGGTGACAGTGGTCCCCAGCTCTCACTTGCCCCCAAGGACACACATAGCAAGTTGTTGACTTTCTTGTGCCCTAAAGTGTGTATTAGGCGGCAACACACACCAAAAGCAGAAATCTTCCAAAAGTTGTCTCCTCACTTGAGAAAGTGGGAGAGATGTGACCTTGGGGGCAAGCACAGAGCCAAGAACTGTCACCTACTCCTAGCTCCTCCGTTTAGGCTAACTCCTAACGAAGCCAAGGGGGGTAGTCCCTAACAAAGAGTTTTCTATGGCTCAATGTGTTTAAGTTAAGTTCTAATGTGTGAATGATGCGGATGGATGTTGTTTAGGAGTTATTGTGATTAAGGATGTATTATTATTAGATAACTGAAAAATTAAACATAAAACAAAAGAGGAATCCACATTGCTATCATAAGATTTATAAGATAAACAATATATTGAGAACTCACAAGATAATGCAACATTCAAAGATATAAACTTTACTAAAAATATCCAATGGACAAATGGCCCAAATTATTAATAATGCATAAAAGAACGGACCAATGCCTTATGGAGTCAACTTATCAAAAATGCTTAAACGTACCGAGGATGTGAGTTTCAAAATAGTGCCGATGAATGTGTTTTGCAATTAATCTTGGTTTATTTTAAAGTCTTTTAATGGTCTTGTTTAAGTTTCAACAAAAGGTATCAAGAGACCAACCGGGAAAATCTTTCGAGTTACTCCGTTAAGGACATGACGGACCGCCTAGTATCCCAGGATGGTATCGCGAAGATTGACCAGCTAGCTGAGAATCTAGACAGCACGGGTTCCAGCGCCCTTACTAGGAATGACTTGAGAAACTTTCTACAATGTTGCTGCATTGGTTTATGGAGTAAAATTTTAATTTGTGTTGTTATCGCGGTCTTAGCAAGTCCCTTCACCGTTCTGAGTACGAGCCCAACTCGAAAGTCGGCAGAGCATACTAAGTGAAGAATGTCAACGAAGTAAATTAATTGAGGGAGAATGTGAGTTGAGAGATTTTATTAAATAAATAAATTAAAACCCTCTGACAGAGAGCGCTCTTGAATTTGTCTTATGACAAAAGTTCAAGAGTCTTAGTTAAACTATATGCTTGATGAAAGGAAATGCAGTAGGAATGCTCTTCGATAGAGAGTGCTCTTGACTTGGATTCTGGCAAGTTCAAGAGACTTAGCAATTAATTAATTAACTTACAAAAATAATAAAATGACTAATCTACCCAAGAATCTCTTTCAGGTTTTTAGGCCTTAATCGAGAGAGCATGGGGGTTAGTAGAAAAACCGAAATAAACAACAACTCTCCGATAGAGAGCACTCTTGATCCACAAAGTGAGATTCAAGAGATTTCTACTTTAAAGCAATTGAAATACTTTTGAAAGATGAGATTTTTAAATGACAAAGTACACAACTTCACAATAAATCAAAACAAGCTAATCTAGCAATTAATGTTCTAAGCAAGAAAATGAAACTATTCTAAGTAAAGCAAATCTAATCTAAGAACACAAAAGAAAAGAACACCACAATCCTCCTGTTATCCAGCTTTTTGTACCATAGTTGGGTTACCTGAGGAGCCGCCGGTTGACAGACATGTTCAATGTCTGATTCCAATGTATCAGTTGATCTGTCTTCATGTCTAGCCAATATTGGCTAGCCAGTTTTTTATTTGAATAATTTTGACCATGGCCCCCCGGGGTTTGTAATAAAATGTGCTAGTAGGGTATTTTTTGAGTGGTTCGATCTCTTGAGACGTAGAATCTCAAATAAGGTATTCCAGGGAGTTTTTTGCCCCTGACAATTATGCTTTGCCTTCAGCCGAGTATAATTGACGAGGTTTTCTCCCGCTTCCTCCAAAGCTGGAATGCCCGATGTTGAATTCTGGGCCTTGGGGGGTTATTAGAGCCCAACTGAGTATTATAAACCTACTAGGCATTATTTAGGTAGAGCATGGTCATGTCCTAAGTCATCTAGACATATAAATTTTTTACGAAAAATCTTTTTCGAACGGGGAAAAAATTATTTTTTAAATTTTTAATTACTTTTCCTAAGTTTTTTAGGTTAATTTTTACATAAATTAAATGGAAAAACCCCGTTTGTAATAAATCGGTCATTCGGACTCCGAATTCAGTGATTAAAGGCTCTAACCTTAAGCCAAAAATTATTCTTGATCGGCCAGCCAGTCAGAACCAACTTTCGGATCATCAGTCGAACACATAATGCCTATTTTCTTAAAAAAGTCAGTCTTGGGGAAAATATTGATTAATTAATAAAAAATGATTATTTTGGAGAAAATCCAAATCTCTCCAAATTAACCCGAATTCAGCGAAATAAAAAGCTAAATGACATGGCACAGAGCATTTATGATGATTCCAATCAATATCGGTCAGTTTCAGATCAAGTATCGGAGTGTAGCAGTTGAACTATCAGTCAGAAATTTGCCCTCTTTGGTCAAATCCGTTTTTTGTTGAAGTGTGAGTTATCTATTGGTTGGGTGATCATTACGAGGGAGGATGAGCCACCTCACCCCCCCTCATTACTCCAACACTCAGTTACAACTCAGTTGCAGCTCAGTTCAACTCCAAATGATCATGCCGTGCTCATTCAATTACTCCGGTGTTACTCTTAGTTTGGTTTTAGGGTTTTAGCCTTCTCTCTTTGTATAAATAGAGGCTCTTTGAGCTCTATTAGGATGGACTTTTGGGCATAGAAACTCTGCAAAAATTGTAACCATTATATTATTGAATAAAGCTTTTCAACTTTGGAGGTCTACAGGATTGTCTCTTCACTGGTGGATGTGTTGTATGAGGTGATCTCTTTCCATGCTTTCAATTTGTTATTTATGTGTTGAATCAAACAACTAGCTTTAGAAGTCTATTATTAGAACATAAGATTTACCATTTGCTGCTGTCAAGTTGGTTTATTATGCAAAGTTTATCATAATGTAGATGGGTACAAATATTCAGTTATATGAAGTATTGATCTTGATTTGCATATTCCTAGCATACTAGTTTTTATTGTTTGATCTCACTGGGTATCAAGTTGGATTGTCTTTACAGATCTCGCCATTTGGAGAAGGGTGCGAGCTTAGCTGCATCAAACTCATCTCCATCATCATAAGAACCTTCTAACATTGTTGACTTTCAGGACCTACAGAGAGTTTGGCTTTTTCCAAGAGGAAAAAACAAGGAGATCTTCCTCCAAAGTTCCATCTCAAATTCTTTCATAAATTTAAACACTTTCTTGGTCACCGAACTTTCTTCCTTTAGTATTCCCTTTTCTCTTTGACTTCTTTTGGTTCCTTGCTTGCTAGCCCCTTTCCTCCTTGACTTATTTGCCTTTTCTCACTTTTTCTTCATCGCTGCCCCGTTCTCACTCTCTTTTACCATCCCTTTTCTTCATTTTGGACAGCCCTAGTGTCACGGGGGATTCACTAGTTGACCAATATCCTAGCACGTTAGTTCATATTGTGGGTTTTAAATTTCTTAAAAATCAGACCAATATATTGCAAGTATTGGGGGAGGTGAGGGGCTTACAATAGGGGTGTAGGGGGGTTTATAAGTATTAGGGTATAAAAAAGGGTATTGGAGAGGTTTTAGGTATTGGGAGGGGGTTTCAACAAAAGGAGTTTGGACCAATATCTAAAGAAATTAAGGGTATTCTTTAATATTCCATGATTGAACGTGCTATGTGAGAGGTTCACTTAGTGAAGTCCCCGTGCCTAGTGTGCCGTAATTTTTCTTCCTTTTTTTCCTCTTTTTGCCCTAGGTTTTGGGCCTTCTTCAACCTTGTTATTGGCATTTTCTTCCACTTTTTGTTCACTGTCTTGTTTTGTATTTTTTATGACAACCATTTGTTTTCTCTTTCGCTGCCCCGTTTTCTTCAATTTTTGTCCTCCTTTAGCTTCATAGTTGGCTGCCCTCTTCCTCCCTTTATTTGGTTTTGACCCTCTCTTTGTTTTCTCGCCTTCTTTCCCTCACCTTCTTTTGTTTCAACCCTCTTTTCCTTTGCTCTTTTGGCCCTCTTTCAAACTTCTTCTCTTTTCCCTTTTCACAGGTTTCAGAAAGATCTCCAAGTAAAAGTAAAAGCACTCTCCTTTTTGTGCAAGTCCTAATATCAGTAGAGTTGTTTTTCTTTCTTTTGAAAAGTCATTTCAAGGATTAAAATCCTCAAGGCACATTGTATAAAGTTTAATAAAGATCTTTTGTTTGAGTGGGGTTTTTAAGTCCCCACTGCCATCCTCCCCCATTTGGGGAGGATTGTGTTGTGTCCATCTTTTACATGCTTAAATTAGATGTGCTTGTTTTCATCATCATTTGCATCTTATGTTTAGAATATTAATTGCTAATCCATCACTTCTAATTCATTAATTAAGTTGATTACTCTTTCAAATTGTTTATCTTTCTAAGTAAATCAACTGCTTAAATCTCTTGAATTACACCATAAGGTGGATCAAGAGTGCTCTCTGTCGGAGAGTTTAATAAGTCATATTTGTTTTTTATTCACATTGTTTAATCAATTAACCCTTAAGTAAGACTCTTGAACTTGCAAAAACACAAGTCAAGAGCACTCTCTATCGCAGAGCATCCTTGGTTTGCATAATCCCTGCATTAGTCTCATCTAGATTAGCTAAGTCTCTTGAACCACTATCATAAGATGGGGTCAAGAGCGCTCTCTATCGGAGAGTCTTAATTAATCAACTTAATAAAACCTTCAACACACACACCCCTTTAATTAATTAACTCCCTCCCCTCCTTATCGGAGTATGCTTTGACTGATCCCAAATCGGAATACCCAGAAACGACACTGGATCTTTAAACCCTACAAGAGTAATTTATTAATACTTAAACACCCGTAACCAATGAACCGGCGTTGTAGGAATTCTTCCAAAGTCATTCCTAGTAGAGGCGTCGGAACCTCCCGCTGTCTTAGATTCTCGGCTAGCTGGTCAATCTTGGCGATACCAACCTGGGATACTGGGCGGGCCCGACATGTCTTCAACGGAGGGAACTTAGAAGAGTCTCCCGGCTTTGAAAAACCTTTGTTGACACCCTAAGCAAAACCACTATTAAAAACTCTTAAAATCTACCAAGAGCACTTGCAAAACCTAATACTCACTAGCTTAATTCCTAGACTTCATTTCACGCATTTATTTGACTCCATAAGGCACTGGTCTTTTGTTATATTTGATTAATCTTCTATCTTGATCAACTGTCTATGGTCCATTTCAATTGATTATATTTGAATGCTTAAGTTATAAGTCTGGAATCTTTGCTTATCTGTGTGATCTCTTGTTAGCAACGTGGATTGCTTTGATTAAACATCATCCCCTTAATATTAGTCATTTTAAATCACAATAACTCCTAAAACAACACCCATCTACATCCAAAACATCTAAAACTTAACTTAAACATTGAGCCATAGAAAACTCTTTGTTAGGGATTACCCCCCTTGGCTTCGTTAGGAGTTAGCCTAAACGGAGGAGCTAGGAGTAGGTGATAGTACCTAGCTCTGTGCTTGCCCCCAAGGTCACACCTCTCCCACTTTCCTAAATGAGGAGACAGCTTTCGAAAAATTTCTGCTGCTGGTGTGCAATCAGCGGACAACATCTTTGGCGCCGTTGCCGGGGACAAATCTTTTTGTTCCTGGACGACCTTTGTTTCTTTTAGTTTTTACCTTGTTTTCCCCTTTTTGGTAGATTTTTAGTCTAATCACTCTCCGAAATCAGACTTAAGTCCACCTGGCGACTCCACTGTCAGTTAACACCTCAAGGTATTCCACTAGAAGAAACTTTGAAGGTTTGTTCGATTTCATCCTTGACCCTGAAAAAGTCTATAGGAGGAGATTGAACAAACTAGCTTCTCGTAGGATCCTTGCAGAACTTCGATCTGAGTCTGTTTCAGACATCCACCTTTTATTTCCAAAAAACACTAATACCTCTGTTTCCGACATAATGGGCGAGTATTTTACTTAGCTTGATTTTTCTCAAATAGCAGGTCAACCCCACCATCTTCCAGAAAAAGATGTCGAGAAGCTCCCGACGTACACAAGCACTGACGCCACTACCTTCGCCATGCACCTCAGAAACGTTTCTAGGTGTATCAACGCTTATGTCAGTGATCCGGTTAGCCAACATGATGACGTTTATATGAAGTTATTTGCTCTGTCTTTGGATGCAAAAGGCCGGCGACTGGTATAACAATTTACCAGATAATGCTTTCAATACCCTAGCTGCTTTGAAGACCTCTTTTGTTGACTAAATTGTCATTGATGCCAACAGGTGTGTGTCAGTGTGTCTTGGTGCCCCTTGAGGAGCCTCTGATGGTTGAGTAAGTGTCAGCGTCAAAGGAGACCTTTTGACTTTGTCCAAACCCAAGTTTGAAGCCCTTGGAGCCCTTGGAACAATGGCAAAAGCCCTGATCATGCCCTATTATCCTAGAATGTGTTCTTAGTGGGTTGAAGAAGTTGGAAGTGTCTGAATGACCCTTTCAGTGGTCATTTGCATGTTTTAGAGGTCCTGATACCCTAGGAGAAACCTAGGCACCTCCACATCTTGATGGTCATAAAGTATGTGACATTTTTGTTGTCCTAACTAAATTTGCTAAAACCCTAAACCTAAATATTACCCTATAAATTAATATTTCCCCATTTTGTGCAAAGGTGTCCTAACATGAATTAAGTAACTTCTATTAACACAATCAAAATATTAATAAGATTAAATGATAATACCTTTTTTTTATTTTATTAAAAATTAATATTAAAATCAAATATTAAAAAGTTTTAATAAATAAAACATTTATATATTTAAATAAATAAATTTTTTATAACTTTTTATTTAAAATAACTCATTGAAACAAGGAAATGTTCACTTTAAAAATAAAAATAAAAATAAAAACTCCGTAATTGAATGATATCAGCCCATACTTAGTGCTTCTCCCTTCATGCTATCATGTATAAATATATCTACATATGGCAACATAAAAGAATATATATTACAAAAATTTGGAAATTTTGTGGGCTAAGGAAAATTGACGGTGAAAACAAACAGTCGCATCAAATTTTTTAAGTGTTGGCCGATTGCATCAGTCGCATCATTTTTTTTTAGTGTTGGCCAATTACAGCAGTCGCATCAGTTTTCAAGTTGGCCGTGGTGCAATTGAGACAGCCCTAAGTTTCTTTTGGGTAAACATTCATTGAAGAAAAAAACGAACAGCGTGTCTGAATCAACTTCTCGAGGAAGCCAATAGCCAGGGCCTAGGTTGCTTTTTAGGCACTCCGTAACCGAATAGAGACATCGAAGCAAATGAACGCTACCATGTATAACCTGCTGACATAATTTCTCAAAAGCCTCTGACATTACTGCGGTATGATGCTCATGATCAAAACCCGACATTGGGGCATTGGATTACCTACAGCTTGTGAAGAAGAACATTGGGAGGAGGAAGGTCTAACTTTGTCCATTTGAAGAAGCATTGTTCTGTGTATACACCGTTCAAATCTTCGGGTGTTGAATTCCAGTCGGTGCCGGCCGGGAACAGTTATCCATGATGCAATTGCTACCATGAGGATGCCGATGACTTTGAGGATGACGAGGACTACGGTACTATTGAGAGTGATGTAAGTTCAATGTCTATTTTCCTGCATTTCATTGGTTATTCTGTGAATTTGGATGCCGTTCTTCCTTTTTCTATTTTTTGAGAGGTGAGAAGTTTCAGTTCAGTATTGGTAAGGAGCAAATGATATGTGAAGTGAACATTTGTTTATGATCCGTTAAGAATTGAAAAGAAAAAATGCCACGGGGTTCTAACCTTGGCACTAATAAAACGGATTTTGAATGAGTTAAAAAGGAGCTTGAAAGAAACCAGTGGCGGATAGTCATTCTGTATCTCAAGGTAGTCGCTGAAGTGACAGGCATTCTGAATCTCAGGGTAGTCGTTGTAATGGAAAACATTGATGACCGGTAGAGCAAGAATTAAAAGCAAAGGAACATCTGTTATTTACGGACCTTTGTATCCTTGAGTTTTTTTTTTGGGCTCATTATATACTGAAGTTTTTTTTTAACTCAAAGGGTTTTTATCCAGTTGAAAGACAGGCTGATAGACAGGCTGTGACAGGCTGATAGACAGTTTGACATACACAGCTCAAGTTCAAGCAAACGGTGAACGGAAGTTATTAGCAGCAGGAAGTTCTACACAAAGCACAGATTTATTGAAGGGACAAGCAAGGAAACAGCAGTGTTGATGAGCAACCTTATCAGCAGCTTTTATGGTTGATGTGACAGCGATAACATGGGCAGAAAAATGATTTGTTAGTGACTAGAGTGCAGAGGATATCTGCAGCAGATTCAGAGATTGGATTGGCACAGGTTGACTTATGAGTAATTGGTTTGACTCAAATTGGCTGAGTTGTATGAGCAGTTGGTTTGATTCAAGTGGATAGAGTTTGGTGTGCAAACTCAGATTGACTCGGTTGGATGATTGATTGGTACAGCAAAATTGGACAGGTTACTGGTTTAGTTCTAGTGCAGTGATGAGCAAGTGATGAGTTTATGAATAATGATCAGATGATGAGCAATGTGATACAGCAGACGGTGATCAGTTGATGAGCAGTGATGCAGCAGACAGTGATCAGTGGTTAGTAGTGGCAGTATATGTGCAGTGTGGTACAGGTTGTGCAGTGTGGTACAGATTGTGCAGTGTAGCACAAGTGTTGAATAACAGGTCCGCAGGATCAGTGTGGTTGTGGTTCAGCTATTTCTATCTTCTTATCAGGGTGGAAGGACGGGGCAAGGAAAGGAGGTCGTAGCCTCCTTCCGGTAGAAGCCGAAAAACTAGGGAGTGGCAGCTTCCTTTAGGTCGTAGCCTGTAAATCAGGGGGTTGTTGCCTCCTTCCAGTTGAAGCTGAAAAATTGAAGTCTTTGTAATAAGGGGGTTGTTGCCTCCTTCCAGTTATTTCTGGAAAACTATTTTAAAAAGGCTTCCGTGGTTTCCCCCCCAGGACTTGGGTTTCCACGTAAAAATCTTGTGTACTGTGTTGCTATGCTTTCTATGTGATGATGATGATATGATGATGATAACAATGCTGATGGTCATATAATAATAATGTGACAATGCATAATATTGAATAAGTTGTTGATTATAAAAGTTGAAAAAATAATAAAGACTGCACACACAGATTCACCCCCCCTCTCTGTGTTCCTGGTGTGTTCTTCATCTTTCACCAACAAGTTCGGTGAAAAGAAAGAACCTCGGCATCAACTTGCGTCCTTGACCAACATAAACAAGAAGGATAATGAGACTATGGATGAGTTCAACCAAAGATTCACAGAACTATCCAATGACATTCCTGCCATTTACAAACCACCTACACCATCTATCTTGCTTTATTACATTGAAGCACTTAGTGGGAAGATGCAATATCAGATCAGAGATAAATAACCCACTACTCTTCTAAACGCACAAGAAATGGCAGTCAAAATAGACAGAAATATGCAGTCTTCAGGTGAATCCAACCTTCCTGGTTATTCAAAGTCCTCGACACTGTTAAAGTCAAATGAGCATGAAGAAGAGGATTCCACAGAAAACAAATGATGGAAATAAAGGAAAGACTTGGAAGAATGGAAGATAAACATCTAGCTCAAATGAAAGAGATGCAGAACAAGGTCATTAGTATGGAAAGAGCGCAATCACAACCTGTCTCAAGAACATTTCCTCCAAAAGTAAATTGGCAAAGAAAGGCACCCAACCATGAACAAAGGCCTCCTCATCAGCTAGAGTCTACTGACATGGTTGAAACTTACACGCCATTTTGTAGGCCATGTGAAGACCTACATGAAGAATCTTCTTGCTATTATGCATGCTATGTTCAAGAGCATGGTTTTCCAGAAGGTTGTGGTCCTAAAGCATCATCAAGCGAGCTTGAGTACATAAACTGTGTAGATGACATGCATGATATTTCTGAATAAAGTTGGAGAGAGACAAAACAATATTCAAGAGAGCCTAAATACATTAACATAGTTGGATAGCTCCATCCTGTCACCATAGAAACCCGGGGGAAAGTTGAAGATTATAGTCAGCAATTGGATGATCTCACTAAAAACTTTAGCACTAATCCTACTAAAGAACATAATGATGATAGTTTGGAAGGTTTACTACCTTATGACCTTTTTTCTGAAGAAGATGACTATGATCATGAGGAGGGATATAGAATCAGATGTGATACAAGTGAGGAAGAATCCCTTACATCTAAGATGGATGATAATTTTGAGACTTCAATTAAAAATCCAATCTTAGAAGTTTCATGTGATGAGATTCCTCCATGCACTCCACCGGATGACAAATATTTGAAAAGTTGGGTCCCCTGTGATATCTTTGAAACCCATCTTTCTGAAGAAGATTGTTTTGAGCAAAATGAGAAGTATAGACAAGGACTTGATACCAGTGATGAGGCATCTCTCATTTTCGACATAGATGGTGATGATGACTATTGGACTTTTATTGAAAATCCAACCTATGATACCTTTGAGAATATTTTTGAGAATCTCATCTATAATATGTCCAGCAAGGGGAGTTGTTCTTCTGAGACTTATGAAAGTTATAAGGAAGAGCAGTCAGAGTTTTCATACGATCAGTCAGAATTGTATCTAAGGATCTGTAATAAGGATTTAAAAAAGTAGTGCGGTGAAGAATCAGATGGGATACAACTGGTTGAAGTTTTTTCTCAGCCATCGTCTTCACATAGAGATGTTCCTTATGTTTTGGAGCACCTTGGGGCTTATACAACGAGTTATTATTAGATAAGCCTTGATGATCAGCATGATGGAGTAGTCGACTTGCCGCATTATCTCGATTTGTATATCAACGCTATCCAGTCATGGATAGAAGCAGCCTGCGCGAGCATCTACCAATTTGGGAAGAAGTTTGACGACATTATTCATGCCTATAATTCCCCATCCAGCTCGCCCATTCTGGATCATCACGCAGGTTTGCATTTTCTGGAAATTGTGTCCTTACTTTGGCTGGTAACCAAAGACAAGGCAAAACCTTTTTATATTAATAAAATGCTTAGGTGGCTACACTGGATTTATGATTACACCTAACATTTTTTGTATCATGCTTAGAGTAGGAAAATAGGCTCCTTAAAGTGAGCATTTACTTTAGCATTTTTCTTTATGTACTTAGAAATAAATAAATTTTTTAGTGAAGTTTTTCTTTGAATAAAAAAACTTTTGGATCATTGGCTCTTTTTCATAAAACTTGTGCTACTAAGGTTTTTCTTGTCAAGTTGAGATGTTCTTACAGGATATGGAAACCATAGATTCTGGGGCTCTCGTATGCCCTCCTTGCATAAGAGATTAGATCGAGCACACGTCCCACAGTTGGAGCCAGATGTTATCCAACTTTTTGTACCATAGTTGGGTTACCTGAGGAGCCACCGATTGACAGACATGTTCAATGTTTGATTCCAGTGTATCAGTTGATCCGTCTTCATGTCTAGCCAATATTGGCTAGCTAGTTTTTTATTTGAATAATTTTGACCATGGCCCCTCGGGGTTTGTAATAAAATGTGCTAGTAGGGTATTTTTTGAGTGGTTCGGTCCGCCTGGGACGTAGAATCTCAAATAAGGTATTCCAGGGAGTTTTTTTCTCCTGACAATTATGCTTTGCCTTCAGCCGAGTCTAATTGACGAAGTTTTCTCCCGCTTCCTCCAAAGCTGAAATGTCCGATGTTGAATTCTGGGCCTTGGGGGTTTATTAGAGCCCAACTGAGTGTTATAAACCTACTAGGCATTATTTAGGTACAGCATGGTCATGTCCTAAGTCATCTAGACATATAAAAAATTTCGAAAAATTCTTTTTCGAACGGGGAAAAAATTATTTTTTAAATTTTTAAATTTTTAATTACTTTTCCCAAGTTTTTTGGGTTAATTTTTCCATAAATTAAATGGAAAAAACCCGTTTGTAATAAATCGGTCATCCGGACTCCGAATTCAGTGATTGAAGACTCTAACCTTAAGCCAAAAATCATTCTTGATCGGCCAGATCGGCCAGCCAGTCAGAACCAACTTTCGGATCATTAGTCAGACACATAATGCCTATTTTCTCAAAAAAGTAAGTTTTGGGGAAAATATTGATTAATTAATAAAAAATGATTATTTTGGAGAAAATCCAAACCTCTCCAAATTAACCCGAATTCAGCGAAATAAAAGGCTAAATGACATGGCACAGAGCATTTATGATGATTCCAATCAATATCAGTCAGTTTCAGATCAAGTATCGGAGTGTAGCAGTTGAACTATCAGTCAGAAATTTGCCCTCTTTGGTCAAATCCGTTTTTGGTTGAAGTGTGGGTTATCTATTGGTTGGGTGATCATTACGAGGGAGGATGAGCCACCTCAGCCCCCCTCATTACTCCAACACTCAGTTACAACTCAGTTGCAGCTCAGTTCAACTCCAAATGACCATGCCGAGTTCATTCAATTACTCCGATGTTACTCTTAGTTTGGTTTTAGGGTTTTAGCCTTCTAAATTTGTATAAATAGAGGCTCTTTGAGCTCTATTAGGATGGACTTTTGGGCATAGAAACTCTGCAAAAATTGTAATCATTATATTATTGAATAAAGCTTTTCAACTTTGGAGGTCTACAAGATTGTCTCTTCATTGGTGGATGTGTTGTATGAGGTGATCTCTTTCCATGCTTTCAATTTGTTATTTATGTGTTGAATCAAACAACTAGCTTTAGAAGCCTATTATTAGAACATAACATTTACCATTTGCTGCTGTCAAGTTGGTCTATTATGCAAAGTTTATCATAATCTAGATGGGTACAAATATTCAGTTATATGAAGTATTGATCTTGATTTGCATATTCCTAGCATACTAGTTTTTATTGTTTGATCTCACTGGATATCAAGTTGGTTTGTCTTTACAGATCTCGCCATTTGGAGAAGGGTGCAAGCTCAGCTACATCAAACTCATCTCCATCATCATAAGAACCTTCTAACATTGTTGACTTTCAGGACCTACAAAGAGTTTGGCCTTTTCCAAGAGGAAAAAACAAGGAGATCTTCCTCCAAAGTTCCATCTCAAATTCTTTCATAAATTTAAACACTTTCTTGGTTACCGAACTTTCTTCTTTTAGTTCTCCCTTTGCTCTTTGACTTCTTTTGTTTCCTTTCTTGCTAGCCCCTTTCCTCCTTGACTTGTTTGCCTTTTCTCACTTTTTCTTCATCGCTGCCCCGTTCTCACTCTCTTTTACCATCCATTTTCTTCATTTTGGACAGCCCTAGTGTGCCCTAGTTTTTATTCTTTTTTTGCCTCTTTTTGCCCTAGTTTTTGGGCCTATTTCAACCTTGTTATTGGCCTTTTCTTCCACTTTTTGTTCGCTGCCCTATTTTGTATTTTTTATGACAGCCATTTGTTTTCTCTTTTGCTGCCCCGTTTTCTTCAATTTTTGTCCTCCTTTAGCTTCATAGTTGGCTGCCCTCTTCCTCCCTTTCTTTGGTTTTGACCCTCTCTTTGTTTTCTCGCCTTCTTTCCCTCATCTTTTTTTGTTTCAGCCATCTTTTCTTTGCTCTTTTGGCCCTCTTTCAAACTTCTTCTCTTTTCCCTTTTCACAGGTTTCAGAAAGATCTCCATGTAAAAGTAAAAGTACTCTCCTTTTTACGCAAGTCCTAATATCAGTAGAGTTGTTTTGTTTTTTTTTTGAAAAGTCATTTCAAGGATTAAAATCCATAAAGCACATTGTATAAAGTTTAATAAAGATCTTTTGTTTGAGTGGGGTTTTTAAGTCCCCACTCCCATCCTCCCCCATTTGGGGAGGATTGTGTTGTGTCCATCTTTTACATGCTTAGATTAGATGTGCTTGTTTTCATCATCATTTGCATTTTATGCTTAGAATATTAATTGCTAATCCATCACTTCTAATTCATTAATTAAGTTGATTACTCTTTCAAATTGTTTATCTTTCTAAGTAAATCAACTGCTTAAATCTCTTGAATTACACCATAAGGTGGATCAAGAGTGCTCTCTGTCGGAGAGTTTAATAAGTCATCTTTGTTTTTTATTCACATTGTTTAATCAATTAACTCTTAAGTAAGACTCTTGAACTTGCAAAAACACAAGTCAAGAGCACTCTCTATCAGAGAGCATCCTAGGTTTGCATAATCCCTGCATTAGTCTCATCTAGATTAGCTAAGTCTCTTGAACCACTGTCATAAGACGGGGTCAAGAGCGCTCTCTGTCGGAGAGTCTTAATCTAAGAAACTGGATTCGTGGTATACCCCCCTCGTGTCCTGTGGGGAACGAATCGGACACGATTCGTGTCCGACACGAGGCCGATTCGACCTTCGATCGAATCCGAAATCGGGACATGAACTCCCCATCGAATCGGACACGAAAACCAACGAATCGCGAAAATCGAACACGAACCCCCAAAAACAGGACACGTAACCCACAGAAAGAGACAGTCCGGTTCACTTAAATTCAATTTTTTGTCTTTCTATTTGTCATTTGAAAGGAAGCAATTGATTGAGAGTGAGTTTTATGTGCAGGTGAAGGAGTTTTGAAGGAGATTTGAAGGCTATCCATTGTTTCCAAGCGGTTCCAAGTGCATTCCAGCGGATTTGTGGAGAGGATTGCAAGCTCAACCATCACACAAGAAAAGGAATGTCTCAATCAGCTAGGGGAGGAGGTAGGGGTCAAAAGAAAGGGAGAAATGCACCATCTAGGGCCTCCCCTCCTATTCCACCAAGCACAACCGATTCTCCTCCTCCGTCAAGTGCTCCATCGGTTGCTAGTGGAGCTCATACTCCATATAACCCTGTTTTAGCAAGACAACAAGCTCAAGAAAAAAAATACCCTTTGTGCAAGTATGTGACAAGGAAAGATGGGCCCGGGGAAAAGCTTGGTGGGGGAGGCAATGTGTCTTGGAGATGCAATTTTTGCAACCATGAGTTCAAGAGCACATATTTCCGTGTTAAGGGCCATTTGTTGGCCCTTCCTTCTTGTAGGATTTCTTCATGCAAAGCGGTGACTGCTAACCAAAGGAGGGATATGGAAAGAGAGGATCATGTTGGCTTAGGGAAGGTGGCAGCAGCAAGCAAGAAAAAAGAGGATGATCCTCTTCCATTTTTGAGGAAGTCCTCTAGCACCAAGACTCCATTTCCACCTAGCATTCATGGGCGTGGAGATACTTATCAAACAAGAGCGAGGCAATCTACAGGTGGTCCAATGGATAGGATTTTCCAACAAGAGGCGCGAGAAGAGGTAGACCTTACCATTGCATTTTTCTTCTACCTCAACTTCATCTCATTCAATGTTGCACGGTCACCATTGTATTTTGAGATGGTTTGAACTATCTTGGAACGAGCTCCAAGTGGTTATGTGCCTCCTGGTTCAAAGAAGCTTAGAACCACATTATTGGTTAAAGCAAAGAAGGAGGTAGATAAAATCCTTGAGCCAATTAGAGCAACATGGCCCTCATCTGGAGTGAGTATTGTTTCT
>LPNX010933079.1:145978-166154 GCA_001517045.1 Pseudotsuga menziesii
GTGTCTCGTGTCCCCGTGTCAAGTGACTTAGGTATCAACACACACACCCCTTTTATTAATTAATTCCCTCCCCTCCTTGCCGGAGTATGCTCTGACCGATCCCAGATCAGAATACCCAGAAATGGCACTAGATCTTTAAACCCTACAAGAGTAATTTATTAATACTTAAATACCCGTAACCAACACACCAGCGTTGTAGGGATTCTTCCAAAGTACTTCCTAGTAGAGGCGCCAGAACCTTCCGCTGTCTTAGATTCTCGGCTAGCTAGTCAATCTTAGTGATACCAGCCTGGGATACTGGGCGGGCCCAACATGTCTTCAACGAAGGGAACTTAGAAGAGTCTCCCGGCTTTGAAAAACCTTTGTTGACACCCTAAGCAAGACCACTATTAAAAACTCTTAAAATCTACCAAGAGCACTTGCAAAACCTAATACTCACTAGCTTAATTCCTAGACTTCATTTCACGCATTTATTTGACTCCATAAGGCATTGGCCCTTTGTTATATTTGATTAATCTCCTATCTTGATCAACTGTCTATGGTCCATTTCAATTGATTATATTTGAATGCTTAAGTTATAAGTCTAGAATCTTTGCTTATCTGTGTGATCTCTTGTTAGTAACATGGATTGCTTTGATTAAACATCATCCCCTTAATATTAATCATTTTAAAGCACAATAACTCCTAAAACAACACCCATCCACATCCAAAACATCTAAAACTTAACTTAAACATTGAGCCATAGAAAACTCTTTGTTAGGGACTACCCCCCTTGGCTTCGTTAGGAGTTAGCCTAAACAAAGGAGCTAGGAGTAGGTGACAGTACCTAGCTCTGTGCTTGACCCCAAGGTCACACCTATCCCACTTTCCTAAGTGAAGAGACAGCTTTCAGAAGATTTCTGCTGCTGGTGTGCAATCGACGGACAACACCTCCCCAAATGGGGGAGGTTGGGAGTGGAGGCTTAAAAACCCCACTCAAAAAGAGAAAGTTTATTAAGTGTTACAATTTGCCTTGGGAATTTAACCCTTAAAAATGACTTTTTAAAATAAAGTAGGAAGACTGAAAATGAAGCTTTTTTAAAAGATTTTATACAAAAATGAGAGTGATTTATCTTTTTGTTGAGAACCTTTTCTTCAAACCTGCAAAAATGGGAAAAAGGAAGAAGATAAAAGGTGCAAAAAGAGGGAAAAAGAGGGCTGAAACAAATGTTGAAAAGGGGAGAAAAGGGGCAGCGAACTAAGAAATAAGAGGGCTGCAAAAAATGGTAAAAACAGGGCAGCAACTTAGAAGAAAAGTGGCTGCAAAAAAAATAAAAAAAGAGGGCAGCGAAGAAATCGAAGAAGACAATCAAACAACAAGGTGGAAGGAGGCCAAATCCAACCTAGAAGAAGAGGACAAAAATTCAACAAGACAATCAACCAAAGGTGGGATCAACCTCCGAACAAGGCGACCACTAGAAGCACTAGTCCTGAAACCGTCCAATCTAGATGGATGTACGCAAGGATGCTAATGGGGAAAGAGAAGTAGCCACAAAATTATGTGGCACTTGGGATCAAATCCCAATCTTACTTTCTTAGGTCAAAACTAACATGTGATACATAGAAATATGACGAAAAAAGAGAGATATTTAGATCCAACATAAGAAAAGTAATCGGAAAGAATTGTTTTTGCTTGATGGATGAGGCAAAGAAACTTATGCTTCTCGACTTTCTTGAAAGAAAATGGCTCCTTGTAGAACCTGCAGAATGAATGTTAACCATAAAAGAGCCCCTGTATATCGGACAATACCTGGAAGCAACACAACTTCAAGAGAAAAGCATGGATTATACAATATAGTGCTAGATTGTTAGCCTTCAACAATTATACAATCAAATGCTTAAGAATCAAGAGAGAAGAAAGCAAAGAAAGGTATCACCTCACAAGGTGAATCATGTCAAACAAAGAGCTTCCGCATTGACCTCCAAAGTCATCAACTTTATTAAATCTTAAGCAAAATATTACAATGAAAATTCTCCAGAGCTTCTATGCCGAAAATTCCCATCCCAATAGAGCTCAAGGAGCCTCTATTTATACAAAGAGAGAAGGCTAAAACCCTAAAACCAAACTAAGAGTAACACCGGAGTAATTGAATGAGCTCGGCATGATGATTTGGAGTTGAACTGAGCTGCAACTGAGTTGTAACTGAGTGCTGGAGTAATGAGAGGGGGTGAGGTGGCTCATCCTCCCTCGTAATGATCACCCAACCAATAGATAACCCACACTTAAACCAAAAATGAATTTGACCAAAGAGGGCAAATTTCTAACTGATAGTTCAACTGCTACACTCCGATACTTAATCTGAAACTGACCGATATTGATTGGAATCATCATAAATGCTCCATGCCATGTCATTTAGCCTTTTATTTTATTCAATTTGGTTTATTTTGAAGAGTTTTTTATTATCTTCAAAATATTCATTTTTAACATTTTAATTAATAATTTCTCCGTAAATGACTTTTTTGAGAAATTGTTAATTATGAGGCTGAATGAACTTCTGAAACTTGGCGATAGCTAGCCGGTCGATCATGAATGATTTTTGGCTTAAGGTTAGAGCCTTCAATCACTAAATTCGGGTTTTGGATGACTGACATATTACAAATTGAAATTTTTCCATATCGAAAAATTTAATTAAAAAAATTAAAAATCCAACGTGTCCGGTAAAAAAATTTCGTAATTTTTTCTGAGGGTCCTAGTGACTTAGGACATGACCATAGTCTATTCTAATAATGTCTAGTAGGTTTATACATACTCAATTGGGCTCTAATAACCCCCCAAGGCCCAGAATTCAAAATCGGGCATTCCAGCTTTGGAGGAAGCGAAAGAAAACCTTGTCGATTATACTCGGCTATAGGCAAAGCATAATTGTTAAGGGAAAAAAACTCCCTAGAATACCTTAGTTTAAATTCTACGTCTTAGGAGACCGAACCACTCAAAAACACCCTACTAGCACATTTTATTACAAACCCCGCGGATCCATGCTCATAATTACTTAAAACAAAAACTGGCTAGGACAAAGGCGGATCATCTGATACACTGGAACACAAACATTTATCATGTTTGTAAAATGGCGGCTCCTCAGCTAATCCAACTATGATACAAATAAGTTGGTAACATCTGGCTCCAACTGCGGGACGTGTGCTTGATCTAGTCTCTTATGCAAGAAGAGCATATGAGAACACCAGATGAGCCACCTCATTCTGCTTAAAACAATCTTCTTCGAAAAGTTGGGTGATCATTATGAGGGAGGATGAGCCACCTCACCCCCTCTCATTACTGCTTAAAACAATCTTCTTCAAAAAGCTGGGTTTCAAAGATATCACATGGGACCCAACTTTCCAAATATTTGTCATCCGATGGAGAGCATGGAGGACTCTCATCACATGAAACTTCTAAGATTTGATTTTCAATTAAAGTCTCATAGTTATCATCCATCTCAGATGTAAGGGATTCTTCCTCACTTGTATCACATCTCTGGCTATATCCCTCCTCATGATCATCGTCATCTTCTTCAGAAAAAAGGTCACAAGGTAGTAAACCTTCCAAACTATCATCATTATGCTCATTTGTAGGATTAGTACCAAAGTTTTTAGTGAGGTTATCCAATTGTTGATTATAATCTTCGACTTGACCTCGAGTTTCTTTGGTGATAGGATGGAGTTGTCCAACTGCATTAATGTACTCAGGCTCTCTCGAATATTGTTTTGCCTCTCCAACTTTCTCCGGAAATATCATGCATGTCACCTACATAGTTTATGTACTCAGGCTCGCTTGATGATGCTTTAGGACCACAACACTCTAGAAAACCATGCTCCTGAACATAGCATGCATAATAGTAGGAAGATTCTTCATGAAGGTCCTCACATGCCCTACAAAATGGCGTGTAAGTTTCAACCATGTTAGCAGTCTCTAACTGATGAGGAGGCCTCTATTCATGGCTAGGATTTCTTCTTTGCCATGTTGGTTTTGCATGGAAGGTTCTAGGAGGTGGTGGAGGTTGAGTTCTTTCAACAGTTATGACCCGATTCTGAACCTCTTTAATCTATGCTAAGTACTTCCTTTCCATGTCTTGCATTTTTTCTGTTAGGTCCATGAGCTTCTTTTCATATGCCTCGTTTGATGGATCTTTTCCTTTAGGTTCCACAGTTTTTAGAGGAGTTGATGATCTAGAGTAACCTTGGATGTTTGACTCTCCTAAAGACTACATATTCTTATCAATTTTAATGGCCAAATTTTGAGCTTGAAGCAATGCGGTCAGCTCCTTCTCTCTCATCTGGTACTGGATCTTGCCACTTAATGCTTCTATGTAATAATCCAAAGTGGAAGAGGCAAGAGGAGCATAAGTAGCAGGGATGGAATTTGATAACTCTGTGAACCTATCGTCGAATTCATCCATGGTTTCCGTATCAGATTTCTTCATACTAGTCAAGGCTGCCACTAGATGTATAGGCTCCTTTTTGCTGCCAAATTTTCCGAGGAACGTAGCCTTGAAGGCTGTTATGGTAGCGAAAGAGTTGTTCGGCAAGTTGTCATACCAATTTCTAGCTTTACCATCCAAAGATAGAGCAAAAAGGGTCATGTAAACATCTTCATGCTTGTCAATACCCCTAACATAGGCACCACAGTGTTTTAAAAAATGTCTGAGATGTTGCTCAGCAAAGGTAGAGGCATCAATGCCTGTGAAAGTGACAAGCTTATCAATAGCTTTTTTGGGAATGTCATGGGGCTGACCTGATATCTGAGTGAAATTGAACTGAGTAAAAAATTCACCCATTGTGTTAGGAAAACAGTTATTGTTTTGAAATTTTCTAAGTTTTTTTCAAATAAAAGGTGGATGTTTGAAACAGACTCATATCCAAGTTCTTCAAGGATCCTACAAGAAGCAAGTTTGTTCAGTCTCCTCCTATAAACCTGTTATCACCCGCCTTGTAGTTGCCTGTGTGAGGTGGATCCAGGATGGATGGTAGAGGGGCAAGCAACTAAGGGGTGGAACCACAACTGCCTAGACTCCTAAATGAATGGTTGTCACACCAATCAAGGCAACCTTCACTTTATGTTATCCTAGTCCAAGACAACAATGGGGGAGACCCGGATCTACTCCCAACAAGAGAGATCAGACCTAAACACCAGAACAGATCAAATGGGGCTTTAAGGTATGTAAGGTGCAAGGTAAATGAATACCCTAGCTCTAAGGTTTAGGTACTAGCAACTGGTGAAGATGATCACTGTTTTGGGAAACGTAACCATGACAGGATAAGCAAGGACAGAGTTGGGACTGTCTAGTACCAAAGAGACAGACCAGTGAATGATAGGTGACTTGAGTTATCAATGAATGTTGGCAAAGGGAAAGGGAGTGAGGTCAAGTCAGGGCTAGCGCTAGCTAGGAGATCCGTGCCTTGGGTGCATCGGGCAATGGAGGCAGCATCAACCCAACGTTTCAGTGAACCCACCTGGGATATACCTTGATCTATGAACCCAGAAAGGAATTATCCCGAAAAAGTTAGGTTATAGGAAAACCAGCTCAATGGAAGGCTAGCACTAGGGCTTGGAGAAACATATCTGCAGTTCTAGGGTCACCTAGAGCCTAACAACTCAACATTGAAGGAGAAATGAGGTCAGGGTGACCTGATCTACAAGCCCAAATCAGAAAAATCAGATCCGGATAAAGTCAAAATTTGATGAGGGGGCCAGGGGGCTGAAAACCCATTTTTCAGATCTAGGGCACACCGGAAAGAGTTATTTCAGCGTTGGGGGTGTTCTGGAATGCTTAAGCCCTGATCTATTAGCCTATCCTGTCAGATTTCAGAGAAAGTCACTTCCGAAAAAGTCCAGTTTTCAGTGAGGGCGCTAGGGTTGTTTCAGTCAAAATCTCAGATCTAGGTCAAACAACCAAGAACTTGGATAGCATTGGGGTTGATTTGGACTTTGTGGGACCCTATCTATCCATCTGTGAAGTCGAAATTCAGAAAAAATCAAAACCCTAGCAGGTCAAATTTTCGGTGGGGGGTTATGCAGTTTTCTGGCAAAAAATCAGATCTAGGTCAAACCAGCAAGAGTTTGACCAGCGTTACAGTTGATTTGGTGAAGGGGAGGCCCGATCAATGAAACCCAGAAATGGTTTGGCCAAAGATTAGACGATTCCCAGATTTATACTTTTTAGGTTTTTTTTAATATTTAGGAGTTTTTAGAAAATTTGAAGTAAAGCAAGGTACAATGGAATAAGATCTGAAAAGAAGAGACTTACCTAATAGATCTTACCTAGAAATTCTTGTAGAAGTCTTTAACAGTGATGATCTTTGCTATCCCGATCAATTATGGAAGATCCAAGTGATTTCTATGGCATATGCAAGCTCCAAGCCACCAATGCGCCCCCTACCCTACATGAGCAAACGTCAAGCATATCAGATTTTCCAATGCAAGATAAAGAAACTAAATGCTACAAGAAAGTAAAATGAAGTAATCATAAATCACAATGAAACTAATGAAAACCCCCTGCTCCAAGACAAAGAAAACCGAGCGAGTTGAGGTCTACCTACAAAAATGCTCCAGCGAAAACACCCTCCTGTAGACAAAACAATGATAACAAAAAAAATATAGATCTCACGAGAATTTCCGTAATGCTAGGAAGCTGAAGATTTTCCAATCACCATTTGAGAACATCAGATGCAAAGCAGATCCAGAAAATTTCCACAAAAAAGTCTTTCTATTATTTAGATCCAAGAGCCAAAGACCCCTTACAAATGAGAAGCTCTCTCCTTTAAATAGAAATGAGAGAACCTCAATCATAACCGAATCCTAACCACTTTCAAAAACGAGTGACTAAGATTAAAGGATGAAATGTTCTAATCAATGGTTGAGATGAGCTCAACATACAACACATGGATCAATATAACCATAATTTACCAAAGTGGACTAAACCACCCATAAAAAGGTAACACACTCAACAAGAAATAAATGAAGCACATGGTGGGTCCAAGGAGTGTTTGACTAACTCCCTCTGGGTGTCCCCATGGCACAATAAAATAATAAAATAATTTAATTCTTTGACTTTGTGCCTCCTTGAGGAAATCGTGAGCCTCCCAAAAGCTCCAGAAAATAATATTAAAATGCCCAAAAATAGGTGTAGGCCCAATCATGTGCTACAACTGCTGGAGAAGGTGTGGAAGACATCACTCTTATCATTGTGACTCATCCCATGCCATTTCTTTACCTTAGTAACCCAAATCGATTTCTTCAATAGCCATTTAATCATTTTTTAATCTGCCTCGGGAAACGTGATCTTGCCAAAACAGCCTCCTAGGGTGCCTACGTTGTCAAACTGAGCCCAATAGGCTCTCTGGGATGGGGTTACAATGATACAAACAAGTGGCTACACCCCCCTATGCCCATGCAACGCCCTAGGAGATCCAACTAAAACATCTCCCTACTCAAACATATCAACCTATGAAGAAAAACTGCATCAGAGGCAAAATGAGCCTAATCATATCTATAAGTGCTCAAAACTGGAAATAAATTGTCTCATTAGACTCAGAGAGTACAAATCCATCTAAGGTGCATATTCATACCCCTCATAGGTGTCTATTTGATCATCAATCATATCCAATAAACAATATAATCATCTGTAACTGATCAGACACCAATAATAACTCAGACTGTCATCCATCTGTTGCAAGTGTAAAAAGGCTAAGACATGCTCTACAACTCATTTAAGTAACAATCACAACAAGTAGCATTCATTTCACTGGCGGTACATCAACCAATACATATATAAGGCTTTATTTATTATTACTCAGACTTAGACTTTCAAGACTATACTCACTTCATAGCTGTAGTCATTTTGCTAGTGAAGGGTGAAGGATGAAATTTACAAGGCTTAAAGAAAATGATGACTTCCTACTCAACATCATGACACTTCGGATATGGAAAGGGAATACTCACTATAACCAATGTCGGACAAACAACAACACAAGGAATGGCAGTGCCTCACAAATGGGTGAGTTGTTTAGAGAGTGCTTATTCAACTTAGGCATCATGACTACATCAAGATTGATCCAAGTTCATTAGGACCATCATTTTATTCCATGGCCTTTTTGGCCTATATGACCCTTTAGGACTTCACCAGTGCGTAAAAGCACAGCTAATCGCAGCTTTCATTCGGGACATTTTTATAAGGTCAACATATTTTAAATCATTGCTTTTTTGGACCTTTTCTTATACTCTTCAAGCAGTATTTTAGCATTTCATTGCTCTTTCCCTCTTTACATATGTTAAGAAACACAGTTTTATCATTTTTATTTTTCATGGGCGCATATTCAATATTTCCAATACATGTAGTACATGAGCTTTCAGTTTTAGCCAACAACATCTCAAGTGACTGTTGATGAAATTGTTATTGATGCCAACATGGACAAGGTCCCTGTACCCACAAGACTGGATCTTGATGCCACGACCTTGCTGAAGATGCTGAAGACCCTGCCAATGATGATGAAAGCCTTGGTGGTGATGCTAAAGCCCTTGTGGATGATAGAGAAGCCCTTGATAGGTTGAAGAAACATCAATGACCCATTTTGTGGTAAGTTGTAGTTTGATGGGGTCATAAAGCCCACGCATCGGATAGGTGCCACTTAATGAAGTCCTTGATTCTTTAGCCCACAAGCCTGGCTTTATTAAGAAGCTAATGGAGATCGTGGACATATACATATGCATGGAATCCTTGGTCAAAAGCTACAGCAGTTTAAATGAAAATGATGAAGCCTTTGCCTAATTTGTTGATTTGTTTCAAAGATTGCAAACCAAGCAAAGTCGGCTCCGAACATAAAATTAAAATATTTTAGTATGTCAACCCAATATATAATATGTCGGCTCAGTCAAACATTTATGCAAGGTCGGCTCAGTCAAACAATATAGCAAGTCGGCTCAGAATTAAAATAAAAATTAAAAATAAATATACATGTCGGCCCCTAAAATTATGGAGGAGAATTAGTATAAATACCCTCTCAAAGTTTTCATTTTTGCAATGGAAATTTCGGTGGAGCTCTGTGATTTTTAACTGAGGCAGCCGCAGAATAGAAGGAAATTCGTGGGAGCAGTCTGACATATTTTCTAGGGAAATTCGTGGGAGCAGTCTGACTGAGGAAATTCGCAGGCAGCAGAGAGTTAATTTTCAATAGTCATTTCTGGAGTGTTTTGGACTGTTTTTTTTGCTGGTTTAAAGTTGCACTGAAGTCACCTTTTGGTTGCTTGACTGAGGCAGTAAATTCGCTGGCAGAAGGCTGCAAATTTTGGGAGTGAACAGTCCAAGTCTATCTACTACTGCCTTCGTTTTTGTGACAGACCCGAAGTTCACAGAGGCACATTTTTGGGTTAAAGTTTTAGTAGCAGACTTTCTTTGAGTTAGCAGCAGACCTCTCTTTTCACAGAGATAAACTTTTTGGGGTTAAGACATCTTTTATAAAGCCTGGATTTTGGTAGGGCTCACTGTTGGCTTGTAGCAGCAAACTCTTCTTTTGGGTTCAACATTTAGCAGCAGACCACTGTCCTTTAGCTCACACAAAACAGTCCGAAATTGCAAACAAAAGGGTTATAGCAGCAGACCCGAATTTCCAGCCTGAGGTGGCAGCAGTAGGAGGAGACGCCCGTTTTTTTTTTCAGTCTGAAATTTGCAGCATATACTCAGCCCCAAATCCTTTGACTGTTTTGGAGGCTTGTCCACAGTCTCTAAACCAAAGTTTGCAGCAGTTAAACAGTCCAAGTAAAAGATGAAGATTTCTGTGGTCAACTAAGGCAAAAATTCGATGGAAGAGCAGCAGTCTATACCCAAGTTTTAGTGACTGAATTGGAGCACAAATTTGCAGCAGCAGTCAAGCAGTCAAGGCTTACATAAACAGCCTGAATTTTTATGACAGTCACGACCCTACTACAGTAATTATCCAGAGGTTGAGACAGTCCAATGTTGAAGCCATCTACAGCTATTACACAGTCTGAGTTTTGCAAGTAAAAATAGTCTGAGTTTTATCCAACTATTGTACTTGACAAGTGGAACACTTGACAGTCTTGCTAGGACTCATCTCAGGCCATCCGAGTTCTATCAGTCCTGTTGGGGTTTACACCAGCAGCACAAGTACAAGCTAGCAGCCCAAGCACAGTTCGTAGAGGATCATACCTTGTCTTATGCCACAGTCAATGGACTGATCTAAAGCTGATTCAAAACCATTCTTTGAATTCGGGTGGTTGACTTTAGCAGTTGTAGAAGACAAGAATGAAATACCAAGATGACTGAAGAGTTCTAAATTCATGCAGTTCAGAGTTTGTGAAAGAGGCAGCCAAAGACGTTGTTTTGAAGACATCTAATGCAGGTCACTAAGACAGACAACTGAAGTTTTAAGTAAAGTATCTTGAAATAGCTCTGATTTTAATGTTTGAGGCAGCCATGCAAATGAAGGTCTGAAGCAAAGGCAAGGAGCCATATCAAACTCGTGTAAGTACACCTTGGCATTATTTTTTATGAACCAGACTTTTGAGAAAAGTTTTGGATTGGTATAAGAATTGAATATGAGAGTTCTATCACTCCCTTTTTGTCTCCAAGATTTAGTATTGTACCTCTTTGAGTTCAGATGATGACAGTCTGTAAGACATGGTTAGCAGTTGAACTAAATGACCCTATGAGCAACTTATCAAATTAAGCAGTTGAAGGAAGTGGCAAGATGATACAAACCCTATGATATGATGCATACCTTGATGATGTACTGAAATGATGATGCATTATACATGACTGCCCTAGAAGATGGCATATGCAGATCTTAGTGAGATATGCAGACCTCATTAACATATGTAGACCTCAATGACATCTACAGTAGTATGACATGATATCTTCAGATGAAGACTTGATGATGGTGATGCCTTGATGATGAAAATGATGCATAATTAATGCATATTCTACAATGGTGATGTGTTATGGGCAGCTGGCAGTGATTTGGACAGTTGACAGTGGATTGTTCATAAGGCAGTATGATGACCAAATTGACCAGCAATGATTGATGAGCAGAGATGATGTGCAGCGTTGATGATGAGCAGATGAGCATGAGCTGAGACAGTTGACCGCAGATTAAAAAGACAAGTGATTGATGAGTTGATGTAACAGTAAGCTTTAATTGTAAATGCAAGCTTGTCTTGCTTTTGAGGTTAGGATACCTCAAACCCTTCTTAGCAGGGTCTAAGAAAACCAGGCAGGGTCCTGGATGCAGAGTAAGTGCTCTCCATATCAGTAGGTGCTGATTTTGCCTAACGGTTGTAGCCGTACCAAAACTAATACAAAAATATTACAAAATTATATGGTGTTGTGTTCTTTTGTGTTATGGTTCTTTATGAATGAAATGCTTATGCTATGTGAATGATGAAGTGAAAGATGTTTATGAAATGATTATGGTAGAGTAATGGAATGATGAATTGGTAGCTAACTACGATAAGCTAAGAAAAGTTTAAAATTGGCTTCACACTGATTCACCCCCCCTCTCAGTGTCTACAGTGACCAAGGGGAGTTCTGCACAGTGCCAAACATTGGGACAACTGACCAGAATGATTTAGGCATACTATCCAACTTACCAAAGACAAGTTTTGTCACCAACTCAGTTTCGAGACACAATAAAGACAGGGAGGCTTGTCCAACAAAAGTTCTAGTGGGGAGAAAGATCCTCCATGCCATAAGTCAAGAAGTCAGTCGGGTTGAAAATTAAACTGGAAGGTAATGGATGGGTGAAGACTATGAATGATGGAGCCAACACTAGCAAGCCAAAACAAATGGTGGGAATGACTACCTCTATTCTCCCTAAGAAGGGTAAACCAATGAGTATAGATCATGAACTTGTCTAAGTAAGGACATCAATACATAGTACAAGATACAACCAAGTCCATATAATTATGACCGCCAGATCACGATACCACAAGTCAATACATGTCACAAAAATCAATATAAGAGCAATAATAACCATAACACAATATAAAATGCTGAGTCATAATCATGTAATATAATCAATCTGAGACACCATATGTCCAATGAGAAAGAACTGATATAAAACTGGGCATCAATGACTGCTCTGTAATGACATGAATGGCTACAGCGGTCCTCAAATCTAAGTGTCCTGAGACTCAGTCCTGACATGGGAGAGTACAATAGTCCACTAGTATAAACATGATCCATCAAAAAATGCTCATCTCAGCATCTCATATGTAAGAGATCTGGCTGAAAAATGTATTGTGTCTAAAAAATAGAATATGGTAACCTGGCTACTATATATGTGATAACAAAACCTTTTCAGGCTCGGGGATGAAATTGAGCAAACCTTCAGAGTTTCTTCTAGTTGAATACCTTGAGGTGTTTACTGACAGTGGAGTCGCCAGGTGGATTCAAGTCTAAGTCCAGAGAGTGATTGGGCTAAAAATATACCAAAAAGGGGAAAAAAGGTAAAAAACTAAAAAGAGACAAAAGTCGTCCAGGAACAAAAAGATTTGTCCTCAGCAACGACGCCAAAAGATGTTGTCCGTCGATTGCACACCAGCAGCAGAAATCTTCCGAAAGCTGTCTCCTCACTTGAAAAAGTGGGAGAGGTGTGACCTTGGGGGCAAACACAGAGCCAGGTACTGTCACCTACTCCTAGCTCCTTCATTTAGGCTAACTCCTAACAAAGCCAAGGGGGGTAGTCCCTACCAAAGAGTTTTCTATGGATCAATGTGTTTAAGTTAAGTTCTAATGTGTGAATGATGCGGATGGATGTTGTTTAGAAGTTATTGTGATTAAGGATGTATTATTATTAGATAACTGAAAAATTAAACATAAGACAAAAGAGCAATCCATGTTGCTATCATAAGATTTATAAGATAAACAATATATTGAGAACTCACAAGATAATGCAGCATTCAAAGATATAAACTTTACTCAAAATATTCAATGGACAAATGGCCCAGATTATCAATAATGCATAAAAGAACGGACCAGTGCCTTATGGAGTCAACTTATCATAAATGCTTAAACGTACTGAGGATGTGAGTTTCAAAATAGTGCCGATGAATGTGTATTGCGATTAATGTTGATTTATTTTAAAGTCTTTTAATGGTCTTGTTTACGTTTCAACAAAAGGTATCAAGAGACCAACCGGGAAAATCTTCCGAGTTACTCCATTCGGGACATGACGGCCCGCCCAGTATCCCAGGCTGGTATCGCGAAGATTGACCAGCTAGTTGAGAATCTAGACAGCATGGGTTTTGGCGCCCTTACTAGGAATGACTTGGGAAACTTTCTACAACACCGGTGCGTTGGTTTATGGGGTAAAATTTTAATTTGTGTTGTTATTGCGGTCTTAGCAAGTTCGTTCACCGTTCTAAGTACCAGCCCAACTCTAAAGTCGGCAGAGCATACTAGGTGAAAGATGTCAACGAAGTAAATTAATTAAGGGGGAATGTGAGTTGGGAGATTTTATTAAATTAATTAATTAAAACCCTCCAACAGAAAGCGCTCTCGACTTTGTCTTATGACAAAAGTTCAAGAGTCTTAGCTAAACTATATGCTTGATGCAAGGAAATGCAGTGGGAATGCTCTTCGATAGAGAGTGCTCTTGACTTGGATTCCGACAAGTTCAAGAGACTTAGCAATTAATTAATTAACTTGCAAAAAAAATAAAATGACTAATCTACCCAAGAATCTTTTTCAAGTTTTTAGGCCTTAATCGGGACAACATGGAGGTAAGTAGAAAAACAGAAATAAACAACAACTCTCTGATAAAGAGCACTCTTGATCCACAAAGTGAGATTCAAGAGATTTCTACTATAAAGCAATTAAAATACTTTTGAAAGATGAGATTTTTAATTGACAAAGTCTACAACTACACAATGAATCAAAACAAGATAATCTAGCAATTAGTGTTCTAAGCAAAATGAAACTATTCTAAGTAAAGCAAATCTAATCTAAGAACACAAAAGAAAAGAACATCAGAAAACTCCCCAAATGGGGGAGGTTGGGAGTGGGGGCTTAAAAACCCCACTCAAAAAGAGAAATTTTATTAAGTGTTACAATTTGCCTTGG
This sequence comes from Pseudotsuga menziesii, assembly GCA_001517045.1. Lineage (NCBI taxonomy): Eukaryota > Viridiplantae > Streptophyta > Pinopsida > Pinales > Pinaceae > Pseudotsuga > Pseudotsuga menziesii. The sequence continues at coordinate 160,090 of LPNX010933079.1, forward strand.
GAATTTAACCCTTGAAAAGGACTTTTTTAAATAAAGCTAGAAGACTGAAAATGAAGCTTTTTAATAGATTTTATACAAAAAGGAGAATGATTTATCTTTTTGTTGAGAACTTTTTCTTCAAACCTGCAAAAATGGGAAAAAGGAAGAAGATAAAAGGAGCAAAAAGAGGGCAAAAGAGGGCTGAAACAAATGAGGAAAAGGGGAGAAAAGGGGCAGCGAACTAAGCAATGAGAGGGCTGCAAAAAATGGTAAGAACAGGGCAGCAACTTAGGAGAAAAGTGTCTGCAAAAAAAATTGAAGAAAGAGGGCAGCGAAGAAATCGAAGAAGACAATCAAACAACAAGGTGGAAGGAAGCCAAATGCAACCTAGAAGAAGAGGACAAAAAGTCAACAAGACAATGAACCAAAGTTGGGATCAACCTCCGAACAAGGCCACCACTAGAAGCACTAGTCCCGAAACCGTCCAGTCTAGCTGGATGTACTCAAGGATGCTAATGGGGAAAGAGAAATAGCCACAAAATTATGTGGCACTTGGGATCAAATCCCAAGCTTAATTTCTCAGGTCAAAACTAACATGTGATACATAGAAATATGACGAAAGAAGAGAGATATTTAGATCCAATTTAAGAAAAGTAACCAGAAAGAATTGCTTTTGCTTGATGAATGAGGCAAAGAAACTTATGTTTCTCGACTTTCTTGAAAGAAAATGACTCCTTGTAGAACCTGCAGAATGAATGTTAACCATAAAAGAGCCCCTGTATATCGGACAATACCTGAAAGCAACACAACTTCAAGAGAAAAGCATGGATTATACAATATAGTGCTAGATTGTTAGCCTTCAACAATTATACAATCAAATGCTTAAGAATCAAGAGAGAAGGGAGCAAAGAAACGTATCACCTCACAAGGTGAATCATGGCAAACAAAGAACTTCTGCATTGACCTCCAAAGTCATCAACTTTATTAAATCTTAAGCAAAATATTACAATGAAAATTCTCCAGAGCTTCTATGCCAAAAATTCCAATCCCAATAGAGCTAAAGGAGCCTCTATTTATACAAAAAGAGAAGGCTAAAAACCTAAAACCAAACTAAGAGTAACACCGGAGTAATTGAATGAGCTTGACATGATGATTTGGAGTTGAACTGAGCTGCAATTGAGTTGTAACTGAGTGCTGGAGTAATGAAGTGGGGTGAGGTGGCTCATCCTCCCTCGTAATGATCACCCAACCAATAGATAACCCACACTTCAACCAAAAACGAATTTGACCAAAGAGGGCAAATTTTTGACTTATAGTTCAACTACTACACTCCGATACTTGATCTGAAACTGACCAATATTAATTGGAATCATCATAAATGCTCCGTGCCATGTCATTTAGCCTTTTATTTTATTCAATTTGGTTTATTTTGGAGAGTTTTTTATTATCTCCAAAATATTCATTTTTAATATTTTAATTAATAATTTCTCTGTAAATTACTTTTTTGAGAAATTATTAATTATGAGGATAAATGAACTTCTGAAACTTGGAGATAGCTGGCCGGATGATCATGAATGATTTTTGGCTTAAGGTTAGAGCCTTCAATCACTGAATTTGGGTTCCAGATGACTGACATATTACAAATTGAAATTTTTCTATTTAAACTAAGGAAAATTTAATTAAAAAAATTAAAAATCCAACACGTCCGGTAAAAAATTTCCAGAATTTTTTCTGAGGGTCCTAATGACTTAGGACATGACCATAGTCTATTATAATAATGTCTAGTAGGTTTATACATACTCAGTTGGACTCTAATAACCCCCCAAGGCCCAGAATTCAAAATCGGGCATTCTAGCTTTGGAGGAAGCGAGAGAAAACCTCGTCAACTATACTCGGCTATAGGCAAAGCATAATTGTCAAGGAAAAAAATCTCCCTGGAATACCTTAGTTGAAATTCTACATCTTAGGATACCGAACCACTCAAAAACACCCTACTAACACATTTTATTACAAACCCCACGGGGCCATGGTCATAATTACTTAAAACAAAAACTAACTAGCCAAAACTGGCTAGGCAAAAAGGAGGATCATCTAATACACTGAAACACAAACATTTATCATGTTTGTCAAATGGCGGCTCCTCAGCTAATCCAACTATGGTACAAATAAGTTGGTAATGGATTCCACGCTAATTCACACAGAACCAGTCACGAAGTACCTGGGAGCAGTGTTTTAAAAACCGGTCTAACCGGTTTCAGAACCAGCCGGTTCACCGGTTCGGTACCAAACCGGTTCAAACCAGCAGGTAAACCGGATCACTGACCAATTCGTTACCGAACTGGCCAGTTCAGGTTGAACCAGTCTGACTGGTTGAGTTTCGATCCTAACCGACTGGTTTAGGCAATTTTCCCTTTTTTTTTCTTTTTTTTCTTTTTTTTAACTTTTAACATTTTTTTTTTTTTTACCTAACCTAAACTAGTACCCACCCAACCCAACCCAAACCAACTACAAGACACTCACTCACTACCTATTGTTTATTTTGTTTGATGTTTGATGAGTGGAGTTGCAACTTGCTACAACGGCAGCCTGAGTGGACTAAGGAGTCGTGGACCATTGTGGAAAGTGGCAGTGTTGAGTTGGGTGGACAGTGGCAGTGCTGACTTGGGTGGACAGTGTTGGACAGTGGACACTGCTGAGAGTTTTTAGTGCCGAGTTGGGTGGACAGTTTACTGTTTATCAAAGGTACAATTGTCAAGAAGTGGATAGTCTTCAAGAATCAATATCAGAGGTAAGTAACAAGTCTATCAAAGTGTCTGTTTTATAAAAAAATTAAAATTTGTATTTATGTCAGTTAAAAGTTTACCAAAAATTTGTATTTGTATTAATTATTAAACAGAGATCTCTTTTGCAAAAAATTTATAATTTTAAACAGTAATTTTTATTTTATAATTTATTATTTTACCAATTGGTAAAAGAGATTAATTGGTAAAAGAGATCCCCTGGTAGTGGTAACTTGTAAGTTAATTTGGTAATTTTATAATTTTATAATTTGGTAATGCTTACAGGGGATCATCTATATTTTTATAATTTTATAATTTTGCTCGTTGTTGTTTCAACTTTCAGCCTATCAAAAATGGCCCCAAAAGCAAAATATTCTGCATGGCCCCATGCAAATGTTGTTGACGGGGTGATGTATTGCAAGTATTGCAAGAAGTTGATTAAAGTGGTGGAATTTACAGGCTTAAACAACACTTGGCTGCCATCAAAGGCCAAGTGAAGGCATGTGAAGCTCCACTAGATGTTATTGGACAGATTAGAGCTGATATGCAAGAACATTTTAAGAAGTTTGAAGAGAGTAAGGCTAGGCAAAGAGAGATAGAGGAAGAAGTAGGAAAGAAGAGGAGGCTTGCTGAAATGATGGGTGGGATCTATGCTCCTGATTCAATTGAAGGCTCTTCATCTATCCCTTCTACCGATCTTAAGGATCATTTTTAGTATGTTGCACCCTCCGAGGCTACACAAGAGAAGGGTAAATAAAAAAGGAAGCATGGCATTCAAAGCTATTTTACATCCTCTACTAGTGCCAATGCTTCTCAGATGCCTCCAACACAAGTTCAGCCCACCTTAGATGACCATTGGAAGAAGAAATACAAAGAAGTTTCCTATGAGTACATAGCTAGATGGCGGTATGATGCTGATCTCCCCTTCAATGCTTCCCGCTCTTCTTATTACCAACCTATGTGGGACGCTATTATAGCTACTGATAAGGGATTCAAAGGCCCTAGTATGCATGACTTGAGGGGATCTCTTTTGCAAAAGAGATAGTGTCAATAGATGAATACCTGAAGGATTTCAAACAGTCATGGGTCAGCACAGGATGCACTATCATGTTAGATGGATGGACCAATCAGAGGGGTCGTACTCTCATAAACTTTCTTGTCTCTTTCCCATGAGGAACCATGTTTTTGAGATCACGTGATGCATTTGATTAGGTGAAAGATGCAAATCTATTATTTCGTCTTTTGGATGAGGTTGTTGAGGAGGTGGGGGCAGGTAATGTTGTACAAATCATCACAGATAATGACTCTAACTATGTTCTTGCTGGTAAGATGTTAGAGAAAAAAAATAAAACCATATTCTGGACTCCATGTGCATCACATTGCATAGACCTCATGCTTGAGGACATATGCAAACAGGATTGGATCAAGGACACTATAGAACATGCCAAAAGCATCACCAAATACATCTACAACCATGGTTGGGTATTGAGCTTGATGAGGAAACACAGATAGGGCAAGGAGCTTGTTAGGCCTGCAGTTACTAGATTTGCAACTCACTTCCTCACGTTGCAATCTCTCATTTCCCAAGCACAGAACTTGGAGAAATTTTTTTCAAGTGATGAATGGAATTCATCCTAATGGACCCACAAATAAGATGGAAAAGACACCAAGAAAAGAATTAAAATCTCTTCATTTTGGAAAAGAGCAGTAGAGGTTGTGACAATTACTGAGCCACTTGTTAAGGTGTTGTGGTTGGTTGATGGGGAAAAATTGGCCATGGGCTACATTTATGAAGCTATGGATCAAGCAAAGGAGCAGATAAAGGCAACCTACAAAGATAGAGTGGCCAAGTATGGGCCTATTTGGGAGATCATTGATAGGATATGGAACAATCAACTCCATCGCCCTATACATGCAACTGGGTATTTTCTTAATCCAAGGTATCAGTATAGAAAGCATATTGATCCAGATCCGACTAGGGAGGTAGCATATGGATTGTATTCTTTCCTTAAGCGCATGGTCCCAAATGAGGCGAACCAATGGAGATACATCGACATATCAACTCTTTCACCGCTGCCATGGGTACCTTTGGCAATAATGTGGCTAAGATTTCAAAAGAGGATGACCAACCAGGTAAACATTTCCATTGCTTGATTAACTTTTGTTTTTAAAATTTAATGTTTAAACTGCAATTCTTAAATTGTAAATACTAAATACTAAACACTACAATTCTTAGCCAAATTTACAATCGAATTTGTTGAATTAAGTTATTAACTACCTTGACTCTTCACATTTGCAGCACAATGGTGGAAAGCAATGGGTAACCATACTAAACTATTGCAAAGGTTTGCAATTCGGGTCCTGAGTCAAACCTGCGGCTCTTCTGGGTGTGAGTGCAATTGGTCTTTGTTTGAGCTGTTTCACACAAAGAAGAGAAACCATTTAGAGCAAGAACGGTTAAACGATCTAGTCTTTGTGCAGTACAACCTCTGACTCAGGCGCAACCAATTGATGAGCAAAAGACCTGATACGGATCCCATTGTGTTGGATGATATAGATCCAACCTCAGATTGGGTAGTGGAGACCCAACCGCCAGAGTTTGGTGATGACATAGATGTTGAGCTGGAGGACTTACTGGATATTCCGTTGGATGCAGATCCTTTATTGTTGATGCCATCAGTTCATACAGGTGTAGATGTTGAGAGAGCAGTGCCAAGCATGGCGGGCACTAGCCGATCAAGACCTCGTACTTATAGTCGTCAACAACGTCAACATTCATCCAGTTCTACTACTTCATTAGCAGATGACTTTGATCCTGAGGAGCCCGAGACTGAGCCAGATCATGATGCCTTTGCTAGTCCTTTTGGTTCTTCTTTTAGTTCTAGTTCTAGCAGTGGTGCTGAGTTTGATGATGATCATTGATGATGCATTATGTAGTTGATTATGTAGCATGTTTTTTGGACTCTCCAGGCCATATAGCCTTTACTATATAGGGCCTAGCCGCCTAGGCCTCATGGATTATGTACTTTGTTCTAGTATCCTAGATATGTTACATGTATTATTATTTATGTATTGCACAGAGTACAGTCACAGACTCCAGATTACAATACACTTTGTGCCATTTTGATATATTAACTCTTATATGGTATATACCTATGTTGCACTGGTCTCGGGGACGGGGGGACGCAGGGGACGCGGTGACGAGTTTTCAGGACGGCTAGAGCGCACCTCATATTTTTCAGGGGACAGCGGGTTGGGGACGGAAATTATATAATATAAAATTTAAAAATAATATATATATATATA
>LPNX010933079.1:166473-176959 GCA_001517045.1 Pseudotsuga menziesii
AAGTTGAGAGTTATGAATCATTCATGAAACATAAAAGACTAAAGTATACAAATGTGATCACATAAATATTTTAGTCTTTAAAGTTTAAAACTTGATATTCATATGCAAAAGGAAGAGTCTATCTTAGCATAAATGAAGGGTAGGGTTTTAAGTTTTTAAATTTTTAAATTTTCTTTTTTTTTAACTTTTTTTTTAATGTACAGGAAAGGGGACGCGTGGGAGTCCCCGATTGGTCTAGGAACTTCGGGGATGTCCCCGAAAAGTCCCCTATTTTTTGGGGTATGTTTAGGGTACGGCGAAAAAGTCCCCGAGTCCCCAATGGAGTCCCCGGCCATTTGTGGACGTTTCCGAGGAGTTCCAAAGTCCCCAGAATGCCGGAACGCAGGGAACGGGTGAAATTTTAGGGGGGATGGGTCCCCGTGCAACATAGATATATACATGAGCAGATTTAGGTTATTTTGTCTTCAATTCCTTGGAATCATGGATTATAATCTTGAAAATGTTGTTTTTCTTTAAAATTTAAATATTTTATGTATTTTTTAGCAAACCGATTCATTGAATTCAAATCGGCCGATTTATGACCGATTCATTACTGATTCTGATTCTGATTTCGAGTTGACCCTCGACCGATTCCAAGTCCGATTCCGATTTTTAAAACTATCCCTGGGAGAGATTACGCCATGGGAGAATGCTCTTCTTCACCTCAGCCCCGATACCCTAGAGGCGGGATGGCCTTTTACTTCAGGCTTAAAGGAGCCCTTGTTGATTAGGGAGCCCAAAGAGATCCAGGAAACTATCAGTAACAAGGAGAGACACGGGGCCAGAAGAAGACCCGCCAATTCCCGCTAGAAGGGAAAAGGACAAGAAGTAGAAGCAAGCAGAGAAAGCAACCCTACAGGCCGAAAGGGAATCAAGAACAAACCAAGGAAGAGACCAGCTGCAGCAAGAAACACGACACTTAGAAACCCCTTAGCAGAAGCTCAAGCTCAGCCGCTAAATATTCTGGACGCAACCAACACACCGAGTAAGGTTCTTTCTCCCATAAACCCCATTGCTTCACTTGAGCTCTCTTTAAACTCTCTTTGCTTCAATCAATTGGTTTCAACCAAACCCTTTCCCCTGATACACCCTTCAAAGAAGACTCTGGAACCCCCACAGAAGCTTCTTTTGCATCTTCCTTGGACTCTAGGCCCATCCGCTTCCACCTCCGAACTAGAGACATTCTGGCTCAAACGAAGACTCAAGACCTAACTCTCGGACTTGGAAAAAACCTTATTCTAGAAACCAAACCAAAAGGAAGGGGAAGACCCACACATTCATCCTCAACACAACACCGTGCTCTGATAGAGCTTGCAGATGGCAAACAAAAAACCATAGAAGGGGCACTTAGAGCAAAAAATCCCCAGAGGGGGTGTCCAAATGAAGATCATCTCCCTAAACTACAGGGGTTTAGCAAGTGCCTAAAAAAACTTGCTCTAAAAAGGCTGGTGCAATTGCGTAAGCTTGATATTTTTCTCTTCCAAGAAACCCTAGGGTAGGAATATTTAATTACAAGCTTTATGATGAACATCTTCAAGCATATGGAATTCATAGGCCAAGCTGCAAGAGGACACTCAGGAGGCCTGGCCATTGGTTGGAACACAAGGATGACAAAACTCTGAAACTATTGGGGATTTGAATCAGGTCTTGACCTATAAATCTACTCAGCAGATATAAAAACCCCACTCATTTTTCTGAACATCTACGGGCCTTATGAAAACATACCAGCCATCTGGAATTCTCTGTTGCAAAAATCCTTCGCAAGGTCTGAGAATGTCATCTGGGATTTGAATTTCACCCTCGGGACACACGAAATCCGGGGGCTCGGGGCTAGAACCGACCCATTAGCGGATTTTTTTGAACAAAAGATAAGGGAGAACCGTCTTATTGACTTAGTATCATCCAAGCTCTTTTCCCTTTTGAATTAACTCTATTGGATGAAGCATTAAAATGCCTTGTCTTCAGGCTCAAGCCAAAATCAATACAAAAAGGAGGACTAGACCTGGCTGTTAGCAAAACTAGAAAAAAGGATAAATATATGGAGCCACAGATGGCTTTCCAGAGCAAGAAGATTGGTACTTGTAAAATTAGTTCTGGAATCCATTCCATTATATCAGATATCCCTGGCTTGGATCCCAAAGAGCACACTGGAAAAGGCCAGGAAAATCTGCTTCAAATTTCTTGGTCTAGAAAAGCAGAAAATACAATGACTCCTTGGATTAAATGGGACAGACTTGCCTAACCAAAAGCTCTAAGAGGGTGGGGAATAAAAAAACTGCATCCTTTTGCGAAAGCGCTAGCAGCAAAATCAGGTTGCATACTTCTTGCTACAAGCATTCTCTGGACGGAAGTAGAAAAAAGTAAACACATTTATCTAGACTCAATCACAAATTGGATAACAAGACCAAACAGGGGAAGGCATGGGATCTCAATTATTTGCAAAGTTGTTCTTGTATCAGTTCCCCTCATAGAAGAAGGACTCGCATGGAAAATTGGGAACGGAGAACAACTCCAAATAGGAACGGATCCCTGGCTTGGGAGTCAAAATAGAAATTTACTCTCCCAAGAGATAATGAACAAACTGCAAACACAAGGTATCATCCACTTAAATGAAATAACATCCCCAGATTTGTCTAATCGTTGGAAGCAGGGTTGGAAAAAGGCTAACTCATTAGGCATCCCAGTGAATTAGGCAAATGAATGGAATGACTTCCTATTGGCTTTAAGAACCACCAACGCCCGACTCACAAACTTGCCAGACAAAATCATTTGGGCTCTTGTAGCCAACGGACTCTACACCCCAAAATTGGGTTACAAACGACTATCTACAATCACACATACAAATGAAAACAAATAGTGGTGGACAAGTCTCTGGAAAGAAAAATGCCCAACAAAACCAAAGTTGTTCATGTGGTGCACGATGGAAAACAAAATTCCAATTTGGGAAAGACTACAAAAACGAAACATTCCAGGACCAGGATGGTGCACACTTTGTAAACAAAACAACGAAACAACAACTCATCTCTTCATCACCTGTCCATATGCAATCCACACATGGCCAAAACTAAGGAAAAGAATAAATGTCCCAACATAATGGAGTGGAGCTATTGTGGAGGAAGCATGGAACAAATGGCTCTCCTCGACCGACATATCTAACCATCAAGCCCTCCCGATTATCACAACCTGGGGAATGTGGATTGCTCGAAACAAAGCTATTTTTCAGAATCTTCCCTCAATCTTGGAGATCACTACAACCACCAGTTTGGATATTCTTTCATATTTCCTACAGCAGAAAGACGCCCATGCAATTAGAAACATAACAATGGAACAGATAGACAAAAGTAACCCATGGGATTTTTTTACGGAGACACCCAAAACCAGCAATACGGAGGTGGAGCCACCCTTTACCTTTCTGACACACATTATTTTCACATACAAATGGGTTTGGGAACTGCAACAAATAATTACATAGAACTTACTGCTCTCAGGATTTTAATTTGTTTTGCTTCAGAAAAAATTGCAAAACTATTCAGATCTTTGGAGACTCTATGAATGTGGTAAATTGAGTAAACAAAGTTAAAATCTTCCAAAATGTCTATCTTCTAACAATATTAGAAGAAATTATGTGACAATTGGAAGGTTTTGACACCTACTCCTGTCACCATGTTTACAGGGAAATGAATGTGGATGCAGATAAACTCTCCAAAAAGGGACTAAGCATCACTCACAGTCATTGGCTGATAACAAAACACCAGAATGGAACTTTTTTTGAATACTACCACAGGGCCTTCATCGATGGTCTGGCAACATCAACATGAATCAACATGAACCAACAAGAAAATAAATTTTAATGAACATGAAGAAAAATATTTTTGAATGATCAATTTGCGGTACATGAGCGAAGATGGGAATTGTGATGGATCAGCTCTCTCTGAAGACCAAGTATCATAGATGAACATGAAGCAAACATTCCTTTTGGATGAACTTTTTTTCAGGAACATAAGCAACACAAAGATGGGATTTCTGATATGAAATCTATAGATGAATAATCAACTCTTTTTGGAAAATGCATGTTTTTTATAGATGTAAAAAAATCAAATCCCTGCAAAGCAACAAAAGGAAAGGTTTGAAGACCTTCTGCAAAATGTAATTTTGTTACTTTTTTAATGAAATTGCACTTTTTTCCTTTGGAAAGGATATATCCGCGTCTATGAAAACTCCTAATGCATTTCCCAAGTCCTTGAAGGAGTTCCAATTCCAAAATTCCCAGGGTAAGCCTGGCAACCTTACCCAAACCGAGATTTCATCCATTCTTTCGCATTCTGCATCAAACATTGCTGTCCAACTCTTAAACAGGATGGGTGTGAATCCAAATCCCCAATGTGTCTGCGATATTCATACTGCATCCTCTTTGGTTCTGAATTTAAAGACAAACCATCCTCGAGAAAGAACCAAGATTTCAGGTATATTGTCGAAAAACCCTGACTAGTTCTCCATGGTCCAGGATTTCGGTGCTTCTACAGTTGGCTATTTTTCCCTTACTCTCCCGACCACAGCCGTTTCCGCCATGTCCAAAGATTGAGCTACCAATAACTTTACCCCACAGACTAGATTTAAAGGGTCAACTGTATTTTTTAAGCATTTGTTTCTTCTCTTTCAATGTGGGATCCCAACCTGGGAGTCATAGCTTATTCTGGAGCCGGAGCCATCCTCTTTATCTGGGTTTGTGGCTAGAGGATTTCCTATCTAGTCCAATGGTTTCAGGAGGACCGCTATAAAACCTTCTGAATTTTCCTCCAATGGCTCCCTAAACAACGAGGGCTCCTTCAAGCCTGAAGTAAAAGTCCATCCTACCTCTAGGGTATCGGGGTTGAGGTGAAGAAGAGCATTCTCCTGTGACGTAATCTCTCCCAGGCACTCCACGGCTGGTTCTGTGTGAATTAGCGTGGAATCCACATCCAAGGTTAGACCTAGGGTTTTCGTCTCCTACGAGCTGAACAAGGTAAGCGAGGGTCCTCCGAGTTCTGGGGTAAGTGGTCTGACCGACGAGGCATATGGCATGTAGTTCAGGTCCGTCACAACGGTTGTCTTGTTGGGGCTTTCGCTATCCGCCATCTTCGTCTCGATGTGAGCGGTCCCAGCTAGAAGTCCACTAAAGGTTTGGGTTATGTCAGCTCCCGTCTGAGGAACCGTCGCACTAAACCCTGAGGGTACAGTAAAAATTGATATCCCATCATATGGGTCAGTTATGTAATCCACCTCGTCTACATTATGGTAATCCATGCGAGAGGGGTAGGTATGGTCCGTACTAGGTTGTGACTGCTGCCTTTTCACCCTAGACTTCAACTAAACCTCATAGTGCCGCAGAGGTCCCATTCATCGATCTTCCATCATAAAAAAATTAATAATTATGTTGATAGACGTTTTTATTTGAGATTTGGGGCGGACTATGACCTACGCTTTTTAATCTACAGACGAGGATGAGACAAGTGTACTATTGAGATTGATTTTATGGAAGTCGTTCCAAATTTGAAATAAATAATTATAAAAAAAAGGAATAAAAAAAACAAATGGTAGCTAGTTGATGAAAGGATAATTGGTAGCAATGCATCGATAAATCATAGCTGATGAATAGATAACCAACAATTCATGGCAGATAACTAGAAGAATGTAAGATAAAAAGAAAAAATATATAAAAAATAATTGATAGTTGATAAATGGATAACAGGAAGAATGTCGGTGATAACATGTACCTAGGCATGGATAATTCACAGTTGAACCCCTTTAACTAGAAGAATATGAGGAATAAAAAAATATTTTCAAACTATGTTCCATTCCATAACTATCTCTCAACCATTTGATCCCTATCGACGTGATCCAACCACAAACTTGTGGGTGTGCTAGTATGTTTAGAAAGTAAAAATTGTTATGTCGATAGGCCTTTATATCTTAGAATTTTGGGGTGGAATATCATCTATGCTTTTCCTAGATTGTAAGGGATTGAGACAAGTGTACTGTCCAGATTGATTCTATGGTCGTCGTTCAGAAATCGTAATAAGCAATTATAAAAAATTTGAAAATAGCTAGTGTGATAACTGCACTTTGTGGTAGTTGGAAAAAAAAAATAGCTCACGTGATAACTACACTAATGGCATAATAATCTGTAATCTGTGTGACAATGGAAATCCATCTAACAAATGGGATCGAGCTAATGTGCACAAGGTTCCATTTTGCAATTGGGAGTTGAGCTAATGTGCAGTTCATGTGAGAGACGAACTCCTAATAAACTCCTATGAACTCGTGTGATAATTGCACTTAGTGGCATGGTAATGTGCAATCGAACTCCGTGTGGCGGCTAGGAGTCGAGCTAATGTGTCGTTCGTATAACAGTTGAACTGCTGCTAAGATATTTCGAACTCCTAATAAACTTCTCCATCTGGCAATTAAGCATTCAGCGAATGTGCAGTTCGCATGACATGTCAAGTGAACTCTCAATCTGGCAATATGGGCACAAAGAATGGAGGTCGATGTGTCAAATATATGCCTATCAATCGAACGTATTAATTAATGTTATTAAAATAATCATTACTAGTTACATCGATAGATGTTTTTATTTGAGATTTGGGGTGGACTACAGCCTATGCTTTTTCACCTATGTACGAGGATGAGACAAGTGTACTATCGAGATTGATTTTATGGCAGTCGTTCAAAATTCTAAATAAACAATTATAAAAAAAGAAAAATAAAAAATAACGGGTAGTTAGCTAATGAATGGATTACCGGTAGCAATGCATGAATAACTCATACTTGATGAATGGATAACCAACAGTTCATGGCAGATAACTAACTAGAAGAGTGTGAGATAAAAAGAAAAAGAATATAAAAAATAACTGATAGTTGATAAATAGATAATAGGAAGAATGTCTGTGATAACATGTAGCTAAGCATGGATAACTCACAGTTGAACCCGTTTAACTAGAAGAATACCAGAAATTAAAAAATATCCAAAGTGTTTTTCATTCCATAACTATCTCTTAACTATTTGATCTCTATCGACGTGATCCAGCCACAAACTATGTAAATGTACTAGTTGATACTTATTATGTTATTGTGTTTAAAAGCTATGTCATAAAGGAGAATATGCAAACAAACCACATTTCTATAAACTTCTAATACATAAGAAATCTGATTATACTTGTTGATGGTATAGGCCGTGTATCGTTGTTTTTATACATCGTCATTGGTTATTAGTTGACTCTTTACATTTAACCAAACTTTTCAACTCTCATTCAGTCCTATCTATCGTGAACCAAAGGGACCAGAGCTGCGGTCCAAAAAAGTCACTCAAAACAATACATAAAGTGTCCAAAAGGGGAGAAAGTTCCCAATACAAAGCTCAAAGGAGCTGAAAAGAGTCACAAGTGACCAAATGGTCATCTATGTATTCAGTAAAACAACCACAACCCGGAGCTAATGTGAGTGCTGTTTTTGAAAGTCTGTTTGCAGTCCGATTGTATTCACGATAGATGTGACTGATGAAAAGATCCTGGAAGCTTTTAAAAAGCTTTTGTGTTTCCCTGCACCAATGAGAGAGCTCTGGTGGGGAGAGAGCAGTATTTCCCTTAGCCCAATTGATGATGACCTGTGAGTCACCGTATATCTGAGCTATAGGGATTCCCATCATCTGGGATGAGTGCAGAAGGGCCCATAGACCCAAAAGTTCCGCCTTAGTATTGGAGCCATGTCCAACCCCCAGCGCAAAATCCAGACAGTGATTCTCATTGAGATATAAGCAGAAACCAATTCCAGCTGCTGTAGAAGATGATGCACCATCAAAGTATCCACAAGGGAAAGTCATGTGTGGTCTTATCCCAATCTGTCTGGCCGATCTTAATTTCCTTCTCTTTATGACAGGCCGAGAGGGAGATAAATGTACTGCATTTAAAACCTGATGAAATACACCTAGGATAGTCGCCCTTTTACCATCAAATATAGCTCTGTTGCGTGCTTTCCATATGGCCCATATCACATGGTGAGGGATGAAGTAGTGTTCAGAGCTGCGATGATATTTGGAAGCCCATACTTCAAAAAAATCAGATATAGAAGCAGCTTCAGGAGGTGTATTCAACTGTAGCTGATCGCAGGTAAGCCCAAAAATACATTTCCAAAATGGACAGCGAGAAAAGATGTGTAAAACAATTTCTTCATTTGAATAGCATAAATAACATATACCTGGCCCGATTTTCCCTCTTTTCTGCAGATTATTCCAAGTGAGAATTTTATTTCTCATAACCAGCCAGGTGAAGCATCCTATTTTCCGAGGAAGGAGACCTGACCAAAGAGAATTATACAGTCGGCTGCCCAGTTCAGGATTGAAAGAGTTAACAATGCATTCATATGCTTTAACAGCAGAGATCATGCCATCTTCTTTATTATATTCCCATATCAGCGTGTCACGATCCGATGCAAGACGTATACCATTGAGATCCAAGTTCATAGTGAACGAGTTCCATATTTTTTCCCAGTCTCCGTCCAGATATAATTCTTCAGCTGAGTACCAGTAGTGATGTGCATCCGGAAGAGTATTGTGGGCCTGTGCAAGAGTTTTAATATCCAGGTCTTCCAAATATGTCTTCAAACCTTCAGGAAATTGGTAAGAGGCAGGATTACCTATCACAGGATCAGTTCCTATCAGAATATTATTACCATTCCCAACCTACCATGCAAGATGACATCCAATCCATGGCAATGTCTGAATAAACCCCCTCCATATAGCAGATACCCCCCGCGTGCTGAATTTTTTTTCCCGGAGCCAATTAATTACAGAGGATTGCTTCAGATATTTTGTGATAAGGACTCGATGCCAAAGACTGTCATTGAAGAGAACTTTCCAGAAATTCCTGAGACGAAGAGCAATGCTAAACCAATGGAGATTTTTTATTCCCCACCCTTCGAATTTCTTAGGCCAAGATAAGTCAGACCAGCAGGCTAAGTGAAATTTGCGTGTATTCCCTGATGATCCCCATAAGAAAGCAAAAGTAATGCTCCTGAGCTTGTTCAGAATTGAGACCGGGATTAGGGCGAGACCCATCCAATAGACCGGGATGCTGGAGAGTACAGACCTCAAAAGGATCAATCTTCCTCCCAGAGAAAGCAACTTGTGTGTCCACAGACTGATTTTATTTTCATATTTTTGTACCAGCCAAATCCAATCCATGGATCTATAGCCCAGGGGTTTGATAAAGAACCCAAGATATTTGAAGCCCGTTGTTATGGGAAGCATTTTATAAGGAATGGCTCTGATAAGATTTTGGAGTTCCAGAGCAGGAATATTGTTATGAAGAAGGACAGATTTATCCAGACTTATAGACATTCCAGATGCTTTGCAAAAGGTTTCAAGTATGACATCAAAAGCAACCCATTCTTGTAGAGTACCAGTGCCCATTAAAATCACGTCATCCACAAACAGAAGGTGTGTCAGGGCCAGAGAGGAAGAGATTTTGATCCCTCGGATGAGCCCGTTATTCCGAGCATCAGCTATTAAAAGACTGAGGCCTTCGATGACCAGGATAAAAAGCAGAGGAGAGAGGGGGCAGCCTTGTCGAATGCCTCGAGAGGCAGGAAAAAAATTTGTAGGTGTACCATTGATCAGCACGGCAAAGGTAGCAGAGGTAATACAGCCCATAATCCAATTGACAGTTTGCAGGGGAGCACCAATCTGAATCAAAATAAAGCGAATAAAGGTCCAGTTAACCCTGTCAAAGGCTTTTATCAGATCGAGCTTTAGGATGAAAGCACAGAGATTTTTGGATTTAATAGAGTGGAGGGATTCCTGTACAATGCCAATGGGATCCACGATCTGGCGGTTTTTAAGGAACCCATATTGTTCCTGTGAAATTCCTGAGTCCAGGAAAGGTTTGATTCTTACCGCGATGACTTTAGAGATAAGTTTGTACAGAAGATTGCATAAAGAGATGGCTCTAAAGTCAGCAAAAGTCTGCGGCTTGTCTCTTTTGGGAATGAGAGCAATGAAAGTGGAATTCAGTGATCCCAGGATGTTCCCAGTCATAGTTGCATATATCGCCGATATATCGCCGACATCGCGATATATCGCGACTCAATGACCCCGGCGATATATCGCCACTAATTTATCGCGATAATTTCCGATATTTTTAAAATATCGCGACACTTTAATATATCGCGATATATTCTGATAATATCGTGATTCGATGGAATATATCGGCCTGCTGGGCAAAAAATTAAAAAACTCGCCGATAACAGTCCGCGGCCAAGTTTTTTCAAGTCATTTGGGTTTTTCGCTTGGAGGAAAAGGAGCTCTGGCGATATAGGCGAGCTTGGGCGATTTTCTAGAGGAGAGGAAGGGAGCAATCAAGTTTCCATAGCATTTAATCAGGTATGTATCCTTAACATTAAACTTTCATTATTT
>LPNX010933082.1:2259-16954 GCA_001517045.1 Pseudotsuga menziesii
TCAAGTAAACTCGAGTATCTATTTTTAGATTTAGTACACATACAGTGTCGAGTTATCAAGTCATCCCCTTGGCCTTACTTGATTTCATTCACCTTCACCCATGACTAGCAAAATGGTTAAATCCATAAATGAGTATACATCGAAGGGTCTTGTTAAAAGCAGTTGATCATTTTAATTCAGATCATTTATATATATGTTGTGCTTATATTCACCCACGGAAGCTACTTGCATTTGAGTCTCACTGTTAACCAATGTTGAAAAAGTCAGCATTGGCAAAAAGTCGTCAAGGGTCCAGAATACAACTTCTCGACAACATCGGCGAAAAAATCACAAAAAATAGGCAAAAGTCGGCAAACATTAAAAAATACAAAATACATTCATTTTTTTCATAATTTTAAACATTTAAAGCAACAATAACATCAGATAAACACATTAGAATATAAATATGGAGAAAGCATTGATATATATCATCATCATGTAGTCATGCCAAATGTAAAATGATACATCAAAGTCGATATTGTATCATAAAACATCATAGTTGTCCAATCAAGGACTCAAAAGTGGATAACCAATACAACATGACATCACATATATAAATGTATCCGAGGAAAAATAGCATCTAGCTATCTAATATCAATGCTCTCTTCCCGAGTTTTCCATTCATAGTTCATATTTTTCCCTACTCCAATAATTAGATTTATATAAGGTTTTCATAAATGTTTTTTGTTTGTCCCTCCATCTTATGACTTAAACCTAATTTTTGAAAGGTATATTTTATTGATTTGGTTGTCAGCCATTAAATGTATTTCTTGTTTTGTATTGGTGATAAATCATAGCTGTATTTTTCACTCCTCCCAAATTGAATTTCATGAGCCTCATATTTAACCCTAACTCATCTACCACTTGAAACATTGCTCTCTTTTTCCTACAATGTGCTATGATGATCACTCAAAATATGTTTGCTCAAAAAATTCCCTAATAGTGAAAAAAGTAATTCAATTACCATTGTGATCTTTGATAAACAGATACATATTTTGTATAGATTATCCTTGCATGGTTTGATCTTCATATACAACAAAGTTTTGAAATATTTATACGGTAGAGGAAAGGTGTTAGTATACAACAAAATGGCTAAAATGGCAAATTTTTGGAAAATTAGTCATTTCAGCCATTTTAGCAAAAATGGAGACTTTTTGGAAAAAGTCGAGACTTGCCATTTTTAGCCTTTGCGACTTTTTGGAAAAAGTAGCGATTTTTTTTTTGAAAGTCGCAATTTTTTCTAGTCGATTTTTCGGCTTAGGGAAAAAATCACAACTTTTTAAATAGTCTACGATTTTTTGGAGAGTCTTTCAACACTACTATTAACATAGATAATGGAGCATGCATACCTATTCTTGCACAATGAGTTTAGCATTTGGGTCATTATTTGATCAGTCTTAACCTAGTCAACCTAGTGTTGACCAAGCCAGGAGCAGGATCCAGGATGAGTTTTGGACCGATGGTTTTTTATGATGATTATTTATGGTCTACAGTTGTTCATTAGACATATTCATGTTTCAGATGATGATTTGCTATGATGGCTTGTATTATTTTCATGATTATCAGCATTTACAGGCTTTATTATTATTATGGTTCGGACATGGATGGGGACTCTAATGTACCTTTGTGATGGACACATTGGGTGTGAGTACTCATTCCTAATTGATTTGGACATTCTGAGTCCATTGGTGCAGTTGGTTTTCAGTTTCGGGCAGTTGCAAGAGAGATATGGGTCTTTCAGGCATTTTGCAGCAAATTTGCCCTAGGAAATTAAAAATAAAACACAGTGCAGATATTGGTGAGATCTCCTAGGGCGCTAGAGTGGATCCTTGGGGTGCAGCCAGTTGATTGTACCATATACCTGCGGTGCCAGGCACATCTGTTCAGTCATTTTTTTGCGTAGATGCTTCCCGGGTGAGATTTTAACAGTTTTATGTTCCCAAGGCAGCGGTTTACTGATAAAAAAAGGCTAACGAGGCTATCGATTTGGGAAATTGAGGTAAAGGAATGGCATGGAATTGGTCCGAGGCGCAATGTTTGGGTCACCTTCATCGCCCGGCATCAGCTTCACTCCACTGGGGGTCCACACATCCTTGATTTATGCAGTTAGAGGGTGTTTTGATGAATTTTGAGGGAGATACCCTAGTGATTTTTATCACTCATTTATATTACTTGCCACCACGCAATGTTGTTATGCCATGGGACCATGCTAGTGAAGGATGTTGTAACCTCCTAGCCCCCACCGTGTGTTATTTTATGTTATTGATTATTTTTATGTGGTGCGCCCCCTCATTGGGCATTTTTAGTGATGTGCCCCCCCTCTTTTAGTGATGTGCCAAATGAGGGGGCACATCACTAAAGAGTTTCTGCAAAAGTTTTCTTGTATTCAATATTCTCAGAGCCAAAAGTCCCTTTTACAAATGAGAGAGCATCTCAGTATATAGATCTATCCAATACACAAAACCTAGATCTAAAAGATCAAGGGTCAAAATCAAAAGGGTCAAGCTCCACTATCCACGAACCATGCATCCTTTCCGAAGGTGCCAAAAAGACAAGACACTAATGAGAACTCCTCAAACTTCGCACCGAACTCACTCACTTGTGCGTCTGCTGATGCTGCAACCCGTGACTTTCCCTTGCCCTTCTTCTTGTTCGAACACAGACCTGAATAATGGTCAAACTTGTGACAGCAAAGCAATTGACTTTGCTCATGTCCTTCTCGTCATGAGTGGAAGCCTCTCCACCTATATTATTCTTGGCCTTCACTTTGCCCTTCCTTGCATGGCTCGCAAGTGCGACGTTCTCCTCATCATCACCCTTTTGTTGGCCGCAATATAGGGACTTCTCTCGAGTCTCCTCCTCGATGAAGCCATCCCATAACCTCTCCTAGCGAGGAAGATTTTCTCGTGCAACAATACCTTTGACAAAGGAGCCCACAGCTTGATGAAATCATTCAAGGCTACTCTTACCAACGCTAGATCTATCATTGTCTCCCCAACTGCTACCAACTTGTCACGAACCAGTGTGATCCTGGTGAGATAAGAAGCCATTGTATCTGACCTAGACATCTTGGTGCTCCTGAGATCCTCTTTCAGCACCATCTTCCTGTTGTGGTTATCGCTCTGGTAAAGCTTCATTGAACTTGCCACATTTCCTTGGTTGTCTTCTTTCTAGACAAATGAGGTATCACATGATCCTTCACTGCATCCAAAATAATCTTCCTAGCTTTCACATCCTTTTTGTTGTGCTCGGCCAGTTGAGTACCATCAATAGGAATTGGAAGAGTTTTCTCCACAAACTCCCAAATCCCATTTTTCATTAACACTAATGCTATTCTCTCCTTCCAGGGATTAAAGTTGGATGCACCCTCCAACCGGTCATCAAATCTCAGTCCAGTTGATACCATCCTATCCAATCAAATAACCTAACCAAAGAATTTTTTTTCTATTGTAAACCCTCATCAAATGTGATTTCCTTCTTAGAGACAACCTTGCTCTGACACCATGTTAAATTTTACTAGATACCAAATTCTGATTTCTCCTCTCGATAACTTTTATACTCATAAATTATAAATAGAAATACTTGATACTTTTAACCAATAATGCAGCAGCATAAACAGGAAATCATTCACATATTTAAAATAGTAATTTACCCTAGAAAACCCCAATGCGGAAAAACCAATATTCAATGTTCTTCTTTACTAATCCTAACTCACAAAGAAAACCAGAAATACAACAAAGGAACTTGTAACTCAATCCCTTAGGAAAATCGACCTCTCTGACTGAATCGACCCTCCTGGAGAAAATTGGCACACTTAAGAGAAAACAGCCCAGGAAAATCGACTCACCTAATTTGTCCATGTGTCACCCTACGACCTCATGTGTCAGCTTACATCAATCATACGATTGTCGTTCGGATCTGTACAACTGTCGTTCGGATCTGTACAACTGCCGTACGGTCTCTCCTTAGTGATTGTACGGATCGACCCTCTATTGGTTCAACTGGTATAGATCAGCCTCTCTCTCTCTCCCAGTGCAATCAGCCACTTTACTTTTCTCTAGATCTTCCTCTAGCTACAAATCCCCTCACTCTTCTCTTTAGCCACTCAGTCTTTCACTCTTCTCTTCAAAAAAAATCTCTTTCTGAAATGATCTTGTGTTATTGTGTCTTTCTCCTCTCCTTAGGCTTTCTTTTATAGCATCTCGATGACCAAAACCCTAACCCTCAATCTCCAAAGTAATGGATGGCCAAGATTAGATCTTGAGCCTCACTTAAGATCAACGGTTGTGACTTAATCTTAAGTTCATTTTTTCATCATTAGCCGACATTATGTTAATAATGTGTTTTTCCTAAGTTAAAATTAGGAAAGAGAAATAAATTATAAAAGTCACTTACTCAATAACTAAGCAACTACCTAGAGAGTAAATGGACAACTTCTGCATGCCTGACACCCAAGCCTGTGCAAAAGCTCCTATCCGAGCTATAATCATCAACAAAAATTCATCACCGATTCACCAACCAACACTAGTCTGAAGCAATATTTCAAAAATACTCCAAATTGGAGTTGCTCAAACTTGCTGAGACAAGATACGCTTCAAAGTCCATCATGTTGCACCGCATTGTTGATGTCAAATCTGTATTAATGCGTATGGTGGTGGGTATGACTTGGGCTGAATGGAGATAAGAAGATTCCAAGAGGGGAAGTATGGTATGGTGTGAATGGTCTTAAACGGTTTTAATTGATGAGCAATGGTGTTGCAAGATAGATTTATCGCTCAAGTTCACATTACTTGCAATTGAGCTTCTCTGAGATACAAACATGGACAAACATTTCCATGGAGAAATTTATGATGCCATGGATACCATGGTTGAGTAAACCATGGAAATAATTACACAGGAGGCTCCCACTCTTCTTTTGTTGATGCTGATTTTGCAGAGCATGTGAGATCCATCATTATTGTGGGGTGGAATGGTTTTAAGTTTTAACACTCCACTGCCCACTTTGGCACATGCTATATGTCCAAATTTGAATATGCCACATATAAAGGTGGAGCACAAGTCCCATGTATAATAATGATGAGTTGCACCTGAGTTGCACCTGCAACTCTTAATAAAATGGGGAATATCACAATAACCCCAAAGGTAATTACCTCAAAGAATCATATGCATCTGTAATCTCTGAGTGTGAATGACTATATTATATTTCCTATATATACTAATTTCTCACTAATTACTCATGTGGCCTTAGTTACCAGCCAACATAGCACTTAATACAAGTGATCCCTTACATCAGTTAGAGGGGCAACACCATTTCCTCTATGTTGCACAGATGAGGAAATAAGACGATCTTTTGCAAATTTACACCAACAGGCATGTTTGAACCATTCTTCAAACATTTTGGTTCAGTTTTGGCCGCAAAAAATTCCCAAGAATTGAGGTCATAAAAACAGGCTAGGGAGGGTAGGGCACATTATTTTCCACCCTTTCTTGGTCCTAGAAAAACAAATTTCCCGCTATGCACATGGAAGACTGAGATGAAAGGGTATTAGAAAACCAATCACATACAAAGGATAGAAAAAATAAGAGGAAACAAAAACAACTGCCAATGGAACAAGAGGTTATGTATAACCTTGCCTTATAAATTCTTCATTTCCTGCAGAGGAATATGATCCAGATAGAAGTAAAAAGAAACGCATATTAAGCTGCAATCAATTACATTGGACATAATAAAGGTAAATAAGGAAACGAATCTCTACAATCATTCAATCCCCTATTCATTCCACCTTTCCTTGTTCCATTTCGTTTGCTTGATTAACTTCTTTTATTGTTTAATGGTTGCTCCTCTTAAATATTCAAAAGCAAACTACCAGGATAAGGAAGACAAACGTACTGGTATTCAATGCAGGAGCTGCAAGACCACATCGGAGTTTAACCCAGAAACATGGAAGATACCCACAGTAAAATAGGCCAAATATTGCACTGCTCAGCTGTGCAAAGCGAGGACTTCCTCTTTGCAGCAATAGAACAATTGCTAGAAAGAAAGCAAACGATGTCACAGCAACTCCCATGCGACCTCCAAAGTACCTAACATATATCATACCTCTACAATTATCCTCCAAAATTCACATTCAAGTTATGCAAGAACGTGATTATCTAACATAGTTTCAATCAACTAATGAAAGAAATAAACAAAATAGAAGGTAATAAAACATGTCTACATTCTTGTTGATATAATCAATATACTATCGTTCCAAAGAAAGTTATTTAGGTAGCAGTAATCTTTCTTTCTGACCATTGAAAGTTAATAATAGAAGTGTAATGCGTCTCAGACAAACATTGTAAACTGTTAAGACGTACAAAAGCAAAACACACAGCAAATTAGCAGATGAATGGGACTTACAGTGTCATCAAAGGCATGAGTGCACAAACTGCAGAACAAACTCTTGATACATATCTAGGAGGGGGAGTCATGCCTGCAGCTATTCCATGGCTTCTAACTAACTCAAAATACTCTCGTGTACCAACCAGGATTGCCAAAGCTAATACAACTGTAAAAATCCAACCCCCAGCCAACACGACTCCACCCACACCAATACCAATGGCCAAACCAAAAACAATCCGCTTTTGAAGCTGACTCTTTTGATGTCGCTGTTCCTGATCATGGCTTTGTATGCCCTCTGGCTCCTTGTTCACTTTGCTTTGACCATTTCCTCCAGCATCCTACATAACAACTGTCTAAAATTTTCTCTTAATAGATCATTGCATAGCACCGTACCAGTTATGGTCCACAACACACATCCTTTATAGGACCATGCAATGGCAATTTTCAACTAATAATAATAGCATTTGCAAGAATAAAATATTGAAACATGTCAACAATATCATAAGAGAAAAGGATTCGATTGATGTTAACTCAAAAGCATGTGAAGCTTTTAAAAAATGATGATTTGTTATTCAAAAAAGATAACTGCAGAAAAGGAGTGAAACGGCTCTGTTTCTTTTAACAATTTGTCCATATGTTTTACATTTTACTTTGTTTGAGACTTGGCCAAATAAGGGTGGATGCCCTTTATGTTGTTACACCCTTCAATTTTTTTGTATAAAAACTGAAAGTTGCAACCGAAAAATTTTATCACAAATGTCTGTTGCTGTGTAGTTCTAACCAATGCAAGAAAACTATGATCCTGATTTTAAGTGCTTCAGGAAACATGCCCAAGGGGCTGGACTGCAAATAATAGACTTCCTTGGGCTTAGGTGCCAGATCTGAGGGGTCTCTATTCCACCAAATTGCCAATCCAAGGAAAACTATAATCTAAAGTTTTTCATAGATGATTCCAAAGTTATGAATGAAACTGCAGGATGTGTGTAGATTTCTTGCATTATCATCACCAAGTGTCTTTCAGGCCGCTTTCGAAATCAATATAACCTTTAAAACAAATAGCAGGAAAAAAAGGACATACATCTTGAGAATGTTCTTCATCTTCATTGAGTTGTTTTGCCTCGGAGCCAACAGCATTGCAGAGATGCCAACCATTGGCAGTGTCCTTGTTCAATCTTCTCGCCGATACGCATAATATACTAGCACCGTTACGCAATGCCGAAAATGGAACTTGGCGATTTATTCCCAATTTCAATTTTAGGAATAAGGGAAGAACAGGCCGACGGAAAAGCCGAAAACCGCCTCCTGGCTCCACTCCCTGTGTACAGGCGGAACTGTTTTCACAATTTCTGGATGCTTTGAAAGGTGGTCTCTTGGAGCATGGTAAAACAGACAATGGGGAAAATTTGCATTGGCTCATCTCCATTGAAGAAGAAGGGGCACCATGTTCAAACATGGCAACTCGGAATGTTTCCCAAGTCACCCCTTGTCCCTTCTACAGACAAAACACAATCAACAATCTTGAGACACTATAGTAAACCCCGCCCACCTCAGCCAGTATGCCCTTTTATAAACATTTTAGTCAATACAATCTTAAAATATAAATTGAATGATGCCCGCCTCAGCCTGTATGCCCTGTTATCAAAATTCCAGCCATCCGAACTCAAAATTACAAATTGAACTGACCACCTCGGCCTGTATGCCCTTCTATCAAAATTTCTGCCAACCCATAGAAATTGAACCATGCGCACCTCCGTCTGTGGGCCCCATTTTGTCAAAGTTTCAGCCAAATATACAACTTTTATGATGCCCACCTCAGCCTGTGTGCCGGTTTATCAAAATCTCAGCTAACCCAATCTCAAAAATTCAAATTGAATTATGCCCACCTCGCCCCATTTATAGGAAAAACAACTTAACCTGTATCAAGTGCAATGGATTAACCCATGGCCAACTCAAGTTCTGCAACTTTCAATTCACAAATCTGCTATAATGCTAAAAGAAATTAAATCAAAAGGCTCAGAACTCACCAAATCCCTTAAAGATCCAGCCATAAATCGACTGCAACTTCAGGAATAGGCCCAAGATTATTTTCTTTCATATCAACTAAGCAATCCACAGATCATATCAGTCTCAGCCAAACAACGACCGGATAAAAGTGAAAGGAGATCCGATTTAAATTAAAGAATAAATTTACAGAGGCTAGAATCAGTCGTGTTAGTGGGGGATTGTCCTGCATGGATTTGATTTCAGCAGTTTAATATGTATCATGAACTGAATTTGTGGCTTAAAAAATAGATAATCCATGTGGAAATGGAAGTGTCCTTGATCCCATGTGTTGTCTCATGTGTTCTCATTTTATAAATGATAAATTAATGGATTATGTCTCGTGTGTTTTCATTTTATAAATCATAAATTAATGAAAAGATGGATCGTTAGATAGAAAATTAGTATACCACATCATTTATGTGGTTAAATTATGAGATGAGTCGAGTCTTTCTTTTTCTTAAGCAGACATTTCATGTTGTATTGAACAATTTGTTCATAACATATGTATTTCAATATTTGCTAGCTCTAAAAGAAAAGTAAGGTAAGAAACTATGTTTGTTGAGTTTCTAAAGTTAATCAGATGGCATACACTAATAATGTAATTTATTATTCTCACATGAATAATAAATATGTTTTTTTTTTTTATTAAGACTTGTTTTTTATTCGGTTTTTATTATAAATAGCTTAAATATTATTTTCCAACATTTTTTATGGAAAATATAAAAATTACATAATAACAAAATATAATTTGAAATATTTATCTATATCATTTTTGCTTCATGGCCATTTTGAAATTTTGTAAGCTTTGAATTTCAAGTTGTTTCTTATTTTTCCATAAGATATAGCCTTGTGGACACCATTAGCACTTAAAAATCGTCTCATAACCCTCATAAATATAGGATACTGAATCACGGATCTCTGTGGAGCTATTGGACAACAATCCTCGCATTTGTGTCTCATGACCCCAATGAAGTATAGTTGCTTTTATCCTCCAACATCTTAGACTATCTACACAACCATCCATCTTGAGTTTAACTAGAATCCCCCCTCTAGCATTACAAATATGGTTTCTTTGGACTAAGACACCAATTATGTGTTATAATGTCATCATTGTTTCTTAAACCAAGAATAATTCTATCATGCTTGCAATATTCAAAATTTTACTTACGAGTCAAAAAAATGATAATCAAATGAAACTAATATAACGACTTTATGTCCTGGCTTTTTTTATTTGGTAATGGTATGATTTGCTTTTATTGCTCCAACTATGTTTCTCTATATGAATCAGTGTGTTGAAGGAATCGCCTTAGCACTTCTAGAATTTAAACTTTAGTTGATTCCATTCATTAGCAAACATACTTTCAAATACGTGCTTTCATAATGGGTTGCAATAGATTTCCTATAGGCAAAGGATAGTTGTACCTATCAAGTTCCATCGATAAAACAATTGTTTTTGCAGTATCTTTCTACAATCGACTACTGCAAGTCAATGCTCACACAATGGTTGCTTTCTCCATTAATGTCTCATTCATGGAGGCTCTATTACTTTCCTTATTTTCTACGAAGTATGCTCTTTGTTATCTTTTAATGACTCTCAATCATACCAACAAGATTAGGTGGAATGATATTAGTAATCAGTGAGATATACCAATGATCTTAGTAATCCGTGAAATCCACAATCAAAAAATATTAGAGCTCATGTCCAATCTGCATACTCCTTACACATTTTCCTTTATGCTAGACAATGGCACAAAAAACAACCATAGGGATAATCCCTCATGGACATCATCTCAAGTTTTATTACTGCAACAATACACAAAATTATGTTTAAGAACATTATTAGCTATCACAATTAACTTACTCTCGTAGCCTACCATTTATCATATCTCTCTTGTTTTTATCTGCCTAAACATTCTCATAAAAGACTTAAGTCCAATCCTGTTGAGATACCATGATAAATTACTTAAGAATATAATAATAATAATAATAATACCATGATAAATTACTTTAAAATATAATAATTATAATTATAATTAGTTCATTTATTTGTAAACAAACAATTTAATAGACTCTTATTCATATTCAAACACTCAAACTTTAATAAACTCTTATTCATATTCAAAGACTCCAATTGCACTAGTGACTCATTGTCATATTTCTAATCTGAGATTTACAATTAATTGATTTTTAACGATATGAACATTTTATGTACACAACAAAAAAATTTTAAATATCGATAATACTTAAATTCTCTAAAATATAGATAATACTCTAGCATTATTTTCTAACCATAAAAAGTTTGCACCAGTTACTCGTTGTAGTATTTTTTAATCTGAGATTTACAGTTAATTGATTTTTAACCATGTGAACTTTTTGCATACACAACAAAATTTTCTAAAATATAGTTACTTAGAGCATTATTTTCCAACCATAAAAGTTCGGCACTTGTTTATATTTAAAACTTAGTTTCTTCCTAGTTTATGTTTTGGGTTTTAATGTAAATTTTGGTTGGAATTCAGTAAAAAAAAATGGTAGAATCCAATTTTGAAAGTGTTTAAACTGTGATTTTGAATCTATAAATAGATTCAGCACCTTAGAACACCTCATGACCCCCAAATTATGCAATTTTCAAATTATATGATTCTAAGATTTTCTTAAGGTTTCCAAGTAGACTCCAAAAGCAATAGGGAAAAAGTTGAAAACATAGAATATTTAGACTACACCCTTAGTTTCTCCATTAATGCCTCGTAATAAGAAAATTCTAACTTAAATTTGTACACCTAAGAAAAGCAATATGAACATTGCAGAAACCAAAGTTATTTGTTAATGGTGATAAATTAAGGTCAACCTTTAAGGTAAAATTATCATAACCATAATAATAATTAAAATAAGTGTAATATAATAATTTGATATACATCTAATAATAATTAAAATTAGTGTATTGGGGCTGCAGGGGCGGGGGGCGAAGTTTTTTTTCACTCCGGATGGATTTTTGGAAACTAGGTTCACTTAGGGTCTTGGAGATGACACTAATAACATGGCTAAAGCCTTGGCATTATGGCAAGGGTTGAGGATCGCCAAGACCCTTGTAATCTCCGAGTTAACTGTCGTTGGGGACTCCAAATCGTTATTCAAGCTCTAGCCGAGAACCTTATTCCGAGCCAAATGCTCCTGAGGCGGCTTATCCACAAAATCTTGGCCCAAGTCCTCTCCTTCAATAAAATTGAGTTTTATCATGTGCTGCGGAAAAACAACATAGAGGCTGACAAAGAAGCAAACCTGGGCTCCACTCTTAGCCCCGGGGAGCTAATTCTCAATGGCTTGGGCTCCTTTTGCTCCCCCTCATAGAACCAAGGCTAAGATATTGTGGTCTCCCCTTATGTGGGCCCCTGTAATCTGGTCCGCTCCGTGCCTTATGGATCTTAGGACAAGTGGTGTTAGGTCGGCACGTGGTTTAGCGTCGGCAAGAGAGGAGAGGTTAAATGCATGCCCAGGTGTGGTCAGTTTGCCTGGTGTGAATTTGAAAGGACTCTCGTCGAAACTGGAATTTTCAAGTGTTATCATGGCAGTCTTAACTGCTCGCGCATTGCAGGATACGGTGATGCCTGGTGCGAAATTGAAAGGCGTCTCATCGAAGTTGGGGTATTCGAGTGTTTTCATGGGAGTTTTAATTACTCGCGCGTTGGGGGATACGGTGCTGCCAGTGCCCTTGTGTGACGTTGTTTTAAAGCATTGGTTCAATGATTAGGGTCGCCATATCAAATGCATGGTAAATTTCGACTTTCTCCAGGAGCTCTGTCGTCTGGTTAGTGATAAGGATTTGTTGTTAGTCAGAATGGATGTTGGGTCTTCTTCCGCCATTGCGCCCGTTTCCCCTAACCTCGTGGAGGTGAAGGTCAGAGACCTGAAGCATGGCCTCAAGCTGTTGTAGAACCAAGTCAATGCAATGTGGGCAAAGATTTGGTTTTTCTGTGTAAGAAGCTCAAGCGCAAGGTGAAGTGGTCAGAAAATGCGTTAATCAAGTTAATTGCGGAGCTGGAAATTAAGGTAGATAAGCTAGCCCTCAAACTCATCAAGCATGAAGCCTCTGGTCCAGGCTTTTCGTCCAGCTCGAATGGGTAGTTTATGCAAGTTCATGGATGGTTTTTTGTTGGTTTGTTGTTTTCCCTGTATAAGTCTCTCCGACTCTCTAGATAGAATAGTTCCTGTGTTAGAATCTTTGAACTCCCCTCTGTTTTCTAAAATGTTTAGTTTGCACCTTATTAAAGACTGGCGATGCTTTGCCGCTTCCACAAGGGTGTATGACGAGACTTTAAGTTTCTGCTGCCGCTTCCACAAGGGCATTTTGTAATTCTGGTTTTGTTTGGTGGTCACACCATCCTCTAATATACTATAACCATTACTGTCAAAAAATAATAATAATTAAAATTAGTGTAGTATAATAATTTGATATACATGTTTTTTTTCTTAAATTATTTTACATAATTATATTAAATATATAGTGCTACTCAAATTCAGTATATTTAATTTTGAATTTTCATCAATTTGAAAGATATAAAGCATGTGAAACTTTATATAGCAAGAAGTGATGAAACCGGGTAGACTAACTCAATTGGTTGAGTGTTATGAATTGCAATTAGGAGGTCATGGGTCAAGTCCTTAAACTGTCTATCTATGTGAATGATGAGGGCCTCACTCAATGGTAAACAAAAAAACGATGGATTAGTTATTATCTCTCTATATAATATTGAGGTTAAAAATATTATACTAATTCGTTTGTTGTTGTGTCAAATGCGTCAAGGTCTAAAATATTTTTTTCCATAAATGATAAAAACTACAACTTGTTATTCAAAAAGAATCAAAGTTACATAAGTCTTCTCAAATAGAAGATAAAAGTATTGAGATACTACTCATCTATACCCCACATATCAATCCATGTTGATTGTCTACATTAAATCAAAACTAATTCCTCTAGAAGTTCATCATAAACATAAACTAAGATATCTCGAAACAAATTTGTTCCACTAACAAAACATAAACCAAAAAAGATAAACAAAATAGAGGTATTAAGGATCCCTCTAGAACACTGACACTAATCCAACATCAACCACATTATCATCCATAAACTCCTCAAAGAGTATGAAACCATCCATAATACCAGCAGCCTGCTCTGAGAGGTTGTCTGCCTCCCAATTAAACTCCTTGTAAATATGAGTAAAGGAGATGTAACAGAAGCTCTCAATCTAATCTCTGATTCTGATCATCCATTGATCAATGTTCAGGATATATAAAGATGAAGAACTACTCACCCAGTCAATAACAATCTTAGAGTCACCTATTACCTGGATTTTGAAAACCCCCCTTCTTTTGGAAAACCACAAAAGACCCCACAACACAATAAGTTTTGCTTTAGTGTTGATCCCATAACCAACACCCATTCTCATTCTATTAATATGTCTTGTTTTAATCTTCAATATCATACCTACTCCACACATTCCAACATTTTATGTGCCATCAAAGGAACATGTAGGAATATTATCAACTAGAGAAGGCATAACCAAGTATCTTGCGTTTTTGTTCTTTCTTCTCTTTAAAATAACAAAGAAACATCGAGATAATCCTTGAGCATACCAAAGAAATAGAAGGTTTGTTAATCTCAAAGATTATGTTGTTTTTGGTTTTCCAGGTCGCCCATACTATAAACAAAGGAAGCTTTTAAATTTAACACTTTTATGGAACCAATTATAAAAGATGCCCTGAAAATCAAAAGATTCCCAAACATCCTGAAATTTAAGTAATTTGTTTAGCACAAATTACGCTGATCTAAGAAAGGTACAGTGAGTAAATAAGTGGGAAACATATTCCCTCTCCTCCCTACATAAAACACACAATCTTAGTCTAAAATAATAACGAACAAGAGCATATCTAAGCTCATACATAGGTAATTTTTTAGATTGACTCTCAAATTGTAATGGAAGTTGTTGCATGCTCGTCATTGATACTTGGATTATGGTACATGTTCACTGTAATGTCCTCTTCTGCTTAGGCATTGGGGACTGTTAGTTATAACTCCCAATTTGTTGCATTACATAGCTAAAAGCATTTATTTATACATTTCATAGGACGGTTGAGTTTCACCTTCCGCCCAGCCTTTTCGGCTTCCTAACTATTCAGTTTTCTTTATTTATTTACAATAATCCCTAACGGATTATATTCTAACAATCCCCCTCT
>LPNX010933082.1:26302-117571 GCA_001517045.1 Pseudotsuga menziesii
TTATGAGTTACAATGCACCATAGGGAAACTGGCTATCCCTACCTTTGAGGGCACCCGAGGTGGCCCAGCTAGGAATTGGGTGTAGAGGTTGGATACATACTTCCAGCTCAACCCCATGATTGAGAAAGATGCCATTAAATTGGCTACTTTGCATTTGGACGGAAAAGCACATGAGTGGTGGTACCACGGGTTAATGACACTGGGTCACAACACCATCACCTCATACACAGATTTTACACAGAGGCTCATTGAGCAGTTTGATCGGAAGGATCCAGAGGTACACTTTAGGGAGCTAGCACAGCTCAAGTAGACAGGGAGTGCAGATGCATTTATTTTTGAGTTTCAGAGGATAGCAGTCATGGTCACAGATATATCAGAGAGTAGGTTGATTATGTTGTTCACTGAGGCTCTCACTAAACCCTTACGGGGATGGGTCAAGTCTTATAGGCCCACCACCCTAGCAGATGCCATCAGACGGATTAGAGACTTGCAGGATGCAGTGCCCAAAAATAGGTTTCCTCCCAGGACCAATGTTCCTATTAAAGATAAAGAAAGGAAACCGTGGCCCAAGAAAGAATGGATGGACAAAGATACCCAATAGGACCTTAGAAGAAAAAAGTTATGTTTCACTTGCCAGGAACCATGGATACAAGGTAACAGATGTTTAGGAAAAGGAAAGGCCTACTACATAGAGGCTTATTCCAACAGTGATGAGGATGAGGATTACTAGGATCAGGAGCAGGGAGAGACAACAGAGATAGTTGTTGAGGGACAGACCTCAGGAGTTACCATTGCTACCACGACAGGGGTTCCTAGATTCCACACTCTTCCGATCAGAGGTACCGTACAGGGCCACAGAATGGGAGTACTGATAGATGGTGGGGCATCCCACAACTTTATTGATGTTGCATGGGTTAAAAAGAGAGACATTCAGACTGAGAGCTTTGATGGGTTTTTGGTAGCAGCAGCAGGTCACACCATGGAGTTTAGTTAGAGGATTCCTAAATTAAAGGTAACGCTTGGGAATTATACAGTGATAGAGACATTCAATGTGGTAGATGTACCTGACATGAATGTGGTACTAGGATTTCAGTGGTTGTATTCCATAGGGACGTATTCCACAAATTACCAGACCATGGAGATGGAGTTTACAGGAGTAGAAAGACAAAAGGTGGTATTGAGAGGGATGAATACCTATCCTCCCACAACAGTGACATCACATAGGATGGAGGCAGTACTCTGGCAGGGAGATATTGAGTGGGTTGTAGAGTGTATGGTTACCTTTAGGAAACCACCAGATGAGGCCATGAAACGTCCAACATATACAGAGGCCTTACTACAGAAGCACAAGGTAGTATTCGGAGACCTTCCAACAGGTTGACCTCCAGATAGGGGATTTGAGCACATTATTAAGTTAGAGGAGGGGACCCAAGTAGTTATCACCACTCCTTACAGACATCCCAAGAGGTATAAAGATGAGAACGAGAGTACAATCAAGGAACTACTCAAGTTGGGATACATCAAACCTAGCTCCAGTCCCTTTGCATCTTCAGTAGTGCTAGTGAAGAAAAAGGATGGAACCTTACACATGTGCATTGATTACAGGCCACTCAATAAGAAGACCATAAAGAACAGGTATCCCATCCCTAGGATTGATGAGTTAATGGATGAACTACAGGGGGCAAAGTACTTTTCCAAAATTGATCTCCGCTCAGGGTACCATCAGATTCAGGTCATGGAACATGATGTTCCAAAGACCGCTTTCTATTGCCACTACGGACATTATGAGTTTCTAGTGATGCCATTTGGGCTCACTAATGCACCAGCTACTTTCCAATCATGCATGAACCATATCTTCAGGACACAGTTGCCTAAATATATTCTGGTATTCTTCGACGACATATTGATATACAGTCGGACTTGGGAAGAACATTTGAGACATCTTGATGAAGTATTTGGTATTCTACAGGAGTAGTCACTATATGCCAAAATGTCCAAGTGTGAGTTCGGCATGCAGGAGATGTTGTACTTAGGACATGTGAGAGGGGCCAATGGGGTCCAGGTGCATTTAGAGAAGATTCGGGCAATTTTGGATTGGCCTACACCTAAAAATGTGACAGAACTGAGGGGATTTTTGGGCCTTTGCACCTACTACAGAAGGTATGTCAGTGGATTCTCATAGATGACCGCACCCCTCACAGATCTTACCAAGAAGGGAGCATTTAGTTGGTCGGAGGCAACACAACAAACATTCGAGAAAATGAAGGAGGTAATGAGTTCATGCCCAGTATTAGCTTTACTAGACTTTTCTCAATCCTTTGTGTTAGAATGTGATGCTTCAGGAGAGGGAATTGGGGCAGTTTTGATGCAGAACAACCACCCCATTGCATTTGAGAGCAGGAAGCTCAAAGAATAGGAGCGCCACTATTCGATATATGACAAAGAGATGTTAGCTATCCTCCATGCACTAACCAATTTCAGGCAGTACTTAGTAGGTGCCAGGTTCAAGGTTAAGACAGATCACAACAGCTTGAAATACTTCCTAGAGCAGAAAGAGCTAAACGAGAGACAACAAAAATGGGTAAGTAAAATTCAGGCTTATGACTTCGAGATTGAGTACATAAAGGGAAAGAGCAATGTAGTGGCCAATGCACTTTCTAGACGACCAGCTACTTCATCCCTTATGAGCATCTCATCAGATTGGAGGTCTCATCTTTTGGTTGAGTACTCCAAAGATAAGTTTGCTTGCGAGCTATTGGATGGACAGATTCAAGATGATAGGTACAAGGTCATTTATGATATCATATACTACAAAAATAGAATCTTCTTGGTTCCAGAGTCTCCCCTCAAGAAGAAAATCTTACAGGCATCGCACGATTCACCATTAGCAGGGCATCAAGGGTTTATTAAGACCTATAGATAGATTAGAGAAAGGTTCTCATGGAAGGGTCTCAAGAAAGATGTGATACAACATGTGAGGGAGTGCAGCTTGTGCCAACAAAACAAAATAGAGCACATCCACCCAGCTGGTTTACTACATCCCTTAACTATTCCCGAGCAGAAATGGGAGAGCATTTCTATGGACTTCATTACTGGGCTACCCAAGGTCCAAGGCAGAGATTGCTTGTACGTAGTAGTGGACAGATTGACTAAGTTTGCTCACTTCTTTGCCATATCATCAGATTATTTAGCAGCACAGGTAGCAGAACTATTTTTCAGAGAGGTATTTAGACTCCATGGGTTACCCAAGACCATTGTCAGTGACAGGGACAACAAATTCACAGGAGCCTTTTGGCAAGAGATTTTCTGGTTAGTGGGGACTGAGTTAGCCATGAGCACAAGTTATCATCCGCAGAGTGACAGGTAGACAAAGATTGTTAATAAATGGATTGAGGGATACTTGATAAATTACGTATCGGGTCAGCAATGGACATGGATCAAATGGTTACACTTGGGTGAACATTGTTACAACACCACCTACCATATGACCATTAGGATGACCCCTTTCCGAGCCCTGTATGGGTATGATGCCTCCACTTTTGTAGATCGGATATTTGGTGATACCAGGGCCCACAAGGCCAAGGAGTGGATTCAGGAGGGTCAATATATCCTCAAGATACTCAGGGAGAACATACAGGTTGCTCAGAATCAACGGAAGATATATGTAGACAGGTATAGAGTTGAGCGCAGTTTTGAGGTGGGAGACTTCGTTTATTTATGCCTCCAGCCTTACCGATAGTCATCTCTTAAAAAGAAAGGAGCAGCAAAACTCCAACCTCGTTTCTATGGTCCATACAATATAATTTGGAAGGTCAGAGAGTTAGCATATGAGCTAGAACTACCCCCAGAGAGCAAGATTCACAACATATTTCATGTCTCTAATCTCAAGAAGGTGGTTGGTCAACAAATTGTTACATCTTCCGAGCTGCCTCCCCTTGATGATGAGGGGAAATTGGTTCTGATTCCGGAGCGGATCCTAGAGGTGCGAGAGCGGAAATTGAGGAACAGAATCATCAAAGATTACCTGGTTTAGTGGAAAGATCTGCCTATAGAGGAGGCTACTTGGGAGGCAAAACAGGTATTACAGCACCCAGATTTACAGTTGCTTGAGGACAAGCAAATTCGAGCGAGGAGGACTGTAATCTCCTCTTCTGCTTAGGCATTGAGGACCAACCCGCTAACCTATGTGATTCCTATAGGTTCGAGCGGGTACTGACAGTCAAGGAATCAGCCGAAGACTGATGCCATATATAGAAGATCTAGGGCATCAATATTATATCACCATTGGGTCGAAGAGGGCCACTAGAGCCAAAGGCCACCTGCATGCATGACATCCGGGCATTATTTAATGATGCATGAACCCGATTAAGTCTCCATGCGCATGCATGCAAGTCAACTACAAATTAGAAGATAAAGTGACCTAATTAGGTCAAAAGTTAGGGTTTTTGCAGTTAAGAGTTATAAAAGAAAGATAAAGTGAATGGAGAAGTCACTTATGTGATAATTGATTTGTGGAGTCGAATTGGAGAGCTCGGTGAGCTAAGTTGGGGTTGAGCACATGCTCAGCTAACTGGTGTATTTCGGCAGCGAAATCTACCTGCCCTAGTTCATCATCAGGTTGGATCATCCAGGTTCAACACTATTTCATCATCAGGTTACATTCAACAATTATTCCGGGAGGTTGATGATTCGTCTAGCCAGAGGGTTTCACCGTCACACCATGTCACCGTGATTAGAGACAAAGCAATTCATTTTTCTACCTATAGGGTTCAGAACTTCCGCATGCTGCTTCCATCATCGTCAGAGGGGTATTATAACCCTAGTGCACATCATCCGGGCTTCCAGCAACAACTTATTTCTTATTCTGGAGCTTATATAGTTTGAGAGGAGGGCGCATTCACCTGTGGAGGACGATTTGGTGGATCTCCTTATTCCTCTAGCAGAATCCTTGCATGTTGGGACCAGTCTCTTCACCATCAACTGATCTATATACTAGTATGTACATGCATTGATTTCTACTATTTTATAGCATCTCAGTATTTTTCTAGGGCACATATTTGCATGCATGCAAAGTTCGGGGTTTGCTTTCCTATTTGATTAAGGAGTAAGTCTATTATCCATCTACAGTATACACATAAATAGGAAAATATCAGTTTGGGATATTACATTCACCATTCATAAGACAATGGTTGAGTGTAGTTTTTAATGCCCTTAATCTTTATATGTAGATAAGATAATCAAAGTGAGATGTAGCGAGCTTTAAAAACCTCAAAATCGTTAATATCATTAATCCTAACAACACTCTTTTATTTTTATTTTATCGACAATTTGGTTTCATACTTATATTAACATTTTTTTTGTTATATCAACACTTGTATTATCAATTTTGTTTTGTTTCAAAATTGTAAAGATATGTCTTAGATGGGGTGTTAAGAGATGACAGCGACTTCATAAATTCGAACGGGATGGGGGTTAATGGGTGACGACTGGAAAGGTAGTGATTGCAAGGACATTGACCTTAAATGGCGCTAACTTCCTCCCTTACAACGTAGGTTGACATGACTTTCCATCTCCGACAGAGTAATTTATGCTTCTAACTTAGCAATGGTCGTTTTGTGATTCTTCTTATTCACAGCTCCAAGCTCATTTATCTCCCGTCTTTGATGCTCGACTCTCCTCGGTGTGGTGGGATCTCTGAACTCTGTTTACGCTGGACAAACTTGACCTCTGAAGAAGTTTCCAAGTGTGAAGATCACAGGGAAGAAGATAAAGACATGACTCGTCATGGTATGTGAGGTTGTTGTCGCCACATTCCTACTCATCGCGTGGGGGATATGTATCTTCCTAGACAACTTGCAGCGATGACCAACACTCTTCTCCTGATCCAGAATGACATCAATGAGCCAAAGAAAGATAAACAGGCCCACATTTTGGAACTTCATGACAGATTTCAATCGGTCCTCGACTAGTGCATGAACATTGTTGAAATCTACCATCTTCCTTCACCCTTGCTCGCTACCTTGGGAGAGGACGAACAAATTCACCAGAATTTTGATGGAGAAGCGGATGATAGGGCTCGCGGCGAGGTAGAGGCAACAACTAATGGTGTCATGAAGGAAAACCAAGCTGGTGTTGGACGGGAGATTAAGCATGGTGATACTCGTGATGTGGTTGGCACAAGTGGAACCAAATCAAAGCACCCAAGCGACGTCAAGGCAGAGGACAAGCCGCATGTTGCCACAACATGCTCATGCACTGGGCCTCCTATCAACTAGTGTCTTTTTCTTGCTTGGTCATCCTTTGTATAGGATTCGAGTCTGTTTACATGCTTGTTCTTTTGATGGATAATTTAGTGGATGCTAGTCTCCATTTTGTTTATATAACTATGGACAAAATCAAGATTTACCACAAACATCAAACTGGCATTTTCATAATTGGTTATTTTCTCCCTTGGAGAATCCTGAGAACTCTTAATCTAGGTTGTTTTCTCATTATGGAAGGCCCATACGCTCTGTATTTTTATATACCTATTTTCATGATATAATATGATTGCTAACTTAAAAAAAATATTGTAAGGATGTGTGCACTCTATCTCTACTTAAATGTTGGAATCAATATTAATACACGACTGTTAAGATGTATTTTTTGGTTTCCAATTTCCCAAATTCAGTGATGCATAATGTGTTTCTCTAGCCATCATTTGAACTCAAAGGGAACCTACTAAAGATGGAAACACTGTACCCATATGTAAAGTTTATGCATGTGGCTCATATTTCAATGGGTTTAGTGTGGAGCAGCTCATTGTTTTTTTGAATCAAGGGAACTAGCAACCTCCCAGGGATATATCCAACAGCCCACAAGTTAGATATACTAGGAACTTGTGACTTAGTAGGGGCAGATACATCCCGGAGCCCACCAAGGTAAAACCCACCTATCTAGGGGTCGCCTACCCTTCTAGCCTTGTCACAATGGGCTAAACAAGCAACCCTACCCCCCGGTGGAGCGGCTCATTATTATTCACTCGCTCCCTCACAAGAGTTGGACTCCCTCGTCATGTGTCAACGAACAAAGGAGCTCTATGTTGTACCAAAAATCTCTTAGAAAGAGTGGAGTGTATTGCTTTACCAATAGTTGAGATTCAATCTATATATTCCTACTAATAATCGTCAAAATAGAAAGACCCTATAAAAATTTGATGTAGTTGAGGGCTTCCTCCATCTTTCGCACATCCCCTATGGCATGATCGTGGTAAATGATCCCACAAGATAATGTAACACAACATACTCAATGAGGTCATGATTGGGCAAAAACTTCCCTCAAAACCATCTTTGTATATATATATATATATATTGTTTGTGAACCATGTCTCCTAAATTTCTATCATACAACCCTTCTGTTCTAATTTTGCATCAATAAGATTCTCACATTGTTGCTTGCCTTTAAGATTCTATGTGGGGATATACACCATTGGATGTGGAGGCTCTACACATTTGAATATATATATTTAGATATATATGAGCTTAGGCTTGTAGGTGAGATAGTTTTCCCAACATCCTTCGATGCTTTGAAGATCCACCAAGTCACACCTTCAAGACCAACATACATAGAGCCAATCATAAATGCCCAATAATATGGAGCTTTCTTGATCTCAAGAAAATGTACATGTAGATTATGTGGACATATACACAATTGAATGAAGAAGCTCTGCATATTAAATAATATATATTTGGATATATATAGGCTTAGGCTTATGGATGAAATGGTTTTCCCAACCTCCTTTAAGGCTTCGATACTCCACCAAATTATAGATTCAAGATCAAAACATGTAGATCTAACTATAAATGCCAAACAATGTAGACATTTTGTAATCTCACAAAACAATAAAACACAAGTAATGAGCTTTGCACTCGATTATTTTTAAACAACCTAAAATAATAAACACAAAAGGAATACACTCAAACTAAAATTACCAAGTAAAAATATGATGGTTCAAGTTATTAATTCATGTTTTTTTCATAATCAATAATCAATCATATTCTACATTCGTACCTTGAAAGCTACTATGAAGGGGTGTGCAAACAATGATTCTATATCATATAAAAAAAACATGTTTATAAATCATTTTTTTAATCATCTCACAAAGACTGCTATCACTCTTGGAAAAGCTACCACAAAGGAAAGTACAAGCCATGGCTTTATATATTTTAGAAAAAAATTTAAAATACAAGATCGTGAAAAAAATTTATAAAATGGTTCACTAAAATAATGCACAACTATTATTTATGATTTTAAAAATGTTATATAAAATTATATCTACGATGTGAAATTGATAATTCTATTTTGTTAGTGAAAAAAAACACACTCATTTAAAATTATAATTATGATGTGAGATTAATAGTTTTATTTTTCATTAAAAGAGGACAAGAAACACATCCACTAAGTGTCTCGCATCGATGTACTTCACCTTTTAAATACACATTCTTTCCAAATATGGTTTATGTTACAAACAATGTTACAGGCTCTATGCTTTTTTATCATGGTTTCCTCGTTTTGGCAAGTAAAACAAAAACTAGGTTGATGGGTGGTTGCTGGGACGATGGTGAGCGAGGGTTTGCTTGGCGAGCAAGGGTTTGCCCTCAGCGCGCGGGATGGAACTCTCTCAGGCTTCTGAATGGATGGCGCTGGGTTGTGTGCTCTTTCGAGGTACGGGTAGTTTCATTAACCATTTTCTTATAGCCTGTATACCTTTGTATCGGCTTATGGTTGATAAAATTTCCTGTTATTGCGTACTGTCTTTCTTTTTTCTTCCGGGAGATCTCGGGGTTGTTTTGTCAAGCCCTTTTTCAGTTTACATTATTGCTATGTTATTCTTTACGGCGGTTTCTAGGTTGCTTGGCCGAACCTTCATTTCCGTAACCCTTCTCCTTGTTTTTGGCTTGGGTTTTTTGGACTACTTGACCTTTGTCTTTGCCGATACCAGCAGCTGGAGTCCCTCCTCATAATCGAGGACTAGTACCAACCAGTTTAAAAGAAGTGGGAAGTCTCAATTTCATTTTCATTTTCGTCGGTATTGGATTGGTCTTGCTTCTGTTTTTTATTGCTTCTGTTCTGCGTTTCGCCATCTTTTTTTGGACGTCGCCTGGGTGTGACTCACTCCTGGCCATTTTAGGGTTTGTCTGTGTTTTGTTGTCTCTCGGTCAGAAAACCTATTGATATGATGAGGGTTCATGCATGTAACCCTTTTATCTTGATTTGGCCTCTTTAACCGGGGATAGTCTTCCGACGTTTTGTGATTTGGTTATTTTGTCCTCAGTTTTCGGCTGGTATATGACTCATAGGTTTTGTTTTTGCTTTCTCTGCAAGCATCGGCTTTTTATGGTTTGATTACGCTTGTTAGCATTAATCTCTGAGCTCATTGAGGGTATCTACTTGGGATTTAACCCTCTTTCAGCTTTTTGGTTTCTTTATTTGGTTCTTCCTTTGGTGTTTTTTGTGCTGTGAGTTTTGGGTTTGCGTCCTCACCGGCTTCAGTAGTTTGAGGACATACAGTTGATTTCAATTCTCTTTGGATTTCCGTCCCCTTTCGACAATTGTTTCTCATAGGATTGTTTCCTTGTTAATTTGCCCGACATTGTAAGTCTTGGCTTTCTGAGTCGAGCCCTCTTCAGGAATCTCGGTCTCTTTAATTGGGACGCTTTCGTCGACTATTTTGTACTCTTCTTTTGTTCCTTTGGCCCTGGAAGGCCTCTTTTTTGGGGTGTTTTCGTTGGCTGTTTCCGATCTGAGGGTTTCTAGAAGATTTCAGTCCTCTGTTTCTTTCATCTTTATCTGTTTGAATTTGGGAAAGCTGTCGACTTTTCATTATGGGCAGTTTTTGGATTAATTTAGGGTTGGACAGCCCTTCTATTTGTAGACGGCCTCTTAATGCATCCTACAAGTCCATCCCGGGATTCGTTCTTTTGATTTGGGTTTCTGGATATTATTCAGAATATTCTGGGGTTTGATTGTCTGCTAGTGGATATCTCATCTATTTTTGTCGGGGTCCGGCTGTCTTCCTTATTTTATGATCCTATCAAGTGGTGGGTTCGATATCTGAGTTTTTTTCATTAAAGAATTTGTTTCAGAGCTCTTTATATCTGCTGCTCATTGCCCGGGGTTTGATTTGATGCTTCATTGCTGAGATGGTTTTGACTGACCTACTATTGTTTTGAGAAAGTTGGCCTGCGATTTTTTATATATGCCGGTTCTGCCCATTTGGCCGGGATACATTCTGGATTTTTCGGCATAATCTGGGGTTTGTTTGTCTGCTACTAGATATTACATCTTTTATATCGGACAATGGTATCTGAGGTTTTGTTAAAGTATCGGATATTCAGCCCTATCCTTCCGATTGCTTATTTGTATGAGGTTCGAATTTGATGATCTGCTATTGATGAGGTGCTGTTCTATTCTTGGACTAGCTTGGCTTTCTAGATTGTATGGTTTTGTTGGGATTCG
Organism: Pseudotsuga menziesii; assembly: GCA_001517045.1. Classification (NCBI taxonomy): domain Eukaryota; kingdom Viridiplantae; phylum Streptophyta; class Pinopsida; order Pinales; family Pinaceae; genus Pseudotsuga; species Pseudotsuga menziesii. The sequence goes on from LPNX010933082.1 coordinate 36,800, forward strand.
ACTATATTCCTTCCATATATTTTGATCCTTTCTGTGCCGGGTTCAATATCTGAGATATCATTTTGGAGATTTGATTCAGAGCCCTTTAATCCTGTTGCTCAAAGTCCGGGGTTTGAACCTGCTGTTTTGATATTTGATTGAGTTTTTTTATCTGTTTTGGGGACTGCTTTCTGGGAAGCATATTTCTCTAGTTCTGATGGTGGAGACCCATGATGGGTCTCCTGACCCTAGATTGGATCATGGTCATGCTCGATTTCAGAGGCGTAGGAAGGCAAAGGCCTACAAAATTTTGGAAGGGAAACTACACTATGTGGTTGGACGAGATATTTATATGGATAGGGTGGAAGCTTTGAGTCATCGGGCATTAATTGGTAGGCTGCAATATGCTTCCATGGAGAAAAAAGACTGGGTTTCTTGGGCTTCTGAGTATTGGAAACCATTTCTATCCTATGTTCCTACTATCAGCTTGTTGGTTCGGGGCTGGATCGTTTTTGTCTTCTTAGAGGATTCTCATGCCTCTGAGGTCTTAAGCCGTCTATGGAGGGTGGGTAATGGTTCTTTAGTGGTTGATCGATGGCATGTAAACTTTGATCCAGTGAGAGAAAGAGTGAAAAAACGCCATATGTGGGCAATTCTTCCAGGGCTTCCTTTCCCACTCTAGAATCGATCTCTTTTGGAAGGCATCGAGAACACTATAGGTAAGTTTGTGGCACTAGAGGATGATTTCATGAATTCCTTTGATAAGAGGAAGGAAAAAGTTCTTGTTGAACTTGATATCACTAAAGGCCTCCCAGCTGAAGTAGAGATTTTCTGTCATGAGCGTTTGTTTATTCAACGTTTGGATTATCAGGGCATCCCCTTTAGGTGCAGTGTGTGTAGGGAGACTGGTCATTTGCGCCATGACTGTCCTTCTTTTCGTTGTGGGGTTGTCAAGTGCTCTTTAACATATTCTTTTGTTAATTCCCCTATTTTTTCTCCATCAAAGGATGTTTCAACTCCGGTTCAAAATGTCTCCTCTTCTGGTCAGTTGAAAAATGCTATTTCTTTATTTGGGGAAGTATCAGATCTTGATCTGGATATTATTGACTCAGTGATTAGCAACAAAAAAGCTCCTACTCGATCTTGTAATCTTTCTGTGGAGAATGAACCTGTAGTCCCTTTGAAGCTTGCTATTTTGGAGCCAACTCCCCTGCCCCCTAATATTAGCCCTTCTCCTGCTCCGGATCCTCCTTCTGCTTTGAATCTGATTGAAGACTTGCCTAGCTCCTCTCCTTCTTCTCCTTGCCCCTTGGAAGTTGCTGCCCCCCCTCCTTTGTTCACTGAGGATGATTTCCCCCCCTTAACAAATAAGGGGTCATCGACTTTCGTAATGCCTCCTCTTAGCCCAGCTATTTCCCCTTCCTTCAAAGACCCTTCTTTGCAAAAAACTCTGAACATTTTCTCGGATAAGACGCCCCTTTCTCCTTCAGTTCTCCCACTAGATTCAATCAAATTTGAGAATGTCACTATCAAAAGAAAGAAAAAATCTTCTAAGCCTCCTTTTGTTTCTTTGGATTTAGCCCCAGCTCCTTACACCCCTTTATCCATGAGATTAAAAGCAGCAGACTGTACTTTTTCCTCTCCTCCTCCTCGGGTCCTTAGAGCTTCGACCCCTCACCTTCCTTATTCTTAATGTGTATCTTCTCCTTGAATATCCGTGGTTTGGGGGGTTCTGCCAAACAAAAAAGCCTCCGTCTCTTGCTGTCTTCAATATCTCCTGATTTAGTTCTTCTTCAAGAAACTATGACAAGTCCTTATCCAGCTTTATTTGCTTTTTCCAAAATCTGCTAGGGATGGGAGTTTTGTGCCCTTAGCTCAAACGGTCTCTCTAGGGGAGTACTCACTAGTTGGAATCCGAAACTTTTTAAATGCAAAGCTTATCAAACTGTTTCTTCAAAGCTTTCGCTCACCCATTTACTATTTGTAGATGATGTGATTTTATTTGGTTTGGGATCCTTTGAGGAATGGTTGGCCTTTAAAGCCATTCTAGATACTTTCTGCGAGGCTTCAGGTATGAGTATCAATGTGAACAAATCTTGTTTTCTACAAAATGGTATGGAAGAGGAAAATCTTCAAAGAATCACAGATATTCTCCTTTATAGGATTGATGATTTCCGGAAAGGTTTTAGTTATTTGGGCTACTTCCTGAAACCGTCTGGTTATTTGGTTAAAGATTGGCTCTGGTTGGTATCGAAATTTGAAAAGAAAATTTCACATTGGACAAACAGACTCCTCTCCATAGGAGGTTGACTTTTCCTCATTCGTGTTGTTCTCTCAAGCATACCAGTCTACTGGATGGCTCTGGTGCCGATACCTTCTTCAATCCTTGACAATCTCAGGAAACTGATTTATTCCTTTATGTGGGGATCTTCTTCCAGGAAGAAAAAATTTCATCTAGCAGACTGGCATCTTTTGGCTAAGCCCACTTCTCATGGTGGCTGGGGTATAAAACATCTCCCTAGCTTTAGTTTCTCATTGAGAATGAAATCTTTTTGGCTGGCAGTAAACAAAAAGGGCATCTGGAATCTTCTCATTTCTGTTAAATACCTAAAAAATAAACCTTTTCACCTTTGGCTCAGGGAAAAAAACTTCATTTATAACAATGCCTCTATTATTTGGAAGGGCTTTATTGCTACTTTGGCTTGGATCGGTAAGGGTATTATCTGGCAAGTTGGAAATGGTGAATCCATTTGCTTGGGTGCAGACCCAATTGTGGGTATGGGTTCCTCTTTTTCCCTGCCTAGAGGTTTACGAGATTATTTAGAGGATTAAGGTATTTGTACTTTAGCTCAGGCTCGCAATCATACTCCCAATGCCACAGGTTATTGGTTCTCTGCAGATGACCTTGATCTAATCTGTGAATGGAAAACTATATGGGAAAATTATATAAGAGGCTTGGAGTTTGGCCATATACGGCTCACGGAACAAAATGATATTTTATCCTAGTCTCATGATAAGTATACAGGGCCGTTAACTGCCACAGAAGGTTATTCCTGTGTAATCTCTGATTGCTGTTTAGAATTAAATGATAAAGTTCTGAAAATCTTATGGACTGTGACTATTCCTCTGAAAATAAAATGCTTTATCTGGTTATTGATATATCGAAAAATATTAACCTGGGAGCAATTGCAGTCTAAAGGCTTCAGTGGGCCAAGTCGATGTGTTCTTTGTGAAGGTAACCTGGAAAATATTCATCATCTTTTCTTCTGCTGTCCATTTTCTGCCCGTATATACTCTCATTTTTAGGTAAAATTCAGCTGCTCTTTTCCCATTTCCAGCTCTGTTCACTCCTTTCTGGGCCAATGGTTTTCTTGTACTGAGAGTTCTGCTCCTTACAGCTACTTGCCTCTGTTTATTTTTTGGGGAATCTGGCTATTAAGAAATCTCTGCATATTTGAAAATAAGAAACCATTCTTCTCTTCGTTGATTGCCAGAATTGACGGTTTGGTAAACACTTACCCGGTACCTATAAAAATTCATAAAACCCGCAATATTGGCCCTGAACCGTTAAAATGTTTCCCATGTGGCTTCTTTGATGGAGCAGCCGCGGAGAATATAGGTGGATCGGGTTATGTGATTTTTATCAATAATTCTCATTACTTCAGTTTTTCTATGGGCTGTGGGAGCAGTTCGAATACAAGAGCAGAGTTATTGGCATGTTAGGAAATACTTAGAGTCAGTTTATTGATGGGTATTCCATTGCAGCTAATTTATGGAGACTCCATGGTTATTATCTCTTGGCTTAACAGAAATTCTGCACTTGATGTTCCATCTCTGATGCACTGGTGTTGTGACATAAGATTTATGCTTCATAAGGTCCCGCCGATGATCTTTAAACATACATATCGTGAGCATAATTCGCTGGCAGATGCACTCTCCAAACAAGGCCTGAAATTGGATATGGGAGCTGTTTCTTTTTCAAAAACTATGGATGGTTTGATTGTGAATCATGGCAATCTTAATCTTTTTTGTGTAGCTGATTACTTCTTTTATTCAGCTTGTTATTTGCAGTTGACTGAGTATCACTTTATGTTCTTGTTGAGTTCTTCTTGCCAGCATATATTGCTCTGATTGTATGAGTAGAAGTTCATCTTTGATATTTCTCAGCACTTGCTGACCTGATTTATCAGGGATGATGAGAAAAGTCTACTACGATCAGACTTTTTCTTTTTTTGATTCTGTTGTTATGTTATTGTCACTTATACTCATATATGATGGATCTGGATGGCAGCTGTTATGTATTGTCACTTATATTTATATGTGATGGTCCTGGCTTGGCAGTCATGCTGATATGTAAAAGATATCTTTTGATTCATATGAATAACAAAGACTGGTATTTTTTCCTCTGAAAAAGGCTCTATGCTTTTAAATTTTTAATATACTTTTAAATTTTTACATATATAAAGCATTGATAGTTTGTCACTTTTATAATTTGATATAAATTGATTAGATAAATGGAAAAAATTAGATTTAGAATATCTTACTTTTTTCTTTTTTAATACAGAAACGATTGAGTGTTTTTTTATTATATATAAAATGAGGATACAAAATACATATAGGATTTGCTCTTATAACAGGGCAACATCCATTACACTTTTTTTATTCTTTTTTAGCTTGTAGCTATCATGAAAAATGCCTAAACTGTGGAAACTATATTTCCTTACATATTGCCCAGGCAATATGCAGAAGCAAAACATTGCATAAACAAAACAGATTAAGAGATCCAAATGTTTTCAAGAATGACGTTATCTTTTTCTAAAACACCGCAATGCAAGCCAACCCCTTTATTAGACATGCTATCTGCCTGATGGTTTTGGCCTCTCAAAACATGAAGGAAGCTAATTGTTTTAAATTCCTTGACTAGACAAAAGAGGAGATGATGCATCTTGGAAGATGGACTCTTCCGATTTCTAGAGATATTTCTTGCTTCCCTAATGACAATTAGGAAAACTCCTATGATGCTCATTTCCTCAATCCCCATATATCTAGACAACTCCAAACCTTTAATTAAAGCGAGCCATTCCGCTCCATTATTTGTTGCTCTCCCAATGCCCTAGGCGTATTATTTTTGCTTGTTCCCCTTGTTGTCAAATATTACTCCACCTGCGCCTACTAGCCCTGGATTGCCTTTCGAGGCACCATCAAAGAACACAGAACTACTTCCTATATTTGTCCACCTATTTTGAAATTCTTCATTGCTCATCCTTATCTGCCAACTCGAAAGTCTCGGCTTCTTTGTGGGGTTTAACGAGGAATGAGGGGGAGGATGCCAAAGGAGGTCGACCATCCATTCCCTTTCTTCAACTATTAGAGGTTCCTTGTTTATGCTTTTCATTCCTCTCGTGGAAAAACAGTCCACCCAAAGGGCCTTTGCCGAGGCAGAAACCTTATTAGTGCTTGAGTTTATTCCTTCGAGGATTTCCTTAATCCTCACAGTCCAAATTTTCCAGCAAATAAATCTTAGGAGAGCTTCCCAAGCTCTAGCAAAGTCTGGTTTTTGGTTGAAAGAGCCTTGGTAGTAATCTTTCCAGCTGAAGAATAGATCATTCCAATTCGTTGGCATTGTAATATTCATATTTAAATCTCTGGGCGCATTTCTCTAGACTTCCTGCATGAATTTACATTAAGTAAAAATGTGCTCCAAGCTTTCCTCCACCTCTTTAAACAGGATGCAACGTAGTGGCCTTACGATCCCTCTCTTCCTTAGATTCTCAGTTGTGATCATTCTACGATGTGCAAGGATCCAAAAAAAAAGACATTGATATTTGGAAAACCATCACATCACCATGTTTTATTCCACATGTTGTCTTTTATGAACATGTTCTTATTTCTATAAACCATGCGATATCCTTCTTTCATCATGTATGCACTGGTCTTTCCCTAACCGCGACTGTCTGTTATGTTTTTGTGAATTGGAGCATACCCGTGCAGAAGTGAGAGGAGTTCTCTAAAATCGGTTTGCAGATATGCTGGGAGTTCAAGGATCTTCCACCCTTTCCATCTCCCACTGTTTTTCCAGTCAGATAAATCGTGGAGAGTGTTGATGTTGTTTCGATCGATCCAAGTCTTCAACTCATTAATTCCTCGCAAAAGTTAGCTAGGGAATTCAATACATGTTTATCATGCTAGATTTTGATTCTTTTTCCATTTCCTGCTATCTAGTAAATATTTTCTTGGATGATGTATGTTGCCTTTTTGCATAGATCCCAAATTGGAGCCCCAGCTCTGCTCATATCCATATTCTCAACACAGTTTATTCTGTTTCCTACCATGTATTTTTTTCTGCAGAGCCTTTTTCCACCAAGCACTTTCACCAGAGACTAATCTCCATAAAAATTTTGCGCCGAGAGCTAAGTTCATGATTTGAGGATCTCTTACTCCCGCTCCGCCACTTTGCTTTGGGCTGCACACGATATCCCAATCTATCATATTGATTTATGTGTGTGTTGGTAGCCTTTCCTCCTTGCCAGAGAAATTTCCGTAATTCTCTATTGATTTCCTGTATAATTTGATTAGGAGTGAATGATACTGAGCAGACATAAATTGGAAAGGTAGAGAGGACGACTTTTATAAGAACTATTTTACCTTTTGGGATGAGCAATCTAGTTCCCCAGGAATTGATTTTTTATTTTATTTTGTTAATCGGACCATTCCAGTCTGCCTTCTTTTTGCCCCCCTTGAATATGGGAATGCCCAAATAACTTAATGAGTTCTAGAATATTAGTCCCTCGAATCCAAGGATTCTTGATATCCTTGGCATGGTTCCAGGGAGGCAATTCCAACCATAAGCATTTGATTTAGTAGCATTGATCTTACCGGCCGATGCTTTGAAGAAGGTGGAGAGAACTCTCTTGAACCTTTCTGCTATGACCGTGGACGCCCCCCAAGCAAATTTGTGTCATCAACGAATTGTGCATGGTTTGCAGATATGACTCCTCTTGCAATTTTCAAACCATTGAGATCCCCATTATCTTGTTGTTGTTGTAGCTTTCTACTCATAGAGTCCGTGACCATAAGGTAGAGATACAGAGATAGTGGGCAGCCTTGGCGGATGACCCTGGTGGATTGAAAGAACTTGGTTGGCATACTATTTACCAGCAGAGAAATCCATGGGTTGCTGATGCAAGCCTTAATTCATCTAATGAACCTTACAAAAAAAACAAACTTTGACATGATTTCGAACAGAAAAAAGTGATTTACTCGATCAAAAGCGTTGGCCATATCGAGCTTTATAGCCATACCTTGTTGCTTACGTTCCATGCTGGAGTGAATTGCTTCCTGGACAATAATGATGTTTTCAAGTATTTGAAGCCCGACAACAAATCCTCCCTAAGTATCTGAGATTAACCTTCCCATCATTTTCTTCATTCTTGTGGCCAGTATCTTTGATAGCATTTTGTAAGAGGTATTGCAAAGTGAAATAGGCCTGGGGTTTTTTTCTTTTGGTATCAAGGTGAGAAAGGAAGAGTTGGTGGCCCCCCCAACCTTGTCCTTTTTCCTCATCTAATTTAGCATTTTTTTAGATCTTCCTTGATGATATCCCAAGCTGCTCTATAAAAATTGATGGTGAAACCATCAGGCTTGGTAGCCTTGTCAGCTTGCAATGATCAAATGACATCTTTGATCTCGAAATCCATTATGGGTGTTGATAGATCCTTGTTGTCCTATTCCAAAATAAGAGGAGGTATATTGGAGAGGAGGTCATCCTGCGCTAGGGTATCAGTCTCATCCTTGTCCATGTAGAGATATTTGAAGTGTTGGAAGATGTGATTCTTAATCTCATCCTAATCCACCATCCTTTTGTCGACTTTATCCTTTAATTATTTGATCATGCTGAAGCCAAGCCTTGCTTTTGTTTGTTTGTGGAAGCAATTCGTGTTACTATCCCAACCTTTTAACCAAAGCTTCATGGACTTCATCCTCCATTCCTCTTCCTCACCTCTAGCTTGAGGATCTTAAGATTCAAGTCTTTTTCTTGGCTAGTAAGAAAAGGGGTAATTTCCTCATTCTCCATCTTGGATTGCAGGGCTGCTAGTCCATATTGCAGTTGCATTTACCTACAGCCAGGATTTTTATACTCCATTTTCACCCATTCTTTTAGATCAAAGCGTACCTTTCTTAGCTTGTTCTCCAAAATGAAGCTAGGAGATCCAACGCAAGACATGCTCCAAGCATTATTAATTAGGTCCATGAATTTTTCCTCATGAATCCAAGATGAGTTAAAACGAAAGGGGATGGGGACAAGGTTTGCAGAGGTGGAGAGCACCAAGGTCGACTTATGATCCGAAGACACAAATGGTAAAGCAAAGGAAGTGGGAATGAGATCTTTTTGTAGGAAGGAAGTGCTTACCAAGAAACAGACAAGCCTAGACGCAATGTATCCCACACCCAGCCTTCTATTACTCCAAGTATACTTTCTATTTTTTAATGGAGGATCTAGCATATCCAACTCAGATATCAAGTCCTCCATATTTTCCCCATAGGGATCTCTTATTCTAGAGCCCCCTATTTTCTCTGATTGTGCTTTAGTAACATTGAAATCATTAGCGATTATGATATATTTCCCTTTCAGATCCTCTTTTAGAGTTGCGAGGCTATTCCAGAACAATTGCTTGTCTCTGTAATGTGTTGGACCATACACATTGCATACATAATTAACATCTGAGACATCTTTTTCTTGAAACTCGGTGAGGAGCCAATTTTGGTTTTCCTTAACATTTTTTATAACAACTTAATTGCGAGAAAGGTCGCTATTCATCCTTAGGCACCTCTAGAGCTTATAGAGCTTCCCTGTTTATTTGTCAAAAAGCGATGTGAAAGCGCCAAAACTTCCACATCATTAATTTTTGTCTCTTAGATAAGAAGAATGTCTGGCCTTTCATATTTGATGATGTATTTTATTGCTTCCACTTTGTTTGTTCTGCCTAACCCTCTGCAATTCCAAGAGATGGCTTTCATTACTTCTTGGTTGATTGAGGCCCTGCTCTAGACCTTCCATCCGCTTTCCCTGTATTTTTGGGGTTTTGAAGGAGGTTTGTTTCTTCAATGCTTCGTTGCCTTCCGAGTTCCAATTCTCTCTCTACTTCCTTCTCTATGTGGTATCTTTGTCACTTTCTTCCTCTGGTGTTTGGGACTGGTTCAAGAATCTCTTGAGACCCATTTGAAGAAGAGTCAAGATAGAGTGCAAATTAGGAGACTCTGCTTTGTTTTACCCTTCTTGCTTCATATCCTCCAACCGTTGGGGAGTCCTTAATTATTGTATCTAGCCGATCTTCTCTGGGACAAGAGGAAGGGATATTGATGCCTTTTAAAGTGTCGTGGGTCTCTGAAATGTCTTCACCTAGAGTCACTTCATTCATGATGATTTCACCTTATTATACATTCAAAACATTGAAATGGTTTGTTTTTGTGACCTCATTTTCTCCCTGCGTTGGAGCTTTTCCTTTATTTGACTGTGGATTCTTTGTCTTAGGGTTTAAGGATGCCATTTTCCTTCCTTTTTTCACTTGTTTCCAACCTTCTTCTTGAGTTTTCTCAGGGTTTTCCTACACTACTTTAGGGAAGTTTTTAACAAAATGGCCATACTCATGGCATTTCTTACATTTAAACGGTAATTGCTCATAACCAACCTTTTGCGAATGCTCCCAACCATCTATGCATAGGCTTACAATTTTAGGTATCCCCTTTTCTAAATCGACCTCTACACATATCCATGTCCAAGAGAAAAGAGGGTCTTTCGGTTCTGCCTTGTTAATGTATTTTCCAAGAGAGTTTCCTATTGCCTATAGGGTTTCAGCGTTCTAGTAGTGTAACAGGAGATGTGGGAGGCGAACCCAAACTGAAAATGTAGAAGGTACATCCTTTTCTGGATCGAAATATAAACTCCATCAATTTAGGTATAACCCCCGAGGGCCCATGAAGTAAGGCCCACTTCTGAAAATCAGGCCCTTGTCGTCCTTGTTTTTGAAAAAAAGGTGAAGAAGCCCTTGCTGTAGAAGCAATGCTGCAGGCCCCTGAAGATCAATGGAATCTAGTTTTTTTTAATCAAAAAATCCATTGTTTTTGGCGATGGCCAAATACCTGTAAAATATCCAATCAAACCTCTCTCACTCAGTGTGAGGGCTTTCAGCCTTAAAGCAACTGACATGATCTAAATTCTTGGAGCATTGGCCCGCTTAACAAAGCCATCACCTCCATCAGACACCGAAGGGGGAGGAGGAGACATGGAGGCCACGAGTATTAATCTTGTATATTGATCTAGGAACAAAGCATCAATCTCATCAAAGATTAATCAACAAATAACTCATGAAATGGTGTAATCAGTCTACAGAATAGTAGCCGCTCTATATTCACATAAGGAATGAATGATTACAATTACAATGTCATGCTACAAGCATGAATGAATGAGCATTTCGAATCCTCAAGGAGGTCATTCGAATTGAATGAGTGAGTCTAGCTTAACTGACTGTAAGCCGTAGTCCACACTTAGTTAACCACTGATCAAAACCCTAATTGACTCAACTGAACCCTAACTGAAGACGGAGTGCAATAAATGACCGAGTCTCAACTGAAAGAGATCAGACACATGTCATAGCAAGCCAACCATCAAGTGCTAGTGCTTCAATGACTCCAATGAACCTCGATGAGGTTAATTGAAGTTGAACTGAACATCAAAAGTTGGTGGAGGCACCCCTGTTGACTCCAGTTCATTAATTAATCATTAAATAATCAATTAAATGAAATGAGGCACCTTCACTGACCTGTTTAACTAATTGTAACCACCAGTTAGCAATTAGGTGCATTAATATCACTCAGATCACCCTCGGAGTGCTCTAGTTAGCCTCCCTGAATGTAGGAGAAGGCTAAGTTAGCCTCCTTGACTGAAGGTAGGCGTGGGTGTGACTGGATGATGACATCTAATGCTCCAATGATGTCAATTAATGTCAATAATACTTAGGATAGTGGTTTAACTAGGCCAATTTATCCAAAAAGAGTGTGTATGGTGGTAAATGTCTCCAACACCCCCCCTTAAGCTATACTCAGGAGGAGTTAGAAAACACAAATGCATAAAAATGCTAGGGCCCCGGCAACAAAGTCCATAGGTCACCGTGTACAATAAAGTAACTGCTTAATATAACTAAGGAAACGGGAAAACCTCATGGGAAAAATACCCCCCCCTCAAACTAAGCAGTAAATCAAGAATTGGTTCTTTTATGTAGCAGCATCCTGAGACTGTGCATGTGAACCTATGAATCCAAACTAAATGAATATGTCTAGAGGAATATTCCACTTTGGAAGAAGAACAATGCACTCAACTGAATAAAAAATATAAACAGCTGCACGGTGAAAACTGGACCCATGTAGAGTAGCTGAAATCGTCTGAAGAGAGAGCAAAGGTTCTCGAGGATTCGAACCATGTGTGGAAAACTCAAGAAACTGATATGTTGCAGCCTTGAACAGTAAACCATGAGTGGTAAAATCAGCCCCAAATCTTAGGAGCAAGTGTCTAAGTGGATGCAGAATGTCTTCCTCTTTACTAGTTCTGTGAGGAGATGAGCATGTGACCAAAGGTAGAGAAGCCCTGGGATTGTGGAGAGCGAATGCTTGAGCTCCATAATCTGATATAGCTTCAGAAATAGCTAATGATTCACAAAATAAAATATCAGCAACCTCATAAGAGGAAACTAATACCAAATCCCTAGCAGTTTTGAAGAGAAAGTGCGGTACTTGATTTTTCACACCGAAATTGGTGAGAGCAGCTTCAAGTAGTACTGAAAGCTCTTGGATTTTAAAATTTGAACCAAAAAATATCAGATTAGAAAGTAAATCAGATCCAAATAGGTTCACAATAGATCCAAAACTGTGAAATGAAATGAAATCCCCAGCCGCAGTTTCGAAGGAGACTTGCAGTACTTGTTTCTTCACACCGTTGATGAGAACAACTACAAGCAGTATTGAAGGTTTATGAACCTGAAATTTTGAACCAAGAAATATCAGATCAGATCCAAATAAGATCATATTAGATCCAATAAGGTTCATATCAGATCCAAAATTATGGTCAACCGAGACGGTGGATGCACAATTGTCTTTTTCTTCAAAATTCTGAATTTCGGTGCATGCAATCCTGCAGGATTTTCTTGGAAGATATAGATCATGGGGAGCGAATGTTTCACTCTTACAATCTGATATTTCTTCCAAAATATCCAATTTTTTACATATTTGCATACCAACAACAACATTAGAGGGAGAAAATCAATTTTCTCTTCACTTTCAGAAGCAATTACTGGTAAATTTTGCACAAAATTCAAAGGAAAATCACCGGTGAATGTTTGCATGGAACTGCAGCAGTATTTTCTTCAATATCAGAGATTCGAATGTCTTCTTCTGTTTCAGCAATATGAGGAGATGAGATATCAGAGATCTCATGAACTTCCGGAGCATCAGGAGAAGGAGTCACTGCATGGAGACTTTCTTCAATTCGAATTGAATGTGTAGAAGATTTTGCTTCATCTTCATCTTGGACAACTTCATCAGAGAGAGTAGAGGCTGAGAATTTTGAGTAAAGAACTCTTGTGGCGCTGGATGTGATATCCAAAGTTCTATTATGATCCTCATTGTCCTTGCCAAAGGTTCTGTCCAATTTTGTCCAGAGATCCTTTCTGTATTCAGCAGAACCAATAAGGTAGCGCAAGCTAGGAGAAAGGGCCAGACATATTTCTCCAAAAGCTCTATCACCGTCATTTAGCCAGTCATTATCGTTCTCATAAGACTCTTTTCCAAGTCCAATAGACACCTCGTCTCTTCAGAGATGCAACCATCTTCAACTTCCATTCTGAATAGCTTCTGAATGGGGTGAGAAGAGGGACTGATGAGTCCATTCGAAGTTGTACCTATTAAAACCTGCAAATCACAACAAAAGGGGCACTGTAAGGTCGGACAGCCTGCACATTTTAGGCTTTCATCATACCCAGCATAGTCAATCAAGCAAGCTTGATCAACAAGTTCTTTACTTGGGGTATTAAGTGGTAAGCCTTGGCTTCTGGTGCAATGCTGGATTTTTGAGCTATTGCTCAATTTTCATGCAAAAATCTATCAAAAAGCTTGTTTTTGAGAGATAGAGCTTTGTGCCGCCATGAGCTCTGATACCATATTAATCTTGTATATTGATCTAGGAACAAAGCATCAATCTCATCAAAGATTAATCAACAAATAACTCATGAAATGGTGTAATCGGTCTACATAATAGTAGTCGCTCTGTATTCACATAAGGAATGAATGATTACAATTACAATGTCATGCTACAAGCATGAATGAATGAGCAATTCAAATCCTCAAGAAGGTCATTTGAATTGAATGAGTGAGTCTAGCTTAACTAACTGTAAGCCATAGTCCACACTCAGTTAACCACTGATCAAAACCCTAATTGACTCAACTGAACCCTAACTGAAGCCAGAGTGCAATAAATGACTGAGTCTCAACTAAAAGAGATCAGACACATGTCATAGAAAGCCAACCATCAAGTGCTAGCGCTTCAATGACTCCAATGAACCCCGATGAGGTTAACTGAAGTTGAACTGAACATCAGAAGTTGGTGGAGGCGCCCTTGTTGACTCTAGTTCATCAATTAATCATTAAATGAAAGAAGGCGCCTTCACTGACCTATTTAACTGATTATAACCACCAGTTAGCAATTAGCTGCATTAATATCACTCAGACCACCCCCGGAGTGCTTCAGTTAGCCTCCCCGAATGTAGGAGAAGGCTAAGTTAGCCTCCTTGACTGAAGGTAGGCATGGGTATGACTGGATGATGACATTTAATGCTCCACTGATGTTAATTAATGTCAATAATACTTAGGATAGTGGTTTAACTAGGCCATTTTGACCAAAAAGAGTGTGTATGGTGGTAAATGTATCCAACAAGGAGAGCCCTGAAGGCTGCGTCAAGGGTCCTCCTATGTTCCTTTGGGCTTGAATCCGAGGGGGGATCCATCGCAAGATGGCCTAGGGAAATATCTCACGCTCTCGTTCACTTGCAAAAGCGATCATGCAGAGCTCGATCATGTGAAACTTAAAATAAGAACATCATTATTCTAGAATATCTTATTCTCTTCATTAACATATCACTCGAAGATTATTGAAGGTAAATTTTGTGTTATAAGATTTGCTTATGCATTCATGGAATTGAATACGTGAGTTAATAAACTTTTTGAGGAAGGTCTAATTTGCATGAAAATGCTGTAACCTTTCAGAATATTAAAAAAAAATTGTTTAGTAAATGATAATTAAATTATTTAAAAAACCATTTGAATATATCATTGTTCTAACACTAAGCAAATGGTAAAATGGTGTTTATTCAGACATTACACTAAATGAATGGTTTGATGGTGTTTATTTAAACATTTAATTTAATTATATGTTGTGTGATTATTTAGATGTTTAACTTTGTATATTGATCCCTGGTAGAGGGTTTAGTCTACCATAGGTTTATGAGTAACGTGGCATTGGGATCGACTAATGCATAGCACATTATGAGCTCTTTTGTGAGTTTGGTAGAGTTCTTTAATGAGGATGAGTCAGTGGAGGTTGTCCCTTTGGGGTGAGACATGGACATTAACTCACCATATCTATAGTGTGGGAGGTCCCAAAGGAAGGAAATGGGCACATGGGACAACATCATAGTTGTTGGCTTCCCAGTTACAGAAATGTTAAATCGTATGTTGCAAATCTCAATTGGGACTATAGAGAATGTGCTACAATAATTGATGCAATCTGATAGAGGGCAGTCCATTGCGGGTGATGCATGTGTGGTGTCATGTTCATAGCATCCACATGATTCCATTGTGACTGCAGAATACTCGATTTATTAACCAAAATACCATTGTTACTCCATTTCGTTTTTCCATAGTTTAAATTAAATATTAATAGTAGAAATAAATGCACAATGATTGATCGTAATTCATATATTTGCATATGCATAATATTTGTAGGAAAATTCTAAATGAATTTAGTCACACAAACCATTAATTATATGCATTTAATATATCATGTAAGAACAATTATGTTTAACACATTTCATAGATACCCACAACACATTCCATACACAAGTGAAT
The DNA here is from genome assembly GCA_001517045.1 of Pseudotsuga menziesii. Lineage (NCBI taxonomy): Eukaryota > Viridiplantae > Streptophyta > Pinopsida > Pinales > Pinaceae > Pseudotsuga > Pseudotsuga menziesii. The sequence continues at coordinate 51,950 of LPNX010933082.1, forward strand.
ACTTATCTCAAAAATGTAAACTGATTGTCTACAAACCAAGGATGTTCCACCGTGGTTCCACCCAACTGTAGGCTCTGTCAAGCCACGTTTTTCTTTGACAAGCCACCCCCGAGATGGGACTATTAATCCACAATCAAGTTGTAGGTTCTTTGGTTACAATTATCTCAATCCTCATGCACTCCTTTCCCCTCAACTTGCACAACCTAAGGAATGGGGCTCCCTTCTATGAGCTATTTGTACCTCGGGCTCCCTTCTATGAGTTAATTGTCCTTTGGGTTTGTTATCCCAATTCCATACCAGGGCTCCAACACAATTAGGCCAAGAACTCTTCGTGCCAAGACTCCAGGGGATTCTGTTGTTCTTAGTATTTCTCAAATATTTGGTGTGGGTGATGGTGGTATAGATGATGGTGGTAGGTTTAATAGTACTTCAGTTCTGTCAACAAATAATGGCTCATTCATAGAGGAATGGAATGAAAAAATGACTAGATCTCAATAAATATATGCATGTTAAGAGCTAGACAAGTGGCATACATGGAGTTGGCCGCCTTTTTAACCCTCTAATCCCAATAGTAGGATAATTATGCTATGATTCAGGTTAATGAACTTGTAATAAAGAGGGCTTAATGAAACGTAGGATAAAAGGAGTAAATAGAAGTAGTGACTAACCCCCTCCCACTCTCCCTCTTGTGCAATAATAGTCCCTCGTCTCTTCTATGTCCTTTAGTTTGTAGTAGTCATAGATTTTATATTAAAGAATGAAAATGTATGAATTTACATAGTTTGGTCATTATGGACCATTCATATCCATCTTGTATCCATTTCAACAATAATTACCAATTGTTTTACATACTAGGGTTAAAAACAAGGTATTACATGTGGAGTCTCGTCTAGTGGCGGGTGATATAGTAGGCATGCATAATATGGCTCATTTCAGGACTCTAGTCATGTTTAAGCTGGTTCATTTGGGAAATTTTGTGGGTATGTTATGATTATTGTAATCCTCCCTTTTCCACCATAATCTAAATGTTAGTTTCATAGCTTAGGGATATGTTACCACTTCACTAGTGTCATGGAGAAGTTATCTAGGGCCCACCTACCACTTGATGCACCATTTTGCATGAGTTTAGAAGCTCTAAAGACCAATCCCTAGATTGTAGGTGCCCACATTGAGTCATGGAAGTACCACCATCAATTCACCCTAGTTTTTGTTGAGTTGTGCTATGATGGGCCACATTCGATTCATCTTATGTTAGTATAGCTCCCCTTTTGCATGATTTAAGGATATGAGTGTCGTTACTCACCTACCTTGGTCAGTTAACTGATTGTGAAATGTTTCAGTTGTTTGGAGTTACACTAGTGAACCTCTAGTGGTTATTTTTCCAAATTTAGTGATGTCTGGAGTCAGTCCAAGCCGTGGGATTCAAATCACTCCTAGAGGATTCAAATTCTCTCTATTATATCACCAATGTATTTCATACACGTTAATTATTATTCAATTATGGTTATGCTGTCAAATTTTTGCCTCTTGTCTAAATAATTTCACCACGATTATTTAACAATTCTAACAATGAAATTCTTCCTCAATTATTATTTTTTCACTGCGAGGTTCAATCAGGTCATTTTCATTCCTCAGATACTTCCATTGATGCACCAGAAGCAACTGGGATCCACATAAATCTTGGTATCTTTGCATTGCTCCCTATGTATTTATCCAGAGAAGTCTAGCCATGTGTGAAGCACCCTGATAATGTGCTCATTGTCATAGTAGAGTGTGATTAAGCTGGCTTACCTTCGAATTGAAAATTTTATGTAGGTTATTTGAGGAATTCAAAATAATTGTGTTGCTCCTAAAGCTGCAAAATGGAGAATTCAACAACCTTGACACCGAGGATCCTCACACCCTTCAATTAATTGGATTGGAGGGGAGATATGCATATTGTGTTACACAACAAAGGTTTGTATAGGATCACAATGGGCAAGGAGTTCCAACCCCAACAACCTTTAGAGAAATCGAAGTAGTTGAAAAAATTGGATGAAGCATTTGGTTTCATGCGCATTCATATCTCCAGGGAGTTTCTCTTCCACCTTGATAGATTAAAAACACCGAGGGAATTATGGCAGAAGCTTAGATCATTGTTTGGAAAGTAGGATGAGTTGAGAGGCCACATTTTGGAAAATTAATTGACTTCTCTTCAACCCAACAATTTCAAAACCATCCAACAGTTCTTATCCAAATTCAAGTCTTTGGTCATGCAGTGTAAGCAATGTGGAATTGACAATAAGGATTTGCAATTGGTGCTCTCGATTATGAGCAAGCTTGGCCCTGTATTTTTAGTATTTGTGTCCACATTCCACTCCGTGAGACTGAAAACCCCAAACTAGTGAATGCCCTCACTTGATCCATTCACTGAATCCCTCATTCAAGAACAAGACAAGTTGATCAAGATGGGAGCCCTTAAAGCCTTCAAGAATCAAGCTCTCTTGGTTGGGCAGACCAAGAATGCGAAAGATAAAGGGAGACAGAAGGGGAAGGACAAAAAGAACACTGAAACCAAACCAAAGGAGAAGCAAAATCCTTCAGATGGAGCCTCTGGTTCTAAGAAGGATAAGCGTAAGAGGTTTGAAAATACCTACTGTATGTGTTGCAAAAGAGGAAACCATCCATAGAACATATGTATGAATAAAACCGTAGGTCATATGTCAATCCTTCTTGAACATCTTAATATTTCCCTCCTTGAAGGCACAAGGAAGACTGATTCTGGAAGCAAGATTGAAGATCATGAGAGATGTTATGCACCAAAGGCCGGATTCTCACAATCACAAGCTTTCCTCATTTATTCTAGAGCCCCCAACCACATGGTTGCCTCCAAAGAATCATTTTCTTCTCTAGATCTCATTGGTGGGCCTAGCATACACATGGGAGATGACTCTCAAATCCCAACTATTGGGAGTCTGGTTCAGTTCAATTTGAGCATGGAGTGTTCAATAATGTCCTATATGTGCCCTCCTTAGCAGTAAATTTGTTGTCTATATATTAGATGACCCATACAGGTTCACCAAAGTGAGTTGTATTTGAAGCTGATACAATTTAGATCTAAGAGATCTCTATTGGGAAGCTAATAGCGAAAGGAGATGCAAACCATGCCTATAAGGCATATGAGTTATCACACTTTTTCCATACTCCAAAGTTCCCCGTTGACTCATGCTAATGAAACAAGTGGAATATGGCATGCGAGATTTAACCATCTAAATTTCAAATACATCCAACAATTGCACAATGAAGAAACGGTTGAGGGATTGCCTCTCGTCAAGTCCTCTCAAAGTGTTTGCAGTGGCTTCTTGGTAGGTGAGCATCCCGAGCAAAGGTATGAAGTTGGGAAGCCAAGAAGAGATGCCTCTACACTTGATTTGATACATAGTGATGTCTTGGAACCAATGCCTACAACATCTTTGAATGGGTTTAGATACTTTATGACCTTCATTGATGACTACTCAAGGCATTGTTGGATATACTTTCTTAAGCATAATTCTGAGGTGTTTGAAACCTTCAATTTTTTCAAAGTCTTAGTTGATAACACTCTTTAGGAAGAATATCAAAGTACTCATATCAGATAATGGAGGAGAGTACACCAAAAGAGAGTTTCAACAGCCGTGTGCTTCAGAAGGTATTCAAATGCAACATTCAGTCCCAGATACACCACAACATAATGATGTAGTTGAGATGAAGAACTGATGATTGAAAGAGATGGCAACATGCCTTATTGAAGCAAGAGATTCCACCATATATGTGGGTCGAAGCAGTGAACTATGCCTCATACATTCAAAATAGAGTACCTCACAAGTTAGTGGTTGGGGTCACTCCATTCAAAGAACTGATGGGACATAAGCCTAATATCTCACATCTGAGGGTTTTTGGCTCTAAAGCATGGGTTAAAATTCCATCTAACAAAAGGAAAGCCTTCCAACCATAAAGTAGTGAATGCATTCTAATGGGATATACAGATGATGCAAAAGATTACAAGTTGATGGAGATTGCAAGATGCTTCGTAGAGTCGAGTGTCTAATTCAATTAACATCCATTGCATGATCTACAACAAGTTGAAGAGGAATGTGTAAATGCTCAACCTATTCCATTTTCATATGATGATGCTTCTACCAATGTTTCGGAGTCAGAGGCTGAAGATGAGGACCAAGAGGAACCATGTCCTGATTTTGAGAATGAAGATCAAGCATATCCAGATCTAGATCCAGCTCCTGGTCCCAATCCAAGGCCTAAATGGGCTCAAAAACTCATTAAAGATATTGGGAACAATACTGGGGATCCATCTGACATAAGGAGAACCAGATATCAATTTCAAAATGAGAATTTTGTGCTTTGTCATGTAGATCCACTTCTCTCATAGAGGTGCTACATGATGTTGGGCTTTGGTCCACAATCCTACAAAGAGGGTTTCCATGATTCAAGGTGATAGGAAACCATGGATGATGAATTTGATTTACTACAAAACAACAAGACATGGGATCTTGTCTCCTTACCTTCAAGGATAAATCTTGTCTAATGCAAATGAATCTACAAAAAAAAACTAGCAGCAAATGGATCTACTAGAAAGTACAAGGCTTGGTTAGTTGCAAAGGGGTATTCACAATTTCATGGGTTAGACTAAAATGAAACATTCACCCATGTTGCAAGAATGGATTCCATTAGGCTTGTTTTGGCCATTGTAGCTTCAAAGAAATGGGAGGTACATCACATGGATGTGAAGAGTGCCTTCCTCCATGGTAACTTGGAAGAATAGATCTACATGAGACAACCTAAGGGGTACACTAAAGACTCCTACTTGGTTTGCAAACTAAGGAAATATTTGTATAGGCTTAAGCAAACCCCAAGGGCATGGTATGCCAATATGGATACCTTCTCACTGTCATAGAAATTCGAAAGATGCAAGTTTGACTGCAATGTCTACATGCACCAGAAGGAAGGTTTCTTACTATTGATTGTTTTATATGTGAATGACTTGCTCATTACCAGTGGTTTAGTTGTTGGATTGAGGGATATCAAGTCAGCTTTGAGCAAGGCCTTCTCCATGATAGATCTAGGGTCGTTGAGGCAGTTTATTGGCCTTGAAGTGAATAAAAAAGATTCGAAGATCATGATTACTTAGTATAGATATGTAGATGATTTTCTCAATATGTTCCATATGACTGATTGCAAAGCAACATCTTTCCACTTCCTATCTGGAATTACATTGGAAGAAGGTGGTTCTACACCCCCAGTTGATAACACTCTCTACAAACAACTTATTGGTAACTTATTGTACCTTACTCATTCGAGACCAAACTTGTCATATGATGTGAGTGTTGTTGCTAAGTTCATGCACGAGCCACACGAGCTGCATTGAAAGGTAGCAAAGCGCATCTTGCATTATGTGCAGGGTACTAGAGAGTTTGGGATTCACTAATTTTTTGGTTCTCAACTAAATCTGGTTGGTTTTATTGATTCAAACTAGGTTGAAGACAGTACTGAAAGAAAATCTACTTCGAGATTTGTGTTTATGTTGGGATCTAGAACAATCTATTGGTCAAGCAAGAAGAAGGCAACTCTTGCCCTCTCTTCAAGTGAAGCACAGTATCAAGGGGTTGTAAATGCATCTATTTAGGCAGTTCGACTATATGGTATTCTGACAGAGTTTGGCATTCACACTTCTCCTTCAATAGACATTTTATGTGATTAACAAAGTGCAATTAAATTTTCTAGTGATCCAATATAGAAGCAGTAGACCAAACACATAGAAGTCCATATGCACTACATTCGGGAACTAGTGCATAGTAAGATTATCATTATGCATTACTTCCCTACAGAGGAGAAGGTTGGAGACATATTCACAAAATATTTCACTGAATATATATATATATATATATATATATATTAATTATCTCAGATCTCTTCTTGGTGTGAAGGTTTGATTCAATTTTTAGTTCATGGCTCACTATTCATTTTGAGGGAGGGGAGGGGGGTTCCCATGAGGTTTTCCCCATTTCCTCGCTTTATTGAGTAGTTAATTTTTTGCTTTATATTGTATGGGTGACCTTTGGTATTAGTTTCCAGGGCCCAAGTTGTCCAAGTTTGGATTAAGGGGGGGTGTTAAGATGATTACAATCCTCCCTTATCCACCATAGTCTAAATATCATTTTCCTAGCTTAGGAATATGTTTCCACTTCATTAGTGCCATGGAGAAGTTATCTGGGGCCCACCTACCACTTGATGTGTCACTTTACATGAGTTTAGGGTCCCCATAGACCAATCCGTAGATTTTAGTATCCCACACTAAGTCATGGGAGTCCCACCATCAGTTCACCCTAGTCTATGTTAAGTTGTGCTCCGATGGGCCACATTCAATTCGTCTTCACTTAATCTAGCGCCGCTTTTGCATGGTTTAAAGAGATGGGTGCCTTTGCTCACCTACTTTGGTCAGTAAGGTGATTGTGAAGTGTTTCAATTATTTGTGTTGGAGACATTTACCACCATACACACTCATTTTGGTCAATTTGGCCTAGTTAAACCACTATCCTAAGTTTTATTGACTTAATTGACATAAGAGGAGCACTAGATGACATCAGCATGAGCACACCCACGCCTACCTTCAGTCAAGGAGGATAGCTTAGACTTCTCCTACATTCGAGGAGGCTAACTAGAGCACTCCGAGGGTAATCTGAGTGTCATTAATGCCCCATATTGCTAACCGATGGTTACAATAAGTTAAACAGAGTAGTGAAAGTGCCTTCCTTCATTAAATTGATTATTTATTGAACTGGAGTCAACAGGGGCGCCTCCAACCACTTTTGATGGTCAGTTACACTTCAGTTAACCTCATCGGGGTTCATTGGAGTCATTGATGCGCTACCACTTGTTGGTTGGCTTACAGTGACATGTGTCTGAGCTACTTTCAGTTAGACTCAATCATTTATTGCACTTCGACTTCAGTTAGGGCTCAATTGAGTCAATTAGGGTTTTGATCAGTGGTTAACTTTAGTGTTGACTGTGGTTTACATTCAGTTAAGCTAGACTCACTCATTCAATTCGAATGACCTCCTTGGGAATTCGAATTGCTTTGTCATTCATGCTTCCAGCATGATCATTGTATTATTTTACTCATTCTTTATTGATTATACAGAGCAGCTACTCATTTTGTAGCACCATTATACCATTTTCATGCCTTATTGTCTCAAATCTCTTATGAGACTGTGTTTTAGTCCATAGATTACTGTGACAGATTAATAGTTTGGAGTTACACTAGTGATCCTCTGGTGGTGATTTTTCCACAGTAAGTGATGTCTGGAGTCAATCCAAGTCATGAGATTCAAATCACTCCTAGAGGATTTAAATTCTCTCTATTGTATCACCAATGTATTTCTTACAGGTTAATGATTATTCAATTATGGTTATGTTGTCAATTTTTTTCCTCTTGTCTAAATAATTTCACTATGATTGTTTGTCAATTATAACACTGAAATTCTTCCTCGTTCATTCTTCTTTCACTATGAGGTTCAATCCAACCTAATGATCCTGTGGCTTGCTAATTTTACAGGGTATTCATGTGGATCTTAGTGAGTTATCATGCTATGCTCCTCATTCCAATATTGATTTGTTGTTGTCAAAGAAGCAAAAGGTGTTGAATTATCAAGGTGTGGGTTTTTTTTTTTTAACAGGAACGATTATGTTATATTAAAGGAGTCAGCAAGAAATTCACTGAAAAGAGAACTCGAAACAACAATCTACCTATTCTCTGCTTCCTTCGGTCAATCACCCTACAAAGGAGCTAAGGACGTATTTCAATGCTTACAACCGAATTAACAATAAGTTCATTGAGACCTACAACTATAGATTTATTGGCGGCAAGATCCACCAATACATTTAGCTCCCTAAGAATATGAAAGAATTTGATCGTCCTGAACATTTTGGCCTTGGATCTAATCCTCTTAATCAGCCTTACTGTTCGTTCATTCTTGCCCTTTATTCCCTCGTTCAATGCCTGAATAATTAACTTGGAATCACCAAAGACCATTACCTCTTCCACTCCTTTCTTCTGTAACTGCTTGAGTCCTTGCCAGAGCCCATAAGCCTCGGCCATATTATTGGAGTTGTAGCCAATGTTCTAGTAGTAATCTTTCTCGACTTTCCCACCTGGATCAATAACAACTCCTCCTCCTCCCGCTCTTCCAGGGTTCCTTTTGGAGGTTCCTTCGAAAAACAGTTTGAAAATCTTCCTTTCTCTTAACCAGTTCTCAAACCGGGACTTGTCCATCCTGATATCCTAATCCTCTGATTTTTTCCCATCCATAGTATTTGTAGCCATGATGTTGAGACTTTGCATCCAATATTTTTCATTATTAATCAGATTTTCTTTATTATTTGGGATTTTTGAGATGCTGACCACCTCCCCGAGTAAAGCAATTGCTTTGGCAGCAATCTTCCACGCTGGCTGAATCTTGTCTTGAAATATTCTATGATTTCTTTCATTCCAAATGCACCAGCATATTATTTTAGAGAGTTTCATCCAACATGCTCTCACTCCTTTTTTTTTATTCAGTTCTCCCTGATAAAGTTTGTCCCATTTGAGAAAATAGGCCTGGATGTGGTCTGGTAATTGCATTCCATCTCCCCAACGCTTCAGCACCTCCATCCAGACAAAGATAGCATAAGGGCACTTTAAAAAGAGGTGACTAATAGTTTCAGAAGCTTCAGCACAGAGAGGACAACGAAATGGCCCAACGATCCCCTTTTTCTCCAAATTCTCACATGTAAGCACTCTCCCATGCATCAGTGACCAAGCGAACATTTCAATTTTCAACACTATCCTGTAATTCCATAAATAATTCCAAATTTCTGGATTACTTGGAACATTGTAATTTGCAGAAAGTCGATGATAACCTTCAGCCGCTGAGTATCTACCAAAGACCGTTCCCTAGCCATGCTTGTCCTTCGTGGTCTTATCCAATGGAGCCAAACCGGTCAAGTGAATTAACAGCAAGTTTTTTTCAGTTTTTAATTTTGCAGGGCATTACGGCAAAATCCAGCCTGTCCAACGATTTGGTTCATCATTCTCCCAATCGGATATATCTCATATCGTATTGAGACCCAACGTAGTCATCCAATTTTGCAAACATGGGAGATGAGGAGGAGGCTGTCCAAGGATTGCATCTTGCCATAGTCTAATCAATTTCTCGTTGTCCGGGATCCAATACAACCCAGTTTTGAAGTATGGCATTACCTTCTTACAGATATTAAAAATTGAAGATCTATTCTTAGTCTCATGATCCTCATCGAGACATCTAAGTCTTGGTCCAGGAAAATATTTGCATTTTAGCACCCAATTGCTCCAGGAAGGTTTGGGTTCGAGCAAATTCCAGAGCAGCTTGAATCCCATAGCCAAGTTTTGAATTCTTAAGTCTCTGATTTGAAGTCCACCCTCTAACCAGGGTAGTTTGATGGTTTTCCAGCTGACCAAGGAAATTTTTTTGCCCCCCCATTATTCCCACCCTGCCAAAGAAAGGTTCTCATCAGACCTTAATCTGATTTATTATTTTGATCGAAGCAAGAAGTAAGGAGCATTGATCAAGTAGATAGCTGTTCAAAACAACTGTAATTAGCACTACCTTCCCAGCCAGGTTGAGCCAGATCGCCCCCCATCCCATGATTTTCCTTTTGATTTTTTCTACAATAGGATTCCAGGATAAGCTCTTGGGTTTGGATTTGAATATAGGTACCCCTAGATAATTGAAGGACTCCCAGGTGAAAGCATCATCCATATTAAGAACCAGGGTAATATCTAGCATTTCCCTGGGATTTATGTTCCAGCCATAGATCTGACTCTTTCTGAAATCGATTTTGCTTCCGGAGGCTTGACAATAACAGTTCATTTCATTCTTGAAACGGTGAGCTATTATCTGACTGGCTCCTCCAAGGAAGATGGTATCATCCGCGAATTGCGCATGATTGATTTCTTTTGTACCTCTTGCCATCCTAATTCCTGAAAGCCCCTGATCTTGCCTGGCAAATTCCAATTGAAAACTTAGAACTGAAGCCTGGATGGCGTACAACAGTGGGGATAGCGGGCATCCTTGCCTCAGACCTCTTGAAGCTTGGAAGAAGGGGCTAGCTCTTCTGTTTACTAGCGGAGCTATCCAAGGCTTGCGAATACAGGCCTTGACCCATGAGATAAATTCTGGAGCGAATTCGAATCTCCTCATTACCTGGAAGAGAAAAGGGTGGCTGACTCTATCGAAAGCATTTGCTAAATTGAGTTTCACCACTTTTCCTTTGTCTCCATTCTTCAGACTAGAATGAATAGCCTCTTGGACTAAGATAATTTTGTCCCAAATCTTCCTGCCTTTTACGAAACCACCTTGGTTCTTCGAAATAAGGTAAGGCAAGACATATTTTAATCTGCGGCCATAATTTTAGTAATGATTTTATAACCTATATTGCACAAGGATATAGGTCGGAACCTGTCAAAAGATTTAGCTTCCTTCTCTTTGGGGATCAGATCCAGGAAGGCAGAATTCGTGCTGCCTCCAATTTTGCTACATCTTTGGGATTTACTGACCATTTTGAATAAATCATTTTTAATAATGTCCCAACAAATTTTAATGAAATTGGCATTGTATCCATCGGGGCTCAGTGCTCTATCATCCTCCATACCATCAACAGCTTTCTTGATTTCGTCCATCATGATCAGTTGCTTCAGAATGTCATTGTCTTTATTTGTAATAGCGTTGGGAACAAGATTTACCATATTGACGCCTTCATTTACAGGCTGGGTCGTGAATAATTCTCTGAAATGCCTAGACGCTTCAGCTTTAATGTCCTCGAATTGGTTGATTAACCTGTCTTGAGCTTGTATCTCATGCACATAATTGAATTTTTTTCTAGCTTCAGCCTGCTTGTGGAAGAAGCTGGTGTTTCTGCATATTTCAGCCATTTGCAACGAGATTTCTGCCTCCACCACTCTGGTTCTTGTCTACATGCTACATGGAGGTCCATTTGCAGCTTAGTCTCAATTTGAATATCAGAATTGACCACAATTTTGTCCTCCATGCTGGATTGATGGATCTCCAGCGCAAGGGCAGCTTGGACTTTTTTGAAATTGGGAGAAGGGATCGACTTAGCCCAAGTTTTTAGAACTTTCTTGAGCCTCCGCAGTTTCTCCTCCCAAATGAAGAAAGGGGATCTGGTAACCGAGGGAGACCAAGAATCCGCAACAATCTTAAGAAACTCGGGGGTGAGTAGCTCACAATGGATTGAATCTGAAAGGTATAGGGCCCAAATTCTTATCCTTCACCATCTCAAGGAGGATAGGCTTGTGATCCGATCCTCCAAATGGTAAGATTTTGGAAGACATATTTAGGCCAAGAAGGAGGAAGGTGTCCTGGACAAGGAAGCGGTCTAGCCTGGCAACAATGTGCCCGGGCCCGATCCTTTTATTATTCCAATTATATTTTCCTGAGGAGGGCTTAACATCCATGAGATCCCATTCCAAACTGGTCTCATCAACAATTTCTCTGATGGGGTCTCTGACCAGGGAGCCCCCTCTTTTTTCATCATGGCTGAGAATGACATTTAGATCCCCCACCAGTATTACATTACCTTGTAGATTGCTTCTTTCCTCACGAAGGAGGCTCCAACAAATTCTTTTTTCAGCATAAGAATTGGGTGCATAAATGTTGAAAACTCTTACCAGTATGTTAGTGTCTTTTTGCCTCACCAGGGTGAGGATCCAACAAGAGTTGTACTTGATGTCAACAGCCTCAAATTTCTTGTCATCTCACAAAGTTCCAATGTCGCCGGATGCGCCCCTTGAACTAATTATAGCTTTACCTCTTTTTTTCCAAAATTTTTGACTTACATGGAGAAATGCGGCTTCCTCCATCTTGGTCTCTTGGATCAGAAAGATGTCCGGGTGATGAAGAGAGATTAAATCTATCATAGATTCTTCCTTGCTTTTGCTACCGAGACCTCTGCAGTTCTAGGAGAGGACCTTCATTACTTACTTTTAGAGGCCATAGACATCCCTTTCTGGGCATGCCCTTGCTGGTGGGTGTTTCTTGCGTTCTTCAGCATTTTTTCCAGGGTTAGTTGGGAGCCTTGCAGCTTATCCTTATAGGTCGCATGTTCCCTTACTTCTTTCTTGGATTTCCTTCCTTTAGTTTTAGTCATTCTTGGGGTAGATAGTTCTATTTCCCCTTCTTCCTCTTCTTCTTCTTCTGATTCAGTTTCTTCCTCTGACTTCCCCATGCTTTCTCCTTCTTTTATCATTGCTGCTCCTTCATCGTGGTCTTTCAGATAGGGCTACTTCTGGTTCCTTACTATCTCCATTACTAGATTTCTCTTCTACATCAATGGATTCATCCCTTGCTTCATTGGTTTCTTTAGTCTTGGAGGTTTCTTGAGATCCTTCAAGAGGGATAACTCTAGCTTCTTTGGTACCTTCACCCTTCTTAGAGGCCTCGTCAGCTTGATTTTTAGTTTTTGATCTATTCACCCTTTGCCATCCTTCTGCTTTGTCCTGTTGGACTTCTGGATTTTTAGGGCAATTACGGATGAAGTGCCCATATTCTTGGCAGCCTCTGCACTTGAAAGGGAGTTGTTTGTAGTCGAGCTTTTGGAAGTGAGACCAGTTCCCCACTGTTAGTTTTATAGCCTTTGGCAATCCTGCTTCAAGATCCACCTCAATGCATATGCGGGCGCAGGCGTATTGGTCCTTTGGGATAGCCATGTCAATGTATTTCCCCAGGGCGGTCCCTATAGCCTGGAGGGATTTAGGGTTCCAGCAGTGTATAGGGAGATTGGGTAGTCTGACCCAGACTGGCACAACTTTGGGGGTGTCAGCCTCGGGATCGAAATCTGGAGTCCACCCATTAAGATAGAGGCCTTGCAGCCCCATGAAATAGGGCCCATTCCTTGGATTCGAAGTCGAACAGAAAGTAGCCCCTTCCGACGGAGTATGATGCAACGTTTTTGGATATTAGGGGACTCTAGTTTCTTTGGACCTAGCTATCCGTAGTTTTTGGTGAGGGCCAGAGCCCCGTGAATTTCCCGATCAAGGCTCGGTCTGGTAGGGAGAGAGCAACCCACATAGTTTCTTCCGGAGGGAGGGAAACTTCTGGTACATCTTCAATTCTTTTGACAAACTTCGGAGGATTTCCTTTACCCGATCTCTTGTTCTAAGAGGCAATTAGCCGGTCGAAGGCCTCAGAGCGCAGATCCGGGGGCGAACCCATCAGACTTCCCCACCAGCGATCCAATCCAGTCACTCAGCACATGGGGCGTGAGGACAGCCTCGAATATTCCCTTCGTGCAATCGATCCCAGCCAGGGGCCTGTGTAGTGGGACCCGTCCCACTACACAATGTCGTCGTTCTTCAGAGCGAGCGATCATGCATCCCTGCAGTCGAAAAAAGAGTTTTTAGAATTATCATCGTTCATGTTGTAGGATCAAGGTGTGGGTTTATTCCTAGTGGATGTTTTTGAAGGAGAGAGATCCTTTACAAAAATGTTGGATCATATGAGCGCGTCGTTCTGATGCATTAGGTGTTATAAGTGTGGTCGTGTACTGGTGGACATAGATGGTTCAGGAAGCTTTAGGAATTGAACTTGGAATGAAAAGCAAGGTTCAGGTTCTTTCAATGGTAAATCAAAGAATACTACACCCTTGTCGCTTTCCAATTCATATGGTATCCTGGAGTGTTCTTCATTGGCTTCCACCAACCCAATAGTCCTAGCTACGGATATTGACACCAAGCTAGTGGTTGGAGATTTGTCTATTCCCTTGATCATGGGGGTCAACCCTTAGGTGGAACAATAACATCTCTCACAGGATATATTTGGATATGTTGACCTTTTGCCTAAATATTTGAACAAACTAGAGTAGATATGGAAGGAGGAGCGCGAACAACTCGGGTCCATCTAAGCTAGTGGAAACTTATTCCATTCTCTCTAAATTGGAGGTGACTTCTAGTTTGTTTTAAATTGGGATTGACCCACTCTTAAATGTAAATATGCATCTCCTAGGAGTGATGGCATGGATTCTTATGTGGAGAAAGTGATGGAAGTGAGTAATCTTGTTGTTTGTTTATCTAGGGATCTAGACCCAATATCTGGGAAGGGGTCCACTTTAGCCATTACTTGTCCACTCCCTCTACTAGCTCTAAAGGAGGTGGTTCGTATCTCCATTTGAGGACACCCTCTAGAGTATGGAGTGAGAATGGGGGACTAGGGATAGATCCTCCTTTAGAGGTGGGGAGCACAAGGTTGGGTCATAAATCACACATGACAGGCTTGGGAGTGAGAGGTAAGGGAGGTTTATTCGGGAGGTCAATATTATTTCAAGGGTCCTTATAGCAATACATACCCCTCTTTGTGGTTTCAAATGAAGATACTATTCATTAATGTCTGAGGGCTGGGGTACATGCTAAATTGTTATCCCTCAAACACATGATAGAAACATAGAAACCAAAGATTACGATGTTGTAAGAAAACATGGTTCGAGGGGAAGAGGCAGTAGCTAGAATGAAATGGAATTTCAAGGATGGGAGTTCTTAGCTCTAGACTCCTTGGCTCATTCAGGGGAATTATTAACTAGAACAAATAATTTTGTTCAATTACTAAACAACTTTGCAGTTCCTTTGCTTATGTGTATTGAGCTTTTCAATTTTCAATTGAATCATTCATTTTTTTTTATTATCTAAATTGAAATTTTGGGAACAAATTACATCTTTTCAGTGCCTCAAAGTCGATAACCTTATAGTTGGGGGGGAATATGAACCATACTCTTAGTTGAGAGTATTTTTCAGGGGCCTTGGTCAAGGTGTATAACCTTTCCCAGTTTTTGATGGATCTATTTGAGGAGGTGGCTTGGTCTGACATTTCCCCTTGTGAGGTTTAGCCTACCTGGAGCAAAAACCGAGTGGGAGTGACGAGACTAGCTACACGAATTTTCAATATTATGATGCATGATAAATTTTGAAGTTTGGTATATCATTATCGGTGGTGGGTAGGATCTTTTAGATTTCTAATCATTTTCCTATATATCAGGAACTTGAAGTTGACAAGGACAAACTAGGTGCACCAGTTTAGTACAAACCTACTTGGGCTCTAGAAAAATATTTTCAAGTGGTGGTTAAAAACAATTGGTTTTACATTCAAAGACACAATAAAGAGAATGCATGCCTTCAGTTTGAAAAAGAGATCTAAATGCTCAAAGAAAAAATGTATATCTAGTAAAATGGACAAAAGTTCTTAGATCTATTGAGGAATTAGTAGCACTCTCTTGCTATTACACAAGGGGTAACTTTAGTGAAGATGAAAAACCTCGTATAGTAGGGATGGAGTAGCAAAAGAGATGATTCCTCGTGATCATGAAATCAAATGGTAAATCAAAAGGTTAGCACTTTGGCTTGAGGCAGGGGATAGGAACGCCCTTTTTATTGTTATTATCAGAATTACAGGCACCAGAGGCATAATCAAAACACAATTTAGGGAATGAAGAATAGTAAGGGTTGCCTCAACGTTGTTTCAAAATATTAAACATCTAGGGGTGCATCATGTTTTTGGACTTGTTTAAGGAGCTAGAACACATTGATATCAATAAGGTTTTTAATATAATCGGTATGTTCCCTTTGCTGGTAGATGAAGTAAAAAATGTAGTGCTCTTTAGGTCAATATATTTAGAGGAACTCAAGAAGGTTATCGACTCTTTCCAAAGGGACTAGAGTATAGGTTTGGATGGATGGACAATGCATTTTTATACATATTTTCTTGATCTTATTGGGAAGGATCTTCTTCAAATTGTGGAAGATGTTCATCTTTCAAGGTCTATGCCTTTGAGTTTCAATGCCACTTTTATCATCTCAAAAGTCAATTGACTATAAGATTTCGATGAATTTAGATTGATCTCCCTCTCCAACAATATATACAATATTATTTCAAAGCTCATAGCAGTAAGGATCAAGCCCATTCTTTCCAAAGTTATCTTAGCTGAGCAATTTGGATTCCTAAATGGCCTTGTGATTCATGAGGCGATAGGATCTACCTAGGAGGGGTTGCATTTCATTAAGACATGAAAACTCTTGGTGAGAGTGATTAAAATAAAAAAAAATTAAGGCATATAGTTGAGTTCCCAGTGCTATCTAAGACTCTTCCATGTTGGCCTTGGTTTAGATATAGTACAATGAATAATGAGTTGCGTATATTCTTATTCCTTTGTAAATTATATTAATGGTTCAAGTTCTTCTTTCTTTAGGCAGTCTCGGGGAATAAGACAAGGTTGTCTCCTATCTCCTTACCTTTTCTTGCTGATAGTGTAAGGGTTGAGTTGATATGTTTACGTAGCTCGAAAATGTGACAATATTAAAGGGATCTCTTTTAGACATCATGTTGCATTAATGCATTTTCTATTTGTGGACGACATTTTGATTTTTTGTTTGGATTCGATGGAGGAAGGTAAGCAATTCAAGGATATTTTTTATTTATTATGCCATTCAATAAATATGGTGATTAATTTAGACAAGTCCATTATGTATTTTCCTTAATTTCGAAGGACTCCTTTGTACGGTCTTTTTCCTTTCAATGCTTCTCCGATGAAGTCTGGAATAAAGTATCTTGGGTACATTCTAAAGCCAAATATGTATGTTAGGAAGATTGGAATTAGCTCCTTGTTAAAGTAGAAAAGGGATTTAATCATTGGCGTGGTAGGTAGCTCTCTTTAATTGTTCATTCGATCTAAGTGAAATCAGTTTTAGAAGCCATCCCCATTTATTGGAACATGATGCAATCAATCCCAAAAGGCACTCTTGATCATATCAAGAAGATATGTTTCCATTTTCTTTGAAAAGGTAGTAGTGATTATCGAGGTTCACATTTGGTTCAATGGAAGTATATTGCAACTCCTAAGCGGTGGGGAGGGTGGAGTTAAAAAAAATAGCTCGAGTTAAACACTTTTTGGAAAATTATTATGGAATTTTATTTCGAACGGTAGTTTGTGGGGCCACATTATTGAGGCGAAATATATTTGACATGACATTGTTATAGCTTGGATTAAAAAGGAAAACAAATTCATTCATCTTGTCCCGAATTAGTGGAGGGATCACATGTTGGCATTTAATATCATTCAGAATTATTTGACTTGGAGAGTGAGCTTGGGTTCGCAAGTTAGGGTTGGTGTCAATTCAATAATGGTGGGAGGACAAGACATTTATCTTCTAGTATACTTAGTTAGACACCTTCACGAGAGGGGTGTCGGTACTCTCAGTCAATTTGTGAACATGGATCCACCAAGTCCATGGAGGGAGGGATGGCATACAATGACTTGTCTCATGTTAGAAGGACATCAGGCCAATTTTCAGAACACTTATGTCAAAGCATTACCAAGGGGCATATCATATTATCAAGTGAAATGGATGGATTGTATGGATTTTCAACAATTCTAGAGGAGTGTACTCGGTAAAGCAAGGTTACTTGGCATCTTTGGAGTTTCCTCATATAAAGGAATCATGGTGGTGGAAAAAAATTGGGGATCAAGGCCTCGCCAAAAAGCACTATTATTTTGGATGATATTAAATCAACATGTTTTGACATGTGATAGACTTCAACATTAGAACAATAGTTTTCATGGCATTTGTATATTATGCAAGAATGAGGTAAATTGTTGTGATCGTCTCTTCCTCCTTTGCTCGTACACAAAGCAGGTGTGGTCAAGGTATCTCAAAGTATAAAAATTAAAGGTTTATGGATTCAAATATGGTGGATGTATGTTTTGAACATATTTTCACAAAAGGGAGTTGAAGCCTATCTGATCTACCTCTTCTAGTATGTTGGGGAACTAGGATATATTGAATATAAGGTAATTTTTTAGGGCATAATTCTCGCGCCATATTTTGTATCTGCCTATATGCTTTCTCTTTCGAGAAGCTAAATGTTATCTCTCATTTTCAAGCTAGTGCGAATAATTGTTGCACTTAATATCGATAAGCTGGGTGCTTGGTGCTTTTTTTATG
This sequence comes from Pseudotsuga menziesii, assembly GCA_001517045.1. Classification (NCBI taxonomy): domain Eukaryota; kingdom Viridiplantae; phylum Streptophyta; class Pinopsida; order Pinales; family Pinaceae; genus Pseudotsuga; species Pseudotsuga menziesii. The sequence continues at coordinate 70,002 of LPNX010933082.1, forward strand.
GTGCATATCAAAGTGAAGCCCAATTAAGTGGCATAAAATTTCTCTTGTTTCTAGATGATGAGCATTATTTCTCTGTAAGAGCATCTTTGGGAACATGTGCGAACAATATTACACAATTCTCTAATTTGTTTTATCTTTGTCAATTGACTATGGAGGTTCAAGTTTATCTTTGTCACTTGACTATGGAGGCTCACTATTAAATGAATGAAAGACGAGATTTAGGTTCAAGATGCCAGATTAAACAATCCAGCCATGATTCTTCAAGATACGAGGCATCATTTTTATCAAATATTGTTCCCATACATATCGAGAACAAAATAAGGAAGAAGACTCTTTAGCTAAATTGGCCCAATTCATTGATTCCTGACCAACTATATCAATATGAATTTAAAGATGGGACACTCATCTCATCACAAAATGTAACGTACCCAACCCAAAACTAAGGCTAAAAGTACCAAATTACCCAAGGAAATGCCGAAACAAGTTAATACACAATGAAAGATTACAAAATAAAAATTAATTCTCTTAATTATAGATTAAATTTGGTAAATCAGCTAATTAATTAACACAATTAAACAGTCCTGGCAGTTATTATCGTCTTCTGACTTAACAATACCTTCCCTACATTTTTGACATCGTGAGTAGAAAATTAGAATGCTAGTGCAACGCTTTTAAATCATTATATCGATGTCAACGTTCTGATCTCAAAACTTGATTCTTCCAATGTCAAACATCGAACATTGGCACGATTCTCAACTTCTTTCTCAATGGTTATGACCATTCCAAAATTGGTACTTCAATGTAGACACCGATACAATGGTCCATTCACAATGATATGTCAATCTGACATCAACATGTCGGGCCTTGGGAATCATTACTGGTTGAATAACAATTCCCAATGACCCCTTCAACTCTAACATCAGCATCACCTACCTCGATATCAGAACACCGGATGATTCACATACACTGAACGCTATCACTCTCCAACTCGAAAGTAGGAATTCAGAAGCAGGAACTAAGCTACAGCTCCACAAGCCAACCCCAATTCCTCCTTCGTCACATCGACACTATAACACTACGTCATTTCAATTTTGCCTTCACCCTTTTAATTATGAACTCGTTCACATATCATATAAGACAGTGAGAGAGCATTTGCAAGATAAACAAAAGAAAATAAACATGAATAAGAATATGGAAATCACCATGTAAACTAGATATGAAATAACTAATATTTCTAGCAAATTCCAAGTGGAAAACCATCTGATCTTGAATTCGATCATTAACAAATTAAGCAACATAAAAAATCATACATAACATAAAAAATCATAAATAACATATATCAAGCTTCCATCAAGATCTCACAATTACGAAGATTGTACAAGTTTCTAAGCAATTAAACCATCATATCTGCATCCAACATAACCAGGTACATCAACAATGAAGAGTTCATCCATTCAAGGTGTTATAGGAGCAATGGAAAAATCATATAAACATGAAAATTAATATAAATAATTCACTTATCTTATCAGGAGGCGACTGGAATCAACTGGTCCATGTACCCCCCAGCCTTAAGCACTTCCAAGCCATATCCTCTTGGACAGACCACCCTCGTGCTCAAGCCACAAATCCATAAGAAGAAGTGCACTTAAGAATAGTTCAATTATGAGTTTGAGCAGCCACAACTCAATTCCTCACCACCTTCTTACTCATCCACCCCACTACCAGGTGCAATGGTAATCCCTTCACCTCCTAGGTCCCTCAAGATATCGCCATTAACCATAAGGATTTATTTGCAACTCTAGGATAGAGACTATACCATAGTTGCTCATGCTTACTTCAAACACAATATCATAGTGCTCCAAGCACAATTCACACACACAACAAAGCTTACATGGCTTACCAATCTCGCAGGCTTACCAAGCTCTTACTAAGAATGGCATGATAAAAAACCAAGCATCCAAGAAACAACAACCCTTCCCAAGGATATAAACCAGGGATTTATAGACCAAAGGAGGCATAAAGAAGGAAGAGTTACACTTCTCACATGCATTAGCTAAAAATAGCCAATGAGGGCGACTTTATTCCAATGGGGGTAACAAAACCAAGTGTAACCTCCCAAAAAGGAGTTAAAAAACCACTAAAGAAGTACATTCAACAAGTGGAATCCATCAAGACAAGCATAATGTGTCAAAATAACTCCAAAGGCCAAAATAAACAAAAGTTGGGTCTATTGTACAATGTTTTGGGGACCATCAACTAATAAAGTCGCCAAAGCATAAATACAAACCAGGATAACCAAACTTAGTTCAACAAGTTCTAAAGTGCTAGGGATGTCCCCTTCCCCCTCACACTGTGGATCAAGGCTTCCCATACTCTTTTGTTTTTTCTTGTGTGCCAATTGTTTTTATTAAATAATTATTTACAAAAATAATGATAATGTCTCTTGGTCCTTAAAGACCCTTGTCTCGACACATATTGCCACAGTAAGAAACAATTACAACATTTTACATATGTTCGAGGCTTGACATATGGGGCATTACATTCCCCTTGTTAAATTCCATGAAGCATAGGATCATCAGCCTACATGAATTCAAATGGAAGAGAATGTTGCAAAAGAGAGAGAAAATTTAGCATAAACTATTCAATTAATCATGGAAAAATTGTACACACAGAGAGACAAAATTGGAATAATATGATTATATTCATGAATAAGTAAATAATATGGAATACACTTGCTGTACATATAGGAGAATTTGAATGTTAAAGATAGGATTCAAATCTACCAACTCAGACTGACTCTGGAGCTAACTCGGTGTGGAAAATCACCACTGGAGCTCACTAATGCAACTCTAGATAACTAACTTAGTCTACAATCAATTTAGTAACGAGGGTAGATGATTAAAGGCATATGCGTTCCCTTCAATCATGCAAACTAGCGCTAGGCTACTTGATTGTGATCTAACTAATAGTAACTGGAGCATAACTGAACATAACTGCTTACCTACCAAGGTCCATTGAAGGAGGCTACTGGTGACACTCAGAGTGGGGTCCTAAATTATAGGGATTGGTCCTTGGGGTTCCTAAACAAATGCAATCAGGTACAGCAAGTGGCAGATGTCCCCTAGCTGTGTCCCCAAAGCACTAGTGGTGTGATTGGTGTCATTGATATTAGGTGTTGTTATGACTCCTTGGATAGCTTATGCTCCTTGGACTAGAAATGTAGCCAACTCTTCATTATTTCTCATCCTCACTCTCCACACTCTTCTCTTGGTTAAACATTGGTTGGGGTGAAGCTCTAGATGAAGCCTCTAAAACTTCTCGACGTAGTGTCCACTCAACTTGTACTAGTGGAAAAAATTCTTAAACCTTGTTAGGCTACTTGGCTTGCTTGTTTTCGCCATATGCCCATGATTTTGTTGGTGGTTTAGAGAAGCTTTATTGTCATTTTTCAGTTGAAACCAAGTTGGCTTATGGCTTGTAGTTTTCTTCTCATCACTTGTGTCTCCAAGTTCCTCCTCATCACTTATGTCTCTAGTGTGCCCGTGACGTCTGCGAGCCTCTAATACTTCCAGCCTTGGTTTCAGAGTTCTTATCTCCTCTCTTAGGACTGCATTGTCAACAAGTCTTCCTCGTCTGCCCCAACCTCTTCCAACTCCGACCTCCATCTCCTGGCACAACCAATCACTTCTGGACACAATCTTACTGTCAATAATATCTTCTTTTTTTCTAAATTTGTTAGTAGTACATGAGTAAGTTCAACTAACAATCCATAACATTCAGAAATAAAGACTATTATTGTCCATCTTCGATACCATAATTGGTGGAGGATGGATCAACCATAGCCAACCTTACCAGCACCTCCAGGATCTGGTGGCTCCTACTCTTAGCAGGATTGCCAAATTTAGCCCTTGGCCAAATTCTATGCTAAACTTGCATCCCCACAATTCGATCTCCGCAACATGCTTTTCTGCAACTCAGTTTCTGCATGCGGGTTGCGGGCGCAGTCAACCTTCTGAAATTGCTCCTCCGCAATTTCCTTTCCACAACAGCTTTTCCACAAGTGGGTTGCAGACAACCTTCCGAAATTGCTCCCTTGCAATTTTCCCAACCGTTCAATCAATGCGGCCGCCTTCACCACAGTCGTCGATTTCCTCCTTGATGTGGATCTCACAATCCTTTGTGGAACTGCTATTGTCCTCGCAACTTCCGTTGCGTATCTCCCTTGGACCATTAGATCTTCATCTGCGGGCTCAATTCCCACCGTCCATTTTCTGCAAAAAATAGGTTAAGGCAGGAAACTTGTGCATGGCGTCGATTGATCACGGAGTCAAATCAATCCAGCTTGCATCCTCTAGGATTCATTAGCCTGACACGCCTATGCGTGCATTTATGAACTATTCTAGCCATTTAAGCACCAATTTCATGCATAAACCAACAATTTTACAGAAATACATAAATATTCGAAAAACCGGTCGAAGTCGGCTCATCACGAATACATAGCTCAAAACAGTAACTGCATCTAGGCTAAGAAGACTGCAAACAACAGCTAATCCTTCTATTTAGTAAACACGCACACACAGTTTGGATCTCTTCTTCAATTTTCCCAAAATATTTACAAGCGGAACCAGACGCAGGTCTGTCCATTTCACTTAAAATTCAAAATCCTAATACTGAACAGCAAAACCCTTATCCCTTCCCTAAGCCGCCTATTTAACCTAAACTATAGACTCATACAACTTGAGTGGTCCTGCAGATGAAAAACAAACTAAAACATATCGTAATGGAAATATCCCTATCTCAACAAACAAACGGTGGCGTGATCTCCACGCAGGGAGTCATGATCTGCCATTATGCCTATCGGCGCTAAAAAAATATGACTCAGCAAAACAACCCGAAAATAAAATCTGCCACAGCATGTGACCAACTCATCACATTGCTGGTAGGCCACTATGCTCCTGCATCACTCCCTAGCTTGAGACTATTCATGGCTGGTGTCCATGAGCTCCATTCCTGTTGTTTTTCTATAGGATTGCAACAAAGACCCAAGATACAAAACCTAGGCAGTGTTCTCATCTTGAACAGTCCTTTCAGCCATGTTTTCCAGCATTGTGTTGGTTCAGGTTCTTTAGTTCCAGCATATGTTCATACTTCATTAAATAACCAAAATCCCCTTTCCTCTGACCTATAAACAAATTGTCAACAAGTCCACCTTCATATGTATATATATAATGCAACCCCCCTATTACAACAACAAACATAAAACTTATTAGCATAATGATTCCTGATATCCAAGAATTCTCTACTTGAATTATTTGCCTGTCTTCCCTTCTGCTTGTTACTGTCACATCACTATCCTTGGTAATTTCAATACCCATACACTCCCCATTACTTTTAATAACTTCATACGATGCTTCCTCCATCAATGCGATACTTACACTGGACATTTCTTGCTAATATGTTTTGTCCTACAGCGAACCACTGCACACCATGTTAGTCAATTCGACCTCATTATCATTTGCTTTAGCTTTCCAATCACTCTCCATTCTTTTATTAGTCATCATCGGCAACTAATAATTAGCCCCTTCTTGGTTACCCTTGAGTGGATGAAGACTATGCTTCTTCCCATTTAATTCAAAGGAATAGACATTCCTCTTAGCCTCATGCACTGCCTCCTTGTCAAACTACCAAGGTCTACCTAATAAAACATAACAAGCATCAATCTCAATAATGTCACATCTTACCTCATCCTGATAGCTTCCAATTTGAAACTTTACCTGGCATTGTTCTTTCACAAGAAACTTGATGACCTTTCTGCAACCATGCAACCTTGTAGGGTTCTGGATGTCACTGTCTTCCTCAACTTTAGTTTGTCCACCATCTCTGTAGATACCAAATTATCAGTACTACCACTAACAACAATTAATTTACAGCACTTGCCTTCAACCTTGCAAACTGTCTTAAACATGCTCCTCCTTTGGACTAACTCATAAATTACTTTTCTCATCAACAAGGCTTCACCTTGTTTAGGGTAATTCTCAGCCACCTCCAGTTCCCTTGGAGCTTCAGGTTTAGCTTGCACTACTTGCTCTCGTCTCTGTCTAGCAACATTCTCTAGACAGTCCCATGACATGTGACCTAGCTGTCCACATGTGTAACACTTCACTGGTCCACCTTTTCCTTTGCCTCTTCCTCTTTAAGCATTCATTCCACCTCTATTCTCATCGTTTCTTGTCAGGTTGTACTTGCTGGTCTGAACTGCTAGCTTCACCCTTTTGTTGTTGTTCCCTTCCTCCGGAGCCTCTTACCTTTGCTTTTCGACTCTGCTTGCTCATCCGCTTCTCCTCAGCCTTCAAAGCAACTTGATATGCTTCCTCAACAGATCTTAATGACAACAAACATAGTTCATCTTGTATATCAAACCTTAGATTGTTTACATACCTTGCAACTTTCTCTGGTGTATCCTCTATATGACCTGATCTAATATTCACCTTATAAAATTCCTCAGTGAACTCCCTAACCATCATTGATTTATGTTTAAGATTTTGTAATTGCCTAAACAAAACCAACTTATAATCTTGAGGTAGAAATTAACCTCTCAACATAGTTGTCATTCTGCTCCAACTATTGATCCTTGCTTTGTTCTTCAAGATTCACTGCTCTTGCACACCATCCCACCACAAGGATGCATGCCCTCTAACCTTGCGACAACAAATCTGACTTGCTTGTCCTCCTTCACTCCAGCAAAATCGAAGTGCTTGTTCATAGCGTTGATCCAGTCAATCAATTCTTCTGGATTCAAGCTTCCACTATAGAATGGCGCGTCTACCCTTGAGCTAGAACTCACACCAAAGATTGATTTCAGTATTCTTACCTCAGGAGTTTCAGCAGTTGCCTCCTCCTCTCCAGGTTCGTCCTCATCACTTGTGTCTCTAGTGTGCCCACGAGATTTGTGAGCCTCTAAGACTTCCAACCTTGCTCTCAAAGTTCTTATCTCCTCTCTTAGGTTTGCATTGTCAACAGGTCTTCATCTCTTGCGTCGACCTCTTCCAACTCTAACCTCCATATCCTGGCACAACAAATCACTTCTAGACACAATCTTACTGTCAGTAATATCTTCTTTTTTTTTAAATCTGTTAGTAGTACATGAATAAGCTCAACTAATAATCGATAACATTTAGAAATAAAGACTATTACTGTCCCGCTCTGATACCATAATTGGTGCAGGCCGAATCAACCATAGCCAACCCTACCAGCACCTCCAGGATCTAGTGGCTCCTGCTCTTAGCAGAATTGCCAAATTTAGCCCTTGGCCAAATTCTATGTTAAACTTGCCTCCCCGCAATTCGGTTTCCGCAACAGAGTTTCTGCATGCGGGTTGTGGGATGCAGGATGCAAGCGTGGTCAACCTTTCGAAATTGCTCCCCGCAATTTCCTTTCCTCAACAGCTTTTCCGCAAGCAGGATGCAGACAACCTTCTGAAATTGCTCCCCCACAATTTTCCCAACCGTTCGATCGATGCGGGCTTCACCACAGCCATCGATTTCCTCCTCGATGCGAATCTGACAATCCTTTGTGGACCCGTTATTGTCCTCTCAACTTCCGTTGCGGATCTCCCCTGGACCGTCAGATCTTCATCTGCAAGCTCAATTCCCACCGTTCGTTTTCTGCAAAAAACTGTGCGTGGCACCGATTGATCATGGAGTCGATCAATACAACCTGCATCCTCTAGGATTCATTAGCCTAACACCCCTATGCGTGCATTTATGAACTATTCCAGCCATTTAAGCACCAATTTCATGCATAAACCAATGATTTTTCAGAAATACATAAATATTCAAAAAACCAGCCGAAGTCGGCTCATCACAAATACACAATTCAAAATAGTAAATGCATCTAGGCTAAGAACACTACAAACAACAGCTAATCCTTATATTAAGCAACACGCACACACAGTTCGGTTCTCTTCTTCAATTTTCCCAAAATATTTACAAGCGAAACCAGACGCAGGTCTGTCCATTTCTTTGCAAATTCGGAATCCTAATACTAAAGAGCAGAATCCTTATCCCTTCCCTAAGTCGCTATTTAACCTAAATGGTAGCCTCATACAACTCGAGTGGTCCTGCAACTGAAAAAGAAACTAAAACAGAGTGTAATGGAAATATCCCTATCTCAACAAACAAACAGTGGCGTGATCTCCACGCAGGAAGTCATGATTAGCCATTATGCCTATCGACGCTAACAAACTATGACTCAGCAAAACAACCCAAAAATAAAATTTACCACAACATGTGACCAACTCATCACATTGCTAGCAGGCCACGATGCTCCTACATCACTTTATGTCTAAGATCAATTGTACATCCGATGGATGACATTATTTAGTTGTTAGAACCTCCCTAGCTAACACAATGAAATATGGAACAATTACATATTTTAAGCTACTTGTAACTGACACAACTAAAAATAAGCTCTTAATCAACATTGTAAGCAAATGCAATACCACAAAACAAACATAATGAAAATATTGCACATTGTTATAATGTTTACCATATAAACCCTAATGAGAAAACCGACATACAATAGTTACTCAATATTTCATCTCAACAATCTTTGGATTATAATGCAACTTTGGGCTATTTGCTAGTCTCCACTCTAGGCCAATAAAAGACAAAAAGCCTTTTAATAATCTATGTGAAAGAAGATATAGGAGAGCTAGAGTAATGGGAAGGCCAACATGTATGACCTTTCATTTCTCAATCTTCATCATTTTTCTCCTATTTCATTTTTCTTTACAAATAATTAACTTTTTTTCATATCTTTATTTACTTGACATGGCCTTGCTAAGCTTTTCTTTTATATAAGAGAGCTAAAAATAATGGAAAAGCACAACTTTTCATTTTTCATTCTTCATTCTCTTTTTTTTCTTTTTACATATAATTCTTTATATTTTCTTATGGTTAGATAATAGCTAAGAAATGGGATCTCAAGTAATGTTGATGTACATCAACAAAGCATTCACCCACTTGCCTACATCAAGTGTTTCATTTCTTTTATATAAAAAAACTAAAAGTAATGTTGATGTACATCAACAAAGCATTCACCCACTTGCCTACATCAAGTGTTTCATTTCTTTTATATAAAAAAGCTAAAAGTAATGGGAAGGCACAAGTTTTCATTTTTCATTCTCTGTTTTTTTTTCTTTTTACATGTAATTTTTTATTTTTTCTTATAGTCTAGATAATAGCCAAGGAATGGGATCTCAAGTAATATTGATGTACATCAACAAAGCATTCACCCACTTACCTTCATCGAGTGTTTCTTGACACTTACCATGATTACAAAGCCTCTTTAGCCATAGCTCCTTGTAATTCAACATAATAAACATAAGTTGCTAAGAAACGTAGGTACGAAGACATGTACTTGGGCGGGAACGCCATTTTTTGAAACAAGGTACTTTGGTACGTTTAGGATACTATATATTACAATCACATCATATTTAATATTTCTAAATTCAGTGATTCATATGAACATTCACATTAATTTGATAAATCATACGATATAGACTTAAACTTCATTGTCGTACTACATTCAAAATTAATTTGTTTGGTGACATTTTAAGGCATGAAAAAGAAAATTCAAAACAATAAACATTGAACAATAAACAAGATAGTTGATTTGGCTTCCTCAAGCCATGTCATCAACATTCATTGTTCAATTGTTCATTGTAGTCACCTCTCACATCGGCATCGTAGTGAGCACAATGCACCAACAGCGAGAAATGGAATGTTGCGCAAGTTTAGGCAAGGGAAAAGGGCTTAGTGTTTTTTTGTTTTTTTTTTAAATTTTAAACTTTGAAATTTGAAATTTGACCATCATTGCTAACAAAATGGTGACAATGTGAGATGCTTCTTTATGCACAAACAGTATTTCTCAATTGCGAAGATGTAGACTCATCTCTCGAGTCCAAAGATCATTTTGAGAATATGAACCTAACAATTATTTTCAATTGTATAAATTATAAAAAAAATGTGCACTCACGCCTATCTTTTTGTCAGTTGCATGTGTAACTGTCTATTTGCCTTATTGAGCAATAGAAAGGATCAATGATTAGTGATTTTAGATGCTAAGTGCACAAGAGAAACGCATGTCATCTCCATTATAAAGACGATTGTGCATAAAACCAACATATATCCAAATATTAGGCTATATCAAGCGCCAAGAGGGATCATATCTTTGAAATGCAAACCTCTTCTTAAGTATTACACTCAATTATTAGCTTTGGTGTGATTCAGACCAAAAGACATCTTTTTATTTAAGGTCGACATATAATAATAATATTATTATTATTTAATACTATCTATGCAAACATATAATATTATTTATTTTGTTAGGAAAGAACATTACAACATCTCCCCCATACATGGTTTTAAAACAATGTGCAAGACACTCCTAAAACTATGGGTTGTTTAGGAGGCCTTGCACATGGTCTTAAAACCATTTGCAACGACCTTCTAAACCATGTACAATAAAACCATGGGTTGTTTAGGAGGCCTTGCACATGGTTTTTAAAACCATTTGCAAGGCCCTCCTTACGATGTACAATAAAACCATGGGTTGTTTAGAAAGCCTTGCACATGGTTTACACGCCAACATTGTTATTTTGGATAATTCATTTTTTTGTTTTTTATTATTTTGTTAAGTAAAAACATTGCAACATCTCCCCCATATTGTGTTATTTTTCTAACCGACATTTTTTTGGCCGATAATTTTTTTTTTGTTAGATAGGGACATTACATCTACCCGGTATTAAGTTGTTTTTGTGGCCAACATTTATTTTGGAGGATAATTAAATTTTTTATTTTTTATAGCCAACATTTACGAGTAACGTTATATAACGTTACAAGATCTCCCCTTACTAAGCTGTAGAGCGCCTCTCGACGCAATAAATAACTCATTTTGATAGAGACAAGTGTAAGTACAGATCCAAAGCATGAATTTTTAAAGCCTATTACCGATGAATTTTTAAAGCCTATTACCGTTTCAGTCACAGCTTATCCCTTATAGCATGCATCCTTTTAATTCGAAAACCATAGTCCATACCAATGCATGTGCAAGAATGATAAAAAAAAGCTGAAAGGATTTTATTTTCCTTTATTTGCCCCATATATTTTGTAACCATGATGAAGGTGAACATGTCCTTTTGTTTATCTGCCTCTATCAATGATTACACTGTAAATTTTAAAGACTCTTTATGGAACGATATGCCTCTGTAATTAATGTTTATCAAAATTCTATAGTTTATGTAAAACAATTATACATGGATATAAAGATGTCCTTTTACACTGTAAATTTTAAAGACTCTTTATGGAACGATATGCCTCTATAATTAATGTTTATCAAAATTCTATAGTTTTGTAAAACAATTATAAATGGTTATAAAGATCTAGATCATCTCTATCTCTTCATGTTGACAAAGAGGAGGGAGGTTACACCAGCATCACCAGTCGCAGATCCAGGTGCAGAGTCAAATCAATTATATATCGAGAAACTCAGTAATCCAAAAGCATATCCCATAGGAGCAAGTCCGGTAAAATCAGCAATATAAAACTATAACATGTGTGCTTCTAAAGAGGATTATTCTTGAGGCGGTCCTGACCTTGCGAAGAAAGTGTTTTTAGTCCCTGCCCTAAAAAGATGCAAGTACTTTATAATCACTTCTTAATTCAGGGCGCAGTATAGCCCCCAACCTGCCGGAATCCAGCAAAGCGATTCTTGTTAAAATCGCAATTTCTGCCCTCTGGGTAGTTTTAAAATTGGACATTTAATCTAAGACAGGCAACAATTACGATTGCTGAAATTGCGGTATCCAGCAGAGCGATTTTTGTTAAAATCGTAATTTCTGCCTTCTGAGTAGTTTTAAAATTGGACATTTAATCTAAGACAGGCAACAATTACGATTGCTGAAATTGCGGAATCCAGCAGAGCGATTCTTGTTAAAATCGCAATTTCTGCCCTCCGGGTAGTTTTAAAATTGGACATTTAATCTAAGACAGGCAATTACGATTGCTGAAATTGCAGAAATAGCAATTTCAGCAAACAATTTTGACCAGCTTTTATATAAAAAAAGTTGGCGTTTTAGTTGTCTTTTATCCTACTGACTTATTTCACATATTTTTTTTTAAAATGTGGTTCACCATTTGTTAGAGGGCTACTCCACAGAAAATTCCAATACCTGATATTCAAACTGAATCAAGGTATGGTCAGCTCATCAATCACAACATNAGCAGAACCTGGGTGGGGAGGATAACATTCATTCCTCCCAACCACCCAAGCTACATCCATTTGACTACTTATTTCACATATTTATAATCGCTTACTTCACATATTTCTAGAGAAATTACTTTTATTCCCTGCAGCTTGAAAGACGGGCCTATAAAATGTAATGCTGCTATTATCAAGGCAAGGAGTAATTCAAGGTGACTAAAAAGATAGATTAAAACAACTAAAAAAATAAGCTTAAAGACGCAGAGAAGACAATCATATCATCGATAATACAACTCGAAGTCATTGCAGGTTTTGCTTTGTATCCTTTGGCTAGCACAGTAACTTTACATAGCATGCAATTGTTTTGTATTGGGCAGAATAGCATCTTCATAGAATGCAATTGTAACAATTTGAAACAACAGCAGTGTCCATTAAATGGTGATGTAAAAGAATATCACAATTCTATAATAAGAAAAAAACGATATAATAGAATATAACAATTCTATAATAAAGAAAAATATCTGAAGTTATCAACCAGAATAATTTCTCATGCCCAAAATTTGAAACTGACAAACCATGTAAAATTCAATACCCCAGTGCCTGTACAGAACAAGAGGCAAAAAAAGAAAATAAATAAAATCTTCACCCATAGCAGATTTGGCCAGAAAATATATAACATATCTATATTCCAAGTTTAGTTTCAAATAACAAACTATGTTACTGTCACATACACAGCTCATCCATATAGTAGATATATGAAGTGACCGAACATCACAGTTATTTTTCAACCATGATCCAAGGACATGACAGGCCAGAGTAGAATATTGTCAATTTGTTTAAATGGCTTCCTATAATATACATTATGAGTAAAGCGCAAATCCAAACTGCAGATGTTCTCACAGATTTCAGTTAGAATCCCAACTGAAAAAATATCCATATCTCAAATTACCATATTCAAGAGATGCAATATGTTATCTAAGTATGCATATGCAACCATTTTATCCAGAATTATTTACACGTTCGCATTCATCAATCCATTCGGAATACCTGCAAACATATCAGACATTCAAATGGCAACGACATCCATATAGCTATTTATTACATGTATAAAATTCCTCTTCTCCAAGTAATAAGAAACTTCCTTCAATAACTCAAAACTCTATAAATATCAACTATTCAGCTATCTAATTACACTTATAAAAACAAATTGGTCAAAAACCCAAACACTAAAATATATGGTTTAAGAAACTTACACGTCAATGGGCTCGCTCAATGCTGTCAATTCAAATTAATCCAAGAGATAATAGTAAGCTCAGTAAGGGCTCAAAAGCGGAAAACCCACTCATGAAAAAATATAATAATACATAAAAATAACATTAGGAAAACATCAAAAAACTGCACTAACCATTTATTGAGGTGCTGAAACTCTCCTGGCATATCCTGCATGAGGCCTCCCCAATAAGATCTTTCCGATCCCTGAATGAATAAAAATGTAAGAGCTGGAAAACAGTCGATCTGCCTAAGGCTCATATAGCCAACCATAATTTCTGGAAAACCAAAAGATACAAAAATAGACAAATAAACAAACTACTTCAAAATCTCTGAGATTCGACCTGAGTTACACAAAAGAAAATGCCACCAAGATGTCATAGGGAAAATAGTTAATCAAATATCTAAGTTCAGCCACCGATCCATGGCCAATTTCAATGACTTGACATTAAATGCATGTTAAAGTAAGAATATCAAAGGGAAGATATTTAAGTCTTTAACTAGGCAGGTATACTTCCAAATTAGTGTCCATGTGCCATTTGTTCTATTCAGGAAAATTTGCATCAATATTTAACAGTCATCACCATCCATTGTTTAATGCACATATTCTGTACCAGCAACTGTAGGTTGGGTTGGGGACCAGCGTGATCTATTGATCTTTATCAATCAGAACTCCCATTTTGCAGTCTGAAGTTCAACCAATAGAAATGTGCAGCAAAAGGTTTTTTCTAAAGGAAAACCTCATGGGAAACACTGAGCACTTCCCCACATTCTGTGCAGAGTGGATGGTACAGTGTAAATCCGTCAATGCTGGATACAGCACCTGAGACGGTAGGCACATCAAGTTAATCATGCAACAGAGGCATCCAACCAGGGATTGGCCCACAAAACCTCATGGGAGACACCAAGCACTTCCCCACATTCTGTGCAGAGTGGATGGTAGTGCTTCCCACAACCTGTGGGAAAGTGGATGGCACAGTGTAAATCCATCAATGCTGAATACAGCATCTGGTCAGTAGGTACTAGGAACATCGAGTTGATCATGCAACAGAGGCATCCAACCAGGGATTTTGCCCACAAAACCTCCTGCATGAATCTCAAAGTCCTCAACCACTCGTGCTAACCTTCCGAGCTAATCTACACAAGATAGATTGTCATTGTGACAAGATCATTCAGTGCACATGCTCTGCTGACATTATAGTTAAATAAGGTGATGATAACCCCCACAAATCCAGCAGCAGCATTAATGCTTTTGCAGGAAGCTAATTAATTAAAAAACCACTTCTCCTCAAACTGGTATCATGATACAAGATCAACTCTCATTAATGTTCAAAGTTGTCAATGAACCCTACATCAGTTTGGTAGAAAACTAGACATATGATGCCTAAAAAGTTATGCTGATCTTCATTTGACTATTCCTTTACTCTTACCATCGTAGTTTTAAATGATACCCAAAGGTAGGTAAATTAAGGAAATATTATTTGGATCGGCTCTTGAACGCTGATAAGGAATCGGCAAGTCGAATTGAAGAAAACCTTGAAAGAATAGAAAACGATTACAGTGTCATCCATTAATGGAAATAGAGACGACAAGTCCAATTGAAGAAAACCTTGAAAGAGTAGAAAACAATCAGTGTCATCCATTAATGGAAATAGAGATGACCGGAATGTAATACATGGCGACAAAGATGAACAGACTGAAATACTGTAGCGGGTTATCCACAACCTAAGCCACACGGTTCGGGTTCGGCAAGGATTAGGTTCAGTGCAGGTTCGGATTTTCCCATGAGGTTCGGATGAGGTTCGACTATATATATATAAACTTTCTTCATATACTCCCCCTTGACTACTTTTCTACACCCCATAGCCCATAGGATTCAAAGCACTTAGGTCACTATTCATAGTTTCGTCGTATATACTTGTTTATGACATTTCTGCTCACAGATTTGTGCTTCTAAGAGTAGGTTTTTGTGGTTTAACAGCATGTAGTCAATTTTACATGCTTCCCACAACAGTAGTTTGTTCTTAGGGGTAAATCTATGTTCTTACTTCTTGTTTGGTGTGTTCTTATGTAGACTATAGGTATGATATTTCAAATTACAGAGAGCATTTAATTTATAAACAACATAAATAAATAGAGAGCATTTAATCTATAGACAACATAAATAAATCAAGAGCATTTAATCTATAGACAACATTTTATATACAACATAAATATATAGAGAGAATTTAATTCATAAACAACATAAATAAATAGAGAGCATTTAATTTATCAATAGTGTGTTTTTTTTCAATTTATTTTCGTAAAAAAATCGAACCTTAAAAAAATTGCCTTCAGGTTCGCCTTTAGGTTTGGGTTTGGCGAACCTAAACGAATTTCAAATTTTTTTTGAGGTTCGGCAAACCCTGTGACTTAGTCCACAACAGTAGCGGGTTAAACAGAGCAGCAACAGTAGCAAGTTATGGGCAAAGGTCTGATTAATTAGTGGATTAGCTACTGTTAACATTCCAATTAACAGATTAGCAAGAGGAAGGACGTTAACAGCGTAAGTCTGCTCCACTGATATGTGTGTACGACAATGGATAAATGAACCACACTCGTTCGTACAAGTGTTGATTAAAAGACTGAACCTCCCATCCAGATTCCAAAATTAAAATAGGAATATTCCTTGGCATATGACTATTCCTTTATTCCTCCATGTTGAAGAAAGTTTCCATCACATTTTATTCCAGTATACTTCCCACCAAGTAGTAAATTTCCTTCAAGATAGTTTTGCAATATTATTGGAATAGATTTGAAAGGATATCTAAGAGAATGTCAGAAATTTAGCTTTTTCATGAAGATCAGTTATTTTCCACCCTTAACAAATAATACTCTCCCATCTCTTTCATGTAATTACTATCTCATAATTACAAGTTCTAATATAATCTCAATTATGTAGGGTGTAGGGCTGGTAGGAGAGGAGGGTAATATAATTTCAATTATCTAGGGTGTAGGGCTGGTAGGGTGGGGTCTCTTGAACCCCAATGGAAATTTAGAATATTTTTCTTCTGGGTATAGGTGAGGCTTCCAACAATCAGGCAGAAGCGTATGCTTTATATCTAGGATCAGAATTTATAAAAACTTTCATATTCAGCAAGTGATGATATTTGGCGGCTCTCTTTAGTTATCGAACAAGCACAGAAGAGAAACGTCAAAGAAGGGACCTTCAAAAGACTCCAAGGCCTTGTTGAACATCCAGACTCCAGTTCTTCCATATTCAAAGACTCGAGAACTCTGACATTGATCAAGTAGCCAATGTGGCTATGTCACTAGACAAGGGGGTCTTCATAAAAAATGGGGACCCCCAAATGAAGGTGACTCCAAGTAACACTAAGATGGATTTAATTTTCACAACCAAATTCCTCTGACATTAATGGGCTTCAACACTTGGCATCATTGAAATTGGCAAAGGACGATGAGTTGCTTCAACGTCAAGCCACTCAAGGGAGCCACAGCACTCCCTTGTGCTTATGGCTTCCTCTCCTCCTCACCGTTAGCTCCGAGCATGTATTCCTTTATGACTTCAGCCTACATCCTCGACATAAAGGTGGGATTGTTTTCGTGTTGGTTTTCCAGGATTTGAAAGGCTTTGGCAGTGAGGAGCACTCTGAAATTCTTGCCATTTCTTGACTACAAGGAAATGCTCCACAACAACTCTTAAATACACAATGCGGTAAAGTTATGGCCCAATAACTTCACCCATTACTCAAGCACTGAAAGCCTGAACCAGCGAGTTGCTCAACCTGTGAACCCATTTTATTTCACCTTTACACCTGCACCCGTTGCTCAAGAACTGAACCAGTCTTCTGGGCCACTGGCTGCAAATCACTTTCTGTAAATTTATGAGAGAGGGAACCAAAATGATTACTCGATTGGATTCATTGAGGGGGGTGTGGGCCCTTTAGTGTTTTACTTAACACCAATAAAAATTACAACAATTTTTTGATGTTATAACAGACGAAACATGTCACAATTTGCTTGATATGTTTCAGTTTTTGGGAGAACCATAGCACAATTTGCCTGTTACGTATTTCAGAATTTCTTACAGCCTAGGACGTATCACGATTGGTCTGAAACAAATCTATACATTCTGAAATGTATCCATATCTTACAGCCTAGGACGTATCACGATTGGTCTGAAACAAATCTATACATTCTGAAATGTATCCATACCTACTTGAAATGTTTCAATGCAGTATCCCATCCATTTCAAGATCCAAAAGAAGGAACGACGTTTCACAGACCTACTAAGATGTTTCCGGTAACTTAGGTTCCAGGAAAGAAGAATGCAGTTTCAGTTTAAGACCCTGGGATCATTCTTATTTTCAGTTTGAAATAGTCTGATGATCATGCGGTTGTATTGGCATTGCTTTAGGACAAAAAATCTTTGAGAAGGGCAAACTGTAATGCCCCCATTTTCAAGTTCTCTAGCAATGCACTTGATGTTGACTTTCTAAGTTTGTTTCAGCTTGTTCAAAGGGGTAATTTGATGTTACTAGTGGGCTCAAATGGTTTAGAGGAGTTATATAATGCTTTCAGACATCCATTTATCATCTTCCATCATCAAGATCACTCCTACGCAGTCAAATTTCGATTCCCGTGCATTTCAATCATTCTCATTCATAAATTGGGAGTATTATTATATATTATTTAATAGTTTTCACTAAGGTAGTCATTTTAATAAATTATCTAAGAGAGGTACCTTGGTGTAATAGCCTGTTAGAATCTAGATCAAGAGCTTTAAATGTTGGGAGGATGAAAAGTTACTTCTAGGACACATCAGCTTAGGCCCTCATGTCCCGTGGGAATATGTCATACACGAACACGACCTCAACATGTGCCAAACAAGTTTTTTCGTGTCTGAAAAATTGAGACACGAAAAAAACTTATATCTGACACGTATTGAAGTAGTGTCCCGTGGTCCAAAGACACCCGTGGGTCATTTAAAGTCAATTTTTTCTCATTCATTTTTACATTTGGAAGTGAAGGGAGAGGTTAGAGTGTGTTTTTTTGCAAGTGAAAGAAGATTTGAAACATTTGCAAGGGTTTTCAACTGCATTTGAGGGAGGATTTTGTTGAAAGGATTCAAGCTCACCATCAAGCAAGAAGAAGAATGTCTCAATCAGCAAGGGGAGCAGCTCAAGGGAAAAGAAAAGGGAGAAACGCCCCATCTAGTGCCTCTCCTCCTCTTCCTCCTCAAATCATATCATCTTCTACTCCTACTAGTACTCCAACTGCTTCTAGTACTAGAGCCGATCACTTTTGATGATGGTGATCCTATGGAGGGGTCATCCTCCACACCAACAGATGCAGATTGTCAGATGGGCAGAGAGGAGGAGGAGGAGGAGGAGGAGAAGGGTCAGGGCAATGATGAGTTTGTTGATTCAGGCATGGAGGAGGACTATTGACAGACGAGATTCTTGCATCTTGATCTCATCTATGATCTACACCTTTTTGTATTTACTATTTACTACTACTAGTTGCCATTGGCATTTCAACATTTATACATTTTGATTTTGATGACTTAATGAGAAATATGGTTTTGACATCTTGAGCTATCATCTTTGTGTCTCATTGTGATTTGTAAATGACAAAATGCGTAATGTATTGGTTCCAATTAGTAATTTCTATTGAATATTTGTAAATGTTCTAGTTTCTAAAAGAAATTGGATCTATATGTCTTTATTTTTAATATATATAATTTAATATATATATATATAAAGTGTGTCCTCTATGTCCTGATTCCATATTGGACACTCATATTTTCATGTCCTTCGCCTCCCGTTCCCTCGTGTCAGGTGACTTGCCTTTTTTTAAGTAAAAAAGCTTAATAAATTAATAAAGAGATAAATTAAAGTCACTTGTATAAAAGTATAATGACAGCTCATTATCTCATTATTCATGAGATTTCATTTCCGGAAAAAAAGAATTGGAGAGCTTATGGTGCTTTTGGCTCTTGGAACAAAAAACCTAAGAGAAAATTGGTTTCAGTGGTGAAACTATCCACCCTAGTTGATTGTGAGAGGAAACGATCATTCAGATATTTTCACTATGCTTCATTGTCGTGGATGGGAAAAAAGTTTATTTGCAAATCCATAAAGATTTTTTGAGTATTGAGGAACCTCTGAGAGGAGCGAATTGAGAGGGGAATCTTTTGGGGTCAAATTGTTGGAGCTGTTTGGTGGCTGTCATTGGCAGCTTTATCAAAAGAAAACGAAGACATTCTCATGCTTTTGCCCTTGGAGAAGGAGGGGGCACTCAGCTAGACAAATCGTGGGCATTCCAACTGAAATCATGTGGCTGTTAGACGGTGCTATCCACTATTATCCTCTGGACATTTACCATTGCTGCTATCAGTGTTGAGAAGGGGACAATTGGGGACTATTTGGATGTGGTTGCTGGAGGTTAAGAGGTTGCCTACTATACAGCTGTGCTTCCTCTTGAACAGTGGCAAAACAAGCAAGTAGTGGCACTCGAAGGGGGCGTATTACTGCTAAGAAGGGAGCTGCCAAATTATATTTGTGTCTGCAGTGCCAAGCTAAGCAAATTGTATCACCAGAGGTGCCATTTCAGTACCTTGGGATAGCCGTCTTGGATTGCTAATCTATAGGTCAGCAATAAACAAATATCAGTTTGTCTTCTGCTGGGTTTAATTGCTGTCACGACAGTTCTAGTGAGTTTACCTACATTATCATTGTATGTATTTGCTGTTGCTGGTATTTATTACAATAAAACTTTTTTATGTGCCATATCTATTGTGTCTCTGTTGTGTCATTTGTCTAAAACAATAGATCTGAAAACAAATAACACAAGCATATCAGCAGTGAACTGTTTGACTAAAGTACTGAGTCAAAGAAACACAAATATCCTAGCAGCAGTCCCAAAAAAGTCCTATCAGCGGAAAGAGGAAGACATTTCCAGTGCGTTATAGCAGTTGTAATGTAACTGTTTGTCAAAAGTCCTGAACCAATATAATAGCAGTATACCTAAACATCTACTAGCAGACAGTGAGGGCACTGTACAGTGGGGTGAAACTGCTGCCACTAAACTGATTGACGAAAGTCTCGACCCCAAAAATAAAACAACAGAAGTTGACACCAAACCATATAGGAAGTGAGAGGACTTATTACACAAACTGAGTTCAAAGAAGATGGCACTAAATTTAAACCAAAGGAAAAATAGTAAGAGAGAGATATATAAATCAAACCATGTGTACACCTTAGAATGGGTTAGACTGCAACATAATAAATAACAGAATAGACAAGACTACAGAGTGTAAACGCCAATCAGCAGGACTATCCCAATTGATGTGGGCAGAATACTAACAATGCAGGAAGATACTAAACACAATAACAGTTGAGAGCAGTGTTGAAAAACTCTCCGAAAAATCACAGACTTTTCAAAAAGTCACGATTTTTTCCCTAAGCTGAAAAATCGGCTGGAAAAAAATCACGTTTTTATTTTTTATTTTTTAAAAAGTCGCAATGGTTAAAATGGCAAGTCCCGACTTTTTCCAAAAAGTCTCCATTTTGGCTAAAATGGCCATTTTAGCCATTTTGTTGTATACTAACACCTTTCTTCTACCGTATAAATATTTCAAAACTTTATTGTATTTGAAGATCAAACCATGCAAAGATAAGCTATACAAAATATGTATCCATTTATCAAAGATCACAATGGTAATTGAATTACTTTTCTCACTAATAGGGAATATTTTGGGCAAACATATTTGAGGGATCATCATAGCACATTGTAGGAAAAAAGAGAGCAATGTTTCAAGTGGTAGATAAGTTAAGACTAAATGTGAGGCTCATGTCGGAAATTCAATTTGGGAGGAGTGAAAAAAATATCTATGATTTATCACCAGTACAAAACAAGAAATACATTTAATGGCTGTCAACCAAATCAATAATATACCTTTCAAAAATTAGGTTTAAGTCATAAGATGGAGGGACAAATAAAAAGCATTTATGAAAACAATATATAAACCTAATCATTGGAGTAGGGGAAAATATGAAGTATGAATGGAAAATAGAATAAATTGTGAAGTAAAAGATATAATGAAAATGAGAAACAAGTAATAAGTAAAAAAGAAGCTTGGGAATAGAGCATCGATATTAGATAGTTAGATCCTAGTTTTCCTCAGATACATTTATATATGTGATGTCATGTTGTATTGGTTATCCACTTTTGAGTCCTTGATTGGACAACTATGATGTTTCAGGATACAGTATTGACTTTGATGTATCATTTTGCATTTGGAATGACTGCATGATGATGATATATATCAGTGCTTTCTCCATATTTATGTTCCAATGTGTTTATCTGATGTTATTGTTGCTTTAAATGTTTAAAATCTTGAAAAAAATGAATGTATTTTGTACTTTTTAATATTTGCCGACTTTTCCCGATTTTTTCGCCGATGTTGCCGAGAAGTTGTATTCGGGACCCTTGCCAACTTTTTGCCGATTCCGACTTTTTCAACATTGGTTGAGAGATTAAAAGTTCCACAAAGAAATCCAAAGGAATCTAAGAAATCCAAAATAATGATCAGATACGATGGTCAAGGTAAGCACCAATAGCTTTGTTGCAAGGGAATGAAAGCTGCCAACTTCAAGAATCTGCAAACTGCTACAAAGCTACAATCAGTTTTGCATTGGGTAGAAGGCAAAAAACTTTCAAAATCCATGGAGATGGACTCTAAATCCCTGGAGGGAACTGCAAAAGGTAATACAACCCAAGTTTCCCATTTGCTTATTTTTTTGACTGCAATGCAAACAACATCTGCAGGAACAACAAAGTTTTATGCACACAAAAATGTCCCCCATAAGATGAAGAATGTGCCTCCTTGATCAGGAGGCACAGGGGTCAGTAATATAATGGAATTTTTCATTCATCGAATAGACTGTGCATCTGACATCTCAGACAGAGAGACTTGGCAGGGGATCTGCTAAGTAGATCCAACACCTCATTTAAGGTTATTTTCTTTTACTTGATGACTAAATGAAACTGTTGAAATAGAAAGCATAATTTAAATGTATTTGATTCTCAAGTTTTGAACTGGGAATTCAAAAACTGAAGGGACTGATGAGTATAGTTTAAATTTTAAAAAGGGAGTCTACTTTACCTGCGCTGTTGAAAAGGGCATGTGATAGGCCTGAAATAAGAGGCAGTGATATTATGGGCTTTCCATTCATCATAGGTTGCATATCTGACATCAGCCACTTTATTTCAGCAAGCTTTCTTATATTTAATGACTAGATGGAACTGCTAACTGTAGGAATCTTATTTTAAATGTCTTTGCTCCTGAGTATTAGACTGGGAATTCAAACACTAAAGGAAGTGATAATCAGTGTAAGATAGTTTCCTTGGTGGTTTTCTTACCAAGGGCATAGTGTTGCCATTGCTCGAGTGTTTGGACAACAGATATAATTCTTTGTTATAAATGTTTTAGTTGAACATGGCCTAGAACAAGTTCTATGAATGTTGTGCCACTGGATGTCCTCCCTGATTAAAAACAGCACCTATGGCTTATTGTGAAGCATTGCCTCGATCTCAAAATGCTGTTCCAAGTCCAGAAGGCGAGGCATCAGTGCATGGAAAAGAGCATCTTTCAGCTTTTGAAATGCTCATTCTGTGTCAAAAGTCCATAAAGATCTTAAGATTGCTGTCCTGAGTCCTGACTCAGTAAGCGGGCAAATATATACACAAATTACAAATGACAACAGATATTTAGCATAGGTAAAATGACAATAGATATTTTCTATGTAGCATCGGTAACCAAACCTGGGGGTAGGGTTCGCATCCCCACACTAGGTTTACATCCCCACGTCCTGGGTACGGGGTCGAGGGTATCCCAAACATACTCTTCCAAACTGGGTACTCCACCCACAAACCCAAGACACTGGAGTTGATGTTGGGGGAAGTTGATGGTAGATGATACAAGGTGCACCAAGTTTGGGGACGCCCAAGGACGCCTAGGGGCCAGTTAGCGACAATAAAGTCGGAAATAAAAATTTTACATTACCAATAATTGTTTCAGGATGTTTGAGAGTGGTTCCAACTAGACTTCATATGTAAAAAGCAAATTTTAGATCCCATTCAGAATTCAACAGACTTGACAATTTTCAGGATTTCATTATTGTAATGTTTCCACTAGATTCTATCATGTATAAGGGCAAGCGATTGGCATTTAACAAAGCACATCAACCTCTCATTGTACCTTGAGAGGTTGACCTTAATCATTGTACCTTGAGAGGCATTTAACAAAGCACATCAACCTCTCATTAGTGGTGTTGACCTTAATCAAAACGTACCCTACACAGTCAAGCAAAATCACTTATTGAGCATAGGAAGTTTTTTCTACCTTATTTTAAGGCTTGGATTGGGAAGTTTCATCAAAATTGTGGGCTGTTAGCCTTGACTAATGTCCCTGGAGGACCAACTTAAAGATTCAAGGTAGAGGTAAGGGATAGAGCCTAGAGGACAGAGGCACACAGTGCTATCGATGAATAGGAATATAGGCAATGAATTTGATGATATGTAGTATTAGTTGTAGCAATAAGTTTTTTGGACTATACAAACCATTTTGAGCCTCTTTGTTTATGTATTTTGGGTCAGACATAGATTGCAATCAATGTTCTTTAGGTTATATGCACCCTTGCATATTTGTGTATAATGGTTTGCATTCATGCACATGAAATACAATGAAAGTGATTTGGATTTCATGTGTACTATAAAGTAGGGACGTGGTATCCCTTCCCCTTCCCCAAACCTAGGCAACTTAGGATATTTTGGAAGAAGAGGGTCAGTCTAAACCATATGCAACGAGTTCATTTTTTTTCAAGACGAAAAAATACTTAGCCTTGATATTCAAAGTGAATCAAAGGGTAATGTTTACATCAGCAATGGAGACCATCAAATCCTTCAGTAACAACACACTAGGATACAAAACACGCAGATAGAAATCAAAGCAAAAAAGAAGGTGAAAGACCCAGAAACCACTTTCACTAAGAAGAGCGAAAAGTTGTCTATCGAGAGCACAACACATCTAGCAGACTGAGGATCCTCGGAAGCGCTTGGGGAGTCGACTAAACATAATGTGCATCACTTCATCCATGAAGACTGAAGTCATAAAATCATCAGGGCCAAAGGCCCAGTGTCCTTAGGACACAACAAAAAAGAAACATGTATGACTCCCAAAAAACCCAAGTCTCACCTCCACCAATCATATGTCCATCAAAAAACTCAAAATAGGACAAATTGCCAACGGCTAAAATGAGCGCTTCTTTGGACAGACAATCAGCTATTTGGTTGTGCTTCCGATAGACATGTTGAAACTCCAAAGAGAGAGGAGGATTTGAGGGACTTGACCTTTTCACACCATCCATCTAATTCCAAAACAGACAGAGTGGCATTGTCATTTGCCCAGTTTATGATAACAGAGGAGTCCCCATAGATGGCAAGAGAAGGAATGCCAATTTCAGCTGCAAAAAAAAGAAGAGTCCAAAGAGCAAGCAACTTTGCTCTAGTGTCCATGCTTTCGCCACATCCCAATTTCAGACATAAAGAGTGCTGCTCATTGATAGCCAAGACAATACCAGCGCCACCAATAGAATTCTATGAAGCACCATCAAAACACCATGAGGGTAATGGAGGACCGGCGATGGCCCAACAGATCTCACATTTTATTTTTTCTTGATGAATGGAAACAACGAGAGTTGATACGAAATTCTAAGGCATGTTGAGACAATACCCAACATTTTTTCTTCAAAGAGAGCATAATTTCAGGATAACCAGATATTCCACAGAAGAAAAAGAGGCAGATGTGAGGAGGTTATAGGATTCCTATACCATGCCTCGATAATACCCAGAATTGAAGAGTAAGACCAGCTGATCTCCAGATTATGTGAGCATTTAAGCTGATGAAGCAATCTTTTCACAAAGGAGCAGGATAAGAAAATATGACTATTGGATTCCTTTGCTATCAGACAAAGACAGTAACGGCTGGTCCTGACCAACCTTTTCGACGAAGAGTATCCCAAGTGTTAATACGATTCTGCAGCAAGAGCCAAAGGACACATTTGATTTTTAATGGGATGTCAAGATTCCAAATCTTCAGCAGAGTTTTGTTGTTGGAGAGTGCAACGTGAGCAAAAACAATCAAATCATAAGACAGAGCTGCAGAGACAACACTAGTCTTTCGGTTATGCATCCAACACAAGGAGTCAAAGGAGTCATAAAGGGAGATACCACCATGAGAGAGACCGTTGATATATTCATCCCATTCAACCTTCCACCTGCCACCCAGATTTAAAGCCTCCGAGGTAATCCAACAAGAGAGTCTCGGGTTTGCTTGGTTCTCAAATAATGAATCTCTCAAGGTGTGAAGACCGACATCTTTGAGAAATAGTCTGAGATCTTCAGATAACAGGAAGGAGGAGTTGAGTCCCACAATTGGGTCCACACGTAGCCTAATATGGACACCATTGCACAATTTCCATCTGAGTTCTCTACTAATCCAGGAGAGGGAGCAAACAAAGCCATTCCAAAAGAAAGAGGCCCCTTGAACAATATAATAGTGCTTGCGCAGCCACTCCTCCACAGACAGTTTTTTAAGATATTTGGCTTTGATAACCTGACTCCATAAGCCAATGCTGTTGATTACATACCAAAAACTTTTAATCCTAAGAGAGGTTCCAAACCACTCGAGGTTTTAATGTCCCAACCGCCATATTCCACAGGTCATGATAAGGTCTGCCAATCAACCAAATGCATTTTAGACCGACCCTCACTACTGCCCCACGGGAAAGAGAATATGCATTGCCTTAATCGGTTTAGAATAGCCTTTGGAATTCTTGCAAGAGCAAACCAATAGACAGGCAAACCAGTAAGTACGACCCTGATTAGAGTGGGGCTACTGCCCAAGTTCAAAAGTCTATAGGACCAAAGATTGATTTTTTTCAAACCTTTTGACAAGCCATCTCCAGTCTTTTGTTCCATAGTTTGAAGGCTGAAGAAAGTAGCTGAGATACTCGAAGCCTTCATCAATATGTTGCATTTTGTAAGGTAAAATGGCAGAGATGTTGTCCAAAATCAACACATCCATCTCATTGAAAAGGAAAGATGATTTTTCCACGCTGATACACATACCAGAGGCTCAACAAAAGAGTTTCAATTAGTCATAATAAGCCTACCATTCACATAATGATCCAATACTGAAAAGAATAACATCATCCACAAAGAGCAAGTGGGTGACTGCAAGATGAGCATTAATCTACAACCCTTTGATTCTACTCCCGACTCCCTCAATCACCAGGAGGAAAAGAAGAGGAGAGAGGGGACAACCCTACCAAATACCTCTAGACGCAGAGAAGAAGCCGGTAGGAGTCCCATTGATGAGGACAACAAAGTTTGGGGAGGCTAAGCAGCCCATAATCCAGTTAACTCTCAGGAGGGGAACACCAATCTGCAGGAGGATAAGTCTCACAAAGGTGCAGTTCACTTTGTCGAAGGCTTTAATAAGATCAAGCTTGGGGACGAGAGCTTCAAGATTATTAGATTTTATGGAATGGACTACCTCCTATGTGATAACCACCGGGTCAAAAATACTTCGAGATTTAAGAAACCCAAACTGCTCCCAAGAGAGAGAGCTATCCAAGAAGGGTTTCAGACGGGTGGCTGCAATTTTGGCAATGAGTTTATAAACCAGGTTGCAAAGTGAAATGGGTCTAAAGTCAGCAAAAGTGGAGGTTTTATCAACCTTGGGGATAAGTGTAATAAAGATAGAATTGAGGGGAGAATGGACCCTGCCCTCTCTCCTGTAGAATTCCACAGCATCAAGGAGATCCTTGCCCAACAAATCGAAGAACCAAAGAAAAAATTCAATTGTCCATCCATCAGGTCCAGGACTTTTTCCTTTTTAAAACTTTTGAGGGCACTTTAAACTTCTACAATGGAAACTTCTAAAGTGAAGATGTGACCCTCTTCTTTGGAAATGAAAGAGGGAAACAGTTTGATGACCTTCAGTTGATCTCCAATGTTAGAACAATCATCATCCTTGAACATAGCAAAAAAATGTTAGACACACAAGGATTTATGGCATCTAATGGAGAATCTGCGGTGAGAAAAGTTAATGTCAAGGTTTCGAGCCAAGCGTGGCTCATCTTCATGACATAGCAATGCCTGGGGTGATTGTTCATCTTTCATTGGTGCATTAATACAGAAACAGCCTACTTGAGAGGTGTCGATTAGGCTTGGCTTGTCGATAGTTTATTAGGGTTTAATTTGGCCTTCCTTCTCAAGCAGGTTGGCCTCATCATCCTGTAAGGCCAAATGGCATTGAAATTCCTTCAGGCAGACGCAAAACAATGGAGAATTTAGTATTGGCATCCCCCAATTCCATCTAGTCTATTCTGCTTTTAAGTTTCTAGGTGAGGGCGAGGGCCTTATGTATCAGAAGCTTGTCTTTTTTACTTTTGAGGGCTGAGAGAAGGGATATCTCAGCTTTGGAGAGGATACCCGAGGGTGAAGCCTCCAATAAACCAAGAATTTCCTTATCAACAGCTTGCAGGAGCAGGAGCTTGGACCAGAGATTTTTCTGAGATTTCTCCCAAGATTTTACCTTCCCCTTGGACCGGAGATTTTTCTGAGATTTCTCCCAAGATTTTACCTTCCCCTCAAGTCTTTTGAGATTGGAAACCAGCCTGGACATGTCATCAAGATCCTCCAATGGTACATCCTC
This sequence comes from Pseudotsuga menziesii, assembly GCA_001517045.1. Classification (NCBI taxonomy): domain Eukaryota; kingdom Viridiplantae; phylum Streptophyta; class Pinopsida; order Pinales; family Pinaceae; genus Pseudotsuga; species Pseudotsuga menziesii. The sequence goes on from LPNX010933082.1 coordinate 98,320, forward strand.
ATGCCAGCTAGTCATGACAACCCTGGTGAAAGACTCCTCTAAAAGCCAGGCTGGGTTGAATTTAAAGGGATAGGAATGGAAAAGGTGAAGAGGGTTCCACTCAAGACACAGATAGGATAATGATCAGAGATGACAGAGGGAAGAACCCAAGTGCGGTGTTTCTTTAAGTGGGGAAGAAGTGAATCAACGTAAACAAATTTCAATTTCTCCGCAATTTTATGGACCTTGAAATATTAATTGAATTAATTTCTGTTATTTGAGGACTCCTATAGTCATTGTGGGTTTGTCGGGAAAAACCCAGAAACAGAAAAGGAAGATATTATCCATTATTTTCACACAATGGTTCAGAGTTCAAATCCCGTGTTTTATTTTCACACAATGGTTCAGAGTTCAAATCCCGTGTAAGTTCAAACTACATGTCCAAAACTTGTTTTGGGGGATTTAGGGTTTGAATGTGAAAAAGGGAAAAGCATATAGAACTACTCACATGCGGCATTCCACGCTGCTCTCGTGGTTGCAGAAAGGGCAGCTGAACACTGTACTGAGCTTTTCCTGCTTTCTCTTGGTCTCCGGCTTCTTCGACGACTTCCTCTTCCCCATATCTGGTCGGTCTTAAAACCCTTCAAATTATACAGTAATTATCCCGCCTTAGAACCTACCACAACCAGAAAATTAATGGCAGAGATAACAAAAGAACACACGAAGGGCCTCACAAAAACAGCAATGCGTTACCTGCGAAAGAAATTCCCCGAGCGAGTAAAACTGCAAATCCACGCTGAAAAAACCGAAGTGGTAAGAAACCAGATGCGTGAATGGTATTTATAGTCACCCGTACCGACTCGATTTGGAGTGGCGTTATTTTAAGGAAATAAAAATAAAATATTTGTTGTGGAAAAGAGTATTTTGTGGAGATGTATGTTTGTGGGCTCATTTGAAAATGTGTTCCTTGAAACTAATTATTGTTGAAATTAACTACTGTTTCATATGGTCCAAGTGCAAAGCAACAAAAAAATTATTGTTGAAATTAATTACTGTTTCATATGGTCCAAGTGCAAAGTAACGTTTAAAAAAAATTTAAAAAAATTAGGAAATAAAGTATCATATGATCCAAGTGCAAAGTAACATTTAAAAAAAATTATTGTTGAAATTAATTACTGTTTCATATGGTCCAAGTGCAAAGTAACATTTAAAAAAAATTAGGATTTAAAGTAGATAATGGGATGAAACAAAAAAATAAATAGTAAAAGAAATGTTTTTTTGTTTGTTAGTTAGAATGTTGGTCATCAAATCATAACTTAAGGGTATTTAAATCATCAAAATTATTTAAATTATTTATATTAGGTCATATTAATTATTAATATGGTTGGATTTTTTGATATTTTCTCTTAACTAAATCACCTCTTAAGGTATTGAATTTAGGTGACCTTGCGAATGAAATCCACGCCTTATTATAAAGAGTTTGATGTCCACTTTTATTTGAAGAGGTTTTAATAAAAAATTTGATTTTTTATTTTTTATTTAGAAGGAAGGGAGTTTTATTAAAATACTAATTTTTCTTATTTATTTGGAAAAATAAATTTGTATTATAATCCCTTTTTCTATTTTTTATTTTTTATTTCAAAGGAAGGGAGTTCTATTAAAGTTCTATTTTTTCATAGTTATTTGGTAAAAAAAATTGTATTTGTATCCCCTTTGTGTAGTATGTGGAAATTTTGACTCTAGAAAAATCACCTCTCTCCTTCAAATCCTCCACTTTATGAAGTTATATTTCATTTTGACTTAGAGACTCAATGATTCCTTGTTAATTGGTAAGTGTGTAGTTATGATATTTCCATATATATGTCCTCCCTCTAAAATATACAGCATAATATTATCGTATTATGGATCTTAATGTAAATGTAGAGATATATTTTAGTTTTGTTGAAAAACACACATTCAAGAGTTGCGAAACCACACACATCGATCCCATCATTGTTGAAAAACAGTATTCACAAGGCCTGAAAAAGAGGTGCACAACATTTCAAAGCAAAGGGATTGTTATGATCTTAAACTAGCGATATAGAGAAGGACAGAGCAATGGTTTAAAAGAACTAGGGAGAGAGACATATATAGTAGAGAGTTGTGGATTATATAAGAAATGGGCAATCATTTAAAATTGGTTAAAACAGTGAGGTATTCAAACCATATTTTGGGAGAGCATCCACCGCATGCTTATTGATATCACATCATAGAGACCCTCATCAACTATATCCAGTCATTGAACAATAACCTTATTTTTACCTAGAGTAATCAAATCATTTAAATCACTTGGATATAACAAAGAGTGAATATATTCTAATAGTGTTTTTAAGGATTTTTCCATGACTTTAGTAAGTAAAAGTCAGCATATGCATTTTGTTGCTACAACTTGACTTTTAATTGAATACATTTTGTGCACTTTGGTTGAAGCTATCAAGATGGATTTTGGGCTTCATTTCATCCAAAAAAGTCCCTCTAAAAAATAATTTGTTTGCATGGTCATATGTGTAAGGGAGTTTGGTTAATAGCCATGATCTCGTTCACTTTAGTCTCTTGAATAATAAGTGCTATTTTTGTAAACGGATCGATTCATCGCTTTAATTATATCCTTTTGTTGAAGTCCTCTTCACAATGGGTCAAAAATTCTATATATGTCATTCCCAGCCTATGTTCTCTTAGAAATCCACCCTTTTAGGTGATAAGATTCTTTTTTCCTATCATATTCCAAGCAACATGGCTCCCAAATAGGATAAAATAAATCATATCTAACTTGTCATTGACGTTCATACTACAGTGTAAATGATTGAGCTTGATTCCACTCAACTTTGACATTTGCTTGATTATTAGGGTGGGCCTTGTGTAGCCTAAGAAAGAAGCCCCAAACTTATCCAATGACCCCATCTCATCAATAACATCAATCTCGTCTAGGTTGCGACCAACATCGACATGATGCAGTGCACACAATTTATGAACATATAGTTGGTTGTTATTCAATGATCAATTGCCCCATCTTACTCAATGATAAATTCCCACATTTAGGCCTTAACATCTCTAAGAGAAAGAAATAATGCCACAAAACATCACCCAAGAAATCAATCCACGTAACAATGAGTTCTCATACAAGAAAGGGGGGAATTAGTACCATGGTGTTCATTGCACCAAGGCCATTTTTTCTACTTGTGTTCATCCATCACTTTTGATGGTGTGTGCATTATCTTTGTGGTTTTTAAAATTTGGACCTTTATGTTAGCTCACTCTTATTAGTGCTTATGATTGTTAAGTACTAACATCAGTTTTCTAGTGCCCGCTACATTTTGATATAGACATGCACTTTCAACCTTTTCTTTCACAAACCCAATTAAGTTAACTCGTGTGTTCCAGTAAACCAAGAGTACTTCAAAAGGCACACTTCCTATTATGTTACATTTCAAAGACAATTTTATTGCCCAACAATTGCAAGATGAAGTGTTCTGCATTATCTAATCAATCAACCCTTTCTCAAAAGCATGGGTTTAAAGTACATGAATATCATCTAGTTTTTGAAAGGCGTCCCTTTAAAGTGCATGAATGGTTTGGATTTTACTCAAAGATAACATTAGTGCATTTTTGTAGTGGCTTCCAAATTTTATAAATTGATAACCTTTATTCCTTTTTAAAATGTTTTTCTTGTGCCCACGAGAGTTAGGGCAATTGGTAATGAGTAATTGAAATGAGAAGTTGTAAATGGAAGGTCATGAGTTCAAATCCCCCTTGGGTACTAACTTAAAAAAAATGTTGTTGATGCATCTAAAACAACAAATTTGTTTTCTAACAAAAAAAATAGCAATCCCTCAGTTTAGATATTAGGATTTGTGTCTAAGTTATATTATCATAGCACTCAGTTGCATATTTATCTTATAAATTATGTTAGTCATTACATTTCAACTAAAGATGTTCAAAATTGCTCCTAAGATTCATTGTCCCATGGTTCAACTCCATCTTAGAATTCATTTGCAAATGCAAATGTAGACCTAGTTGGATGATGGCTTATGTGCTAGGCTTGATCATAGGATATAACCGTGAGTTCTAATTTTCTCTTTTCCACTAAATTGTTTGATATTTTTCCACGTGGTAGCGTTAAGGACAGTTCAAGACCCATGTTCTTTAAGTGTTGTGACAAATTAGTTACATGTATTGGGAAAAGAAAATCGAGTATTTATTAAATGAAAGGTCTAATCTATTAGAATTGTCACTATATAATAGTTATAGACAAGCTCTCTTTCAGCCATTCCACTGGGAAGTCAATGATTGTATATTCTTGTATTTTGAAGAATTTAACTTAAAAATTATAAGTAGAGATTGAAATTTTTTATTTTGACATCCACACTCTCTTTCCCCCTCCCTATTATAAATATAAAGCGCCAAACATCACCCCCTACAAAATCTACAAGCTATAGTATGCACCTATGGGTACAATTATGAACCATTTGGCTAGGATATCATCATATAGCATGGAAAGAACACATTCTTATGGTAGGGAACTAGTGATAGTAAATTTTATAAATTAACTCTGCTATTGTAAAAAAAAAACATTCTATAAACTCTGTAATATGTTAAATCAACAACCTAAATTATGCACCTTTCAAAATTTTCTTTATTTATAGACTGGGATCACTCACCAAGGCACTTCTTGATGGCATGTTCTCAAGCATCCCAAGCCATACTATAACCCCAATTTTGCTTATTGCGTTGCCCCCACCATCAAAAGGTAGGAAGCAAGGAATGAAAGAATGCAAGTGACCTACTATTGTGGCATCCAAAACATATTGGCATCATAAAGAACCTCCTTTTTGCTAGACTAGCTACCTCAATCGCCTGCCCTTCCACCACCACTGACGCACCTTCACTTGTTCATTACATCAAGCCTGACCACAGTGGCTTTCCTTAGGATTTTGATTCCCAGTTCGTGTCCCACAAAGTCACTAATATTTTCAAGCACAAGAGACATGTGAATAAACTATACGTCTCCAAGCTTTTGTTGAAGGGCTCTCTTACAACCTAGTGCTTTCTTCCAAGCTCCAAAGTCACAGATGAGAATCAAATGCATGACCTCGAACCTGGTGAATCCAAGATGATGAAGGTTAGGCATCGCAAGGCTTCGACAAGGACGAGGATTCAACGGAATTAGAGTTAGAGTGTAAAACAATCTATGCACTTGTCGACTTTGTGTTGGTTAGATGGACGAGGAATCTTGCTACAATGGCCATAAATCATTTTTTTGCCAAAACCTCATCTTCAATGTAAACATAATGCATATTATAGTGGAGTGGATTTTATTGATTAGTGTAATGTAGTTGTCTCATTCCTTTGTAAAATATTTCTAGATTTTGATTTTAATTTTTTTAATTATTAATGTTATATTGGGAATTTTTTATGAAATTGATATTTCCACTATAATTTAGGTGGAAGTAATTTTCAAGTGCGAAGGGAAGATTAAACACATAGAATTCTCTACTAGACAATTATCCATAAGAACATTACCTATTCCATGCGTAAAGCATAGGAATTCTTTAAAGCAATGGAACATCACCAAAGGAAGCTCATTGATATCCCATATGAACCAAACTGATATGTGTGCAATCCAAATGTATGAAATTTAGAGCAGTCTTCTAGAATCAATATTACTCATGTTCTTGAAATGACGGTGTTCATCAAACAACTAACATGACAAGTAGAATCATTAGATAACTTCAACGTTGCAAATAACATTGTCATTAAAATGTAGTTGGTTAGCTCGGAAACAAGAACAAATACAAAGAACATTAATGATGAATCGGTTTCCCATGCAAAATCCAGTTCTAAACAAACCAAGCCATCTGTTTAAAACATTGATGGCATGAATGACAGTTGGTACTGACTCCAAAACATAACAGGCGTATTTTACAGCACACTAGCACAAAAACAACAGAAGGGAAATGAAAAGGTTAATAAAGAGACATGAAGGAAAATCTAATGGAGATGATTGAGCATGTTGGTTTCAAAAAGTAGGGAGGATAAAGAGATGAGAGGCCATTCTCATTTCCTCCCTTGGGTTTTACCCCTGTGATCTCAATAGACTTGGATGATGAGCATAAAAACAAGAAAAGGAATTGTGATAACCCATCATTTCTAATCTTTGTAGTTTTCTCATAAATGAGTTAAAAAAACAGAATAGTTTTCTATGGTTTAAAATCTCTATGAACATTGTACCCCTTACTTTTGCTACTTTTAGTTCCCCTTTTGATAGCTAGGGAACCTTCAAATACATAATTTTGCATTTCCTCTGTTAGAGAATAAAATAAAATAAAAACTTGACCAATGATAATAAGTAAACTCATCCAATATACATGGTTTTCATGGTTGATATTTCAGGAAGTCTACCTCTTTCACTTTTTCTAGTTCCCATTTGGATAATTAGGAAACCATCAAATGTGTAATTTTTCATTTCCTTTGTTGGAGAAAAAAATACTTGACCAAGAAAAAGGTTGTTGTCAATATTATTTTCATGTCAAAAACATATCTCTGACACACTAACAAATAGGTAAACTCATGCTTGCGGTTCCCATTTTAGTAACTTGGGGGCAATCAAATTTATAATTTCATATTTCTTCTATTAGAGAAAAAAAAACTCAACCTGTGATATTAAGTAAACTTGTCCAGTATACATAGATTTTGCTTATTCAAATCTTGGGAAGTCTATACTGATTTTCCTACTTCTAAATTCCATTTTGATAAATGTATGAGTTTGCATTTCCTCCGGCAGAGATTTTTTTTAAGGACCAATGAAAAAAGAGATTGTTGACCATACCATTTTCATGTCAAAAAAATATCTCTAATAGAGGCTAAGTGAACTCACACACACACACACATTCTTTGTCATCCTTGAACTTGCATAATCACCAAGAAATTTTGAAAGCCCCAAATACAACATCAAAAAAACTCAAATCCTTTACAATCAAATTTAAAAAACACAACTTCGAACAACAATCTCAAGGCTTGTCAATCCAGACAAGTCATTTTTCAATCAATACAACCTTCACTTTCACACAAAAATCAAAATCTACGTTTACTAGAAACATAGAAAACTAGAAAGCATGTGCTTTAAAGATCCAGTTCTTCCATTGGTTACTTGAAAGATCTTGTGCTTCTAGACATGAATATTGTGTCATGGGGAAGGTTCAAGTGATTAAGCACTGATGGTAGGGAGTATCTTCTGATTTGGGATAACTCATGTGAAATTATTTGTGTTTGTGGTGGCATATGTGGTGGGATAGATATCTTCTCTAGTGGGATAAATCACGCGAAAATATTGTCTCGGTTATTGAAATCCTCCACTGGATAGGAAAGAAGGGGCTTTAAAGATCCAGTGCTTCCATTAGTTACTTAAAATGTCTAGTGTTTTTGGACATTAATATTGTGTCAATGGAGAAGGCTAAAGTGATGAAGCGTGGTTGACAAGGGGTATCTTTTGATTTGGTATAGTTCATGTGAAATGATTTTTGTTTGCGGTGGCGTATGGTGTGGGATAACTATCTTTTGTAGTGGGATAGCTTCTATGAAAATATTGTGTCAATTACTAAAAGCCCCTAATGGATAGGAAAGAAGGGGCTTTAAACATCCAATTCTTCCATTGGTTACTTGAAAGATCGAGTGTTTCTAGACATGAATATTGTGTCAAGGAGAAGGTTGAAGTGATGAAGCAGGGTTGACAGGGAGTATATTCTATAATGGGATAGCTCGGGTGAAATTATTGTTAGACGAGTGTATATGCGCCAAAGTAGAAGATGTGAAAATACTCAATAGAAGTAACCCACTTAGGTGGTTGAAGCTAAGGTCAATTACATTAAGCTTAGGATATGTTCCAAGCACTGACAGAAGAGGAACCATTGTTATTGTGAGAGATAGCTAGATATGTTAGTTTAAAAAATTGAGGTGTCTCATATGGTAATGATATTGTAAACTGATTATGGCTTAAATCAACGACTTCCATAGAATTTCCCCAAGCACACAATACAAATAAGTTTCCATAAAACTTGTTATTGCTTAGATCCATCATTACACAACTTCCTATATTAGTAGGCAATGTGCCAAAGTGAGTTTGATGAAACATTTCAAAATCTTAAAAGTAGTGGGCCTGCAAAAGAAAAATGAAAAAGAAAAAATATTAGAACACCAAGAAAGCGATAAAAGTGAAAGCACATTTCAATAGCCATTTACCATTTCCTTGATAGATTTGCAAAAGAACTTCGTAGTACAAATACCAACAACATAAAGTGATAGAAGCAACATCATAGGATAGCCAAACAAAGGATGGTAATGACATACAGTCTCCCTCTGGCTTATATATGATGAGACATCATAAGTCAAATGTAAATGGCTAGACCATAATTGAAGAATTTAAGAGCTAAATAACTAATTGAACACAAAACAAAATGCTAGGCCAAATAAGTCTATCAATTCAAGCTTCAAAGCTATACAATAAATCCTCGATGCATTCCTTGAAAGATTATTGTGACTGAGATCCAATTCAATAAAAACTGGAGAATCTAAAACAAAAGTGATTTTTTTTGCTTATCAAAGAAGCCTTTGACAACCTAACTTGAATGTAGGAAGGAGACTTTTGGAAATAGGTGGAGGAATGAATCACCTCACGGTGGAGGGAGCAGACCCCAAGAGAAAGTTGGTCACAATAAATCCCTAAGATGTGTAGCAAAAGCTCTAGGACAACCCAAATCCAACACTGATAAGGAAAAATGACACTATAAAAGCATTATGTCCGAGATCTATAGGGATTGTAGTCTACTATGTTAAAATAACCTAGTTGTTGGCCATAGTCTTGATAGAGGTTTCTCAATCAAAACGAATTTGAAGAAAGATACGAAACTCTATTGTCTGGCTAAAAAATAGATTTCCATTAGTTAGTGGTGAAGGAGAAAAAATTTCTGTAGGAAGTTTTGCAAATGAAAGGAATGGTGGGTCCTTCACCTCGGGCCCTTTATAGACAAGCGATGGAAACTTAAGAGCTCTTGTTCAATCATTGCATCTTTCTCAATAGTTTATGGCACCATGGAACCACTATAATGAGGAAAACTGAAAGTAAAAAAGATAGTATCATCCATATGTTGGAGAACTGGACAACTAACCCTTTACATAATGGAATACTTAAAATGAACCCGAACTATTCTCCCTAGTTCATCATATGGAACAAGTGTGAAGAAAAAAACAATTGAGTCTTTAAAACAAAAAAGCTACTCCAAAGAAGAGATTTGGCAAAGAATGACTGCTAATATCACTAAATCATTTAAAGCCACGAGATGGAAGAGAAAGGATAAACAAGTATCTAGTAAGGAAACAAGATCCCTAGAAAGTGGGGCAACTAGATGTGAGCCAAATGTCCTACAGACAACCCCCAATAGCACCAAGACTATCTCTCCCCATGAGTGGAGTTAACCTCCCTATGAGTGCATCAAAGTTATGATGACACTTCTTTGGGAAACCTAGGACTAACAAGGATCAAGGGATGATAAAGGAGATATATTCTATGGTTTTATGGGGGCGGGGGCGGCGACGGGGGAGGGGGGAGGGGAGTGTATGAGTAACTCAACCAAGCCCTTGGCAACAACAAAAAAATAGTCTCTCGTTGACACAATTGATCACAAAGATCATTTAGTTATTATGAAAGGGGACTCAATTCTTATGATGAAAGCATAAGAGAAACGAGAGGTCTCCATTCCTCGGGCCTTTTTTTTTCAGACAAAAAAAACACTCGTTGGTATTCTATTGAATCAAAGGAATTGTGTACATCATCAGGAAATATCAGGACCAAACAAGTGGCCTCTAACAACTAGCAACTAGCCATAAAATACAACTTACATCGATAGCAAATACAAAGGAAATGTGTTCCTTCAAAACCAGGCATTATGAACCAGAAATGTTCCTCTCATAAACTCACTGCATAGCTATCAACCAAGTATGACCCTAAGGAAGATAATAAGAGCCCAGAGGCATTAACCAAGGCAGGGCTAGGGTCATCTCTCATAGTCAAATGTCATAACTAATCAAGAGGAAATAACTTTCACATATATGAGTCAAAACAAAAAAAAACAAAAGGCCCGCAGGCCTTTGGCATATCAAAGCAATGCTCTCAAAATAGCTAAGTTCTCACTTCCTCCAAGTGGTCACCTTCACATATTTCAGTAAAGGTAAGATGACCCGATACCTCATTAAGCCATTCGTCCGGCCTTGTTAATGCATCAAAGTTACCCATCATCAACCAACTTCCCTCTCGTCCTTTGATTGTGTTCTTGGCCCCCTTGTCTGGCATAGGTCGACTCTCAACCCTGGATCAATCGCTGCTTGAGGCTCTTTCAAGGCCAAAACATTGGCCTCGCTTTGCAAATCATCATACAAATAAATTTTGTCGTCCAATTTATAGGATATTTGGTCACAGGTTTCCGATGTTCCGTCAATGAATCTACGTACTGATGATATTTCTCTCGTGTCTCTGACCTCGTTGCAGACTCCAGATCTCTGAACCATTTATAGAACTGGTGACTAGAACCATATTAATTAGCAGGGACCGTTCTGCAAAAGCATGAGAAACAGCTGCAACTGCAGCGAATATCTTGTGAAGATGCTGTGAGAATAATTGACACGGGTTCTTCTCGGCCTCAGACTCGTGCATGATATCTTCATCGCGTAGTTAGTTTGGACAGTTATCACAACGCTGGCATAATGAAAACGATTTTGCTTTAATTGGTTGCAGCACTCTATCTCTCCCAATTCACTGGGTTTGTACTCTTGCCAAATCCTCTCAAAGAAACACCTCCATCATCTCCATGTATGGTGAACATTATTCACTCTGCAACATAGTAATGATTGCTTTCACGGGCTCATTGTTTCAGGTTTGATATGCTTATTCTTGGATCTCAAGCATTGCTATGTTGGAGGTTGAATGCATCATAGCAGTGATTGCTATGAAAGGCTTATTGCTTCAGACTCATTGCTTATTCTTGGATCTCAAGCATTGCTATGTTAATGTAGGCTCAACGCTTATTCTTGGATCTCAAGCATTGCTATGTTGAAGGTTGAATTCATCATAGCAATGATTGCTATCACAGGCTTATTGCTTCGAACTCATTACTTATTCTTGGATCTCAAGCATTGCTATGTTGTACGCTGAATAATGCTGGCATCTCCATGTATAGCATATGTACTTTACTGAATCAACCTAGAACCTGGCACTCATATCATTATAAGAGCTGAATATAGGTTGTGATTTGTCAATTGCTGACCATCATAATGGCAAACATTTCATTAAATTCAAAAACTCAAAGTCCTTTTAAGTGGTGGAAACCTAAGGCGTGGTCAAGTTAGCTAAATACTTAGGCCAAGGGTAAACATATCACATAGTGAGATTTGAATCCCTCTCGAGAGTATGACAAGGTTCCTCTTAATAACCATATCTACACTCAATTGACACAAGAAAAACAAAATATAAAAAAAAATATATTCTAAGAACATATATGTATAATAAAATCAACCTAGATGGTAGACAAAGTAGACAAAGGTGAAAAATGGAATGAGCTCGCATGAAACATAATTTAATTCCAAGTCTTAACTATGCAGTTGGTGAAACATTGAAGTGCAAAGAAAGATTGGAGTGGAGCTAATGACTTTTTAGAAAGGATGAACTAAATGTCCATAGAAATGAGGTAATAAATTTTATTGTCAAACATATTCCTAAGTTTGTTCCTTAGATAGATAATCAAGAACTGATTAAGGAAATCTTAAGTTTGTTCCTTAGCTAGATAATCAAGAACTAATGAAGGCAATCTCCATTAGTGGATTTAAACAAGTGATAATGGACTAAAATATTTCCAAATTGTTTTTTTATTAAGAATGTTGGGACATGGTGAGATTGGAACTATCTCTTGCAATTGAGGAATCATGTGAAAAGAGAGGGCGCTTACAATATTTCAATGCTAACTTTACTATTCTCATACCTAAGGAGAAGAAGGCTACATCAATAGACAAATTTAGACCCATCACCCAGTGTAATTGCTCTTACAAAATTATTTCTAAGATTATTTCCAATAGATTGAAGACCATTATGGAGGTCTCTTAGGAATAACGGGTTAAATTGGGGGTCGCCAACCCATTGATGGAATCATTGTGGCCCATGGGACATTACTCTCCATGAAATACATAAAAAAGTCAAGCGTTATGATGAAGCTAGATATGTCCAAGGCCCATGGTAAGCTACATCAACATTGCATTGCCAAAATGTTGGAGGCATTCGATTTCTCTTTAGATTGGATTAGTTTGATCATGAACATAGTAAGGTAAAAAAATTCTCTCTACTTGTGAACGGAGCCCCCTCATAGTTTTTTTTACAATGTAGAGGTTTCAAACAAAACAATCATGTTTTCCCCTTCATCTTTATCTCATTGATGGAAGGTCTTAATGGAAACTTGGTAGATGCTAATGATAGGTAGGGCCCCCTAAGTTTCTCCATAACCCTTAACTTTGAACCCTTATCTCGTCTCAGATTTGTCAATGACCCCATGGTCATCAAAGCTCTCTCTCTCAAGGAAGCCAAGACTTTCAAACCGTGCTTGAATACATTTCTTTGAGCCTCATGAGGAAAAAATAACGAAGAGAAATATCAATAATTCTTGTTCAATGTCGTGAGTAGTTCAAAGGAATATCAACAAAGTGTTGGGTTACTATCATGGTACACTCCCCTCCATTAACATAGGCATTCCCCTATTAGACTATGCAAGAATATACATCCATAGAAACCTCATTTGAAAGGTTAAATGCCGAACTCACAAGCTCAAGCTTCATATACCTTTGTTGTGTGGTTGAACCTCCAATGCATGTCGATATTTCTCTTTTTAGTTATTTCTACACCCATTCAAGATCTTGCATACCTCGTGTCACTCAAGAAATATTTCTTTGGGGTGGTTATATGACAAATATGAAATGTTCTATTGTGGAATGACAAAAAGATTGTCCCCCAAAGCACTGTGGCGGCATGGGGATAAATCCAAAGAAACCTTTATCTAGAAAAATATAACGGGGTAAATATACCTCAAGGATTGGTGAAATGTGACTTAATCAAGGTGGAAAATACCTTTACATGCTCCTACATTTGGAATGATGCTAGGAAATATCTGGATCTTGTGTAAAATTATAGCTTACAAGAGATTAGGTGGGGGATCACATTGCTTTAAAAGGAAGATTCTTGGCAACAACTTCCCCTTTTCAGTATGAGGCATATTTTCTGTTGATAAGACAATCCTTTGACAACCAAAATTGGACACAAGAAAGGGGATTTAGGAAGCAAGGGGAAGAACCAAGCACCACATGGTGTATGGAGTAAACCTTGAGTGGAATTTCGTTATAATATATCCCAAAGGATGGACAATAGAAAAGCTAGGACAATTTGAATCTAAGACTGGTTGATTGGGCCTAACCCTAGTGGCTGAGAGGAGCGCTATCCTACCCATCAAGCTTCAATTACCTCATCTCTTAAAGAGTATATTGTTTCAGTGGCCCTAAGTTGTTAAGCCCCATATATCATGACATTGAATTTCTATTATTATATTAAAATTGTCTTTATTGGTCGTCGAGTACCTTACTTATAATTGTACATCGTGTCTCCTATATATACCAAGGAGACCTAGTTTTAGATATCATCTCATCTTGTGCATTTGATACATTGTAAAAGGAGGTTTCCCATTAAAAAAGGCTTCTTCTTATTATTTTATTCATTATATGGGTTACTATTTCTTTCCATTTTTATGTTATTTTCGAAATTTGGTCCTTAACATTTGGTATTAGAGCCATTTTCGCTATAGCTTTCTTCTCGGGAAGTTTCAAATAACGAAAGTTTGAAGCACCTTGAGAAACATAGTGAAGTACCTATGGTAAAAATTAGGTCTTAGTTCATTATAAATTTGGAGTTATAGTTTGTGGAAGTTAGGGTTTCTGACTACTCGAAAAAACTAGTCTCAAACATGTGTTATGGGTAAAACTGTTATATCTTAAACTTGAGAGATCCAAATTGAGTGCCACCTACTGCATCAAAAAGTAGACATGCCATAATTTTTGCGTTAAAAAATTCATAAGCAAAACAAGAAAATTAGACATGTATCAGGCTGTACAAGTTCACTTTATTAAAAGGGACAAAAACAACAATTTTTGTAGAAGTTACAAAAACATTCTCTTGGTACATCAAAATTTGGTCAAACCTATGGCATTGTAGAGAAGCCATATTACTCTAGTATTGACAAAAGTTTTAGAATTAGCAGGGCTAAAATTTCAAAGATACTTGAAGAGAATGGTTACTAACAAAATAATTTACAAACCATGGTTTGAAAGGTAAGTTAACTTGAAATTTGTATAACTTCTAGTTGGAATATTGGTGTAGGGTGATTCAAAAGGTGTTGTAGAAAAAAAAATAGAGAACAATTCTCATAAATATTGGTGGACAATGTCAAGAAATGGTGCAAAAAATTATGCATTCGCTAAACTTCCTAAAGGATCATCCATTACACAAGAAGAGAAAAAAATTATGCATTTGCTAAACTTCCTAAAGGATCATCCATTACCAAGTGTGTCTCCCGGGGGGGCACCTGTCATCTTCGTCAAGAAGAAGGATGAAACTATGTGACTTTACATAGATTATCATCAGTTAAACAAGATGACCATAAAAAATCGATATCCGTTGCCCCGCATAGATGATCTATTTGATCAACTACGTGGAGTTACGGTGTTTTCGAAAATAGATTTAAGGTCTGGATATCATCAAGTGAGGATTAAAGATGAATACATCTTTAAGACAACTTTTAGAACAAGATATGGTCATTACAAATTTGTTGTAATGCCATTTGGGCTTACTAATGCCCCAACTGTCTTCATGTGTTTAATTAACAATGTGATGCATAAGTATTTAGATAAGTTTGTGGTCGTGTTTATCGACGACATTCTAATCTATTCAAAAACTGAAAACGAACATAAAGAACATCTAAAAATTGTTTTGCAAGAGTTGCAAGAACATCAACTCTTCGCAAAGTTTAGTAAATGTGATTTCTTCAAGGATAAGATTCAATATTTAGGTCATGTGGTGACCAATGAAGGAATTTTCGTAGATCCTGAAAAGATAAGGGCAATTGAAGATTGGCCAGTTCCTAAGGATGTGACGGATGGTCGATTTTTCATGGGCATTACCGGTTACTACCGGAGGTTCATTGAAGGTTTTTTTGAGGGTAGCAAATCCTATAACTTCCTTGCAGAAGAAGGGAAATAAGTTCGACTAGAATCAGAAATGTGAAGAAAGCTTTAAAAAGTTAAAAACTTTATTAACCAACGCACCTATTTTAAGAATAACATATCCTAATAAAGAATTTGTAGTGTGCACTTACGCCTGTAATGATGGGTTAGGCGGTGTTCTGACTCAAGAAGGGTATGTTATTGCATATGAGTCTAGAAAGTTAAAAGTTCATGAAAAGAATTATGCAACATATGATCTGGAATTAGCAGTTGTAATACACGTCTTAAAGATGTGGCGACATCACCTAATTGGCAGAAAATTTGTTTTAATGACTGACAATAAAGGATTGAAATATCTTTTAGATAAGCCAAATTTAAATTCCAGATAAGCTAGGTGGTTAGCTTTCTTAAGCGAGTATGATTTTGAAATCCAGCATATAAAATGTAAAGAAAATAAAGTTGCTGATGCATTAAGTAGGAATGCAAGGCTGAATTTTGCAACAGCAATCAGCACCTATGTTTCAGATTTAGATGAACAGCTTAAAGAAGGAATAGAACAAGATGAAATTTACCAGAAATTGCAAGCTAAAGCTAAAGAAAATCCAACAGAAAACTTAATTAAGGGTTACAGTTTAAATGAAAAAGAATTTTTGCTGTATAAAGATAGGATGTATGTACCTAACGTACCTAAAGTTAAGCTGTTAATTCTGGATGAAATCCATAAAACACCATATTCAAGTCATCTGGGTTATCAAAAGACTATAACCATGTTAAGAAAATAGTATTTCTAGCCAAATATGAAAACTGAAGTAGCAGAATATATTGCTAGGTGTTTTGAATGTCAACGGATGAAAACTAAACATCAACACCCAGCTGGTTTGCTTCAGCCTTTACCCATCCCTAGCTGGAAATGGAAGATAATTAGTCTAGATTTTATTACTGGACTGCCTAAAAATCAAAATCAAAATGATTCTATCATGGTAGTAATTGATAAGTTAAGCAAAGCAACTCACTTTATACCTGTTAAAACTACTTACAAAGCTGCAAACATAGCTGATATTTTTCTAAAACAGATTTTTCGATTACATGGAGTACCAAAAGTCATAATCTCAGATAGAGATCCTAAGTTTACAGAAAACTTTTGGAAGTATTTGTTTAAAGGGTTAAACACCACATTAAATTTCAGTACTTCTTTCCATCCTCAAACAGATGGACAAACTGAAAGGGTAAACCAAGTATTAGAAGATCTATTAAGAATATATGTGAAAGACCAGCCTGGTAATGGGAGGACTATTTACATCTAATAGAATTTGCTTATAATAATAATTATCAGACATCAGCCAGATTTAGTCCTTTTGAAATTTTATATGGAAGAAAATGTAATACTCCTATCTCTTGGAGTAATCAAGTAGATAGATTGGTATTATGTCCAGAACTGTTAAAAGAAATGGAAGAAATTGTAAAACAAGTGTAGAGAAATTTGAAAGTGGCACAGGATCGACAGAAAAGTCAAGCAGACTTAAAAAGAACTCCAAAGGAGTTTCAGGTAAGTGAACATGTGTTCATCATGGTAAGGCCCAAAAAGAGCTCTCTAAGATTTGGGAGTTGAGCAAAATTAACACCTCGTTACTGTGGCCCATTTGAAATTTTGTCTAGGATTGGACAAGTAGTTTATTAATTAACATTACCACCTAATTTAAGAATACATAATGTTTTTCACATTTCCGTTTAAAAAAAATATGTTCATGATGCTACTCATGTTGTTAACTGGAATGTTGTACAAGTGGAACCAGAAGGAGAATTTCTGGTGGAACCGGACTGTATCCTCGAAAGGAGGGAGGTTACACTATGGAACCGTACCATTGGATAGGTGAAGGTGCAATGGAAGCACCTTAGTCCAGAAGAAGCCACCTGGGAATTAGAAAGCAAAATGCGAGATGCATATCCAATTCTGTTCCAAGGGAATTCTGAGGATGAAGAATAAATAACATCGAGGACGATGTTATATTCTAAGGGGGTGTGTATGTCACATGCCCCAATTTCGCAAAATAATATTATCTTATTTTGATTTTATTCCAAGACATTATGTTAAATTTAATGCTACATTATAAATGATGACTCAATAGAGTCAAGGATATTGAATGCAATTCTGAATATTTTATTTTAAATAAATAAAAGTGGAGACAACAGCTTGGGAGAGCTGTTAAAAAGAGTGTTACTGGTCAAGTTGGTGGAGGAGACTAAGTGGAGAGCAAATAGACAAGTGGCAGCATTCTCCAACACTTCCAATGTTGCAGGTGGCAACCTCCTTACATTTGGGGTCATGATCCCCCAAGAAAGTGGGATCAAAGCAAGTGGATCAATTAATGACAACTAACTCAAAAAGACCTAGGCAATCTTAATAAAAGTACCCATTGAAGAGAGCTGAGGGTGCTCATTCCAAGAAGAGAATCATTCAGGTGATGTACTTCAAAGGATTTCATTGGGAAGGGAATTTGTGGAAGGTGTTTGAGGGGAAAACTGCAGAAAGTGATATAGTACAGCTTTTTAGCTAAAAGATCTTTCTGTTGAGTGCAGAGTTAGTATTGAGTCATTGGACTAGTATTTTGTTGCTTGCTCCACCAGTTCTCGGCCAAGGAGACCAGGAACAGGCTCAGGGGTCTTGAGAAGTCGTTGTTTGAGCGCTCTCCAAGAGTTGGTAGGGAGGAACGGCCTCCCAACGCTGTTGTCATCCAGCTTTAAACAGGTTCTACAATCTTTATTTACTGTGTCTAAAGTTTATATCGGAGAATGAATGAATAATGAATGATTTATATGTTATGTAGTGAACTTTTAAAGCTTGAAATCACTTAATTGTTTGAATGTTGAATCTATATTTTTGATGAAAAATAATCCTACCTGTGTTTTTCCCCGTCTGGAATAAACCAGACTGTACTCTAGCACAGGTAGTGTGTTTAAAATAGATGAAGATAAGTTAGGAATCTGAAATGAATAGAGTTATTTATGTTTTTCAGAGTATTGGAATCTTTTCTTTCTATAGATAGTTGCTTCCAGAAAATAATGTTATTCTGCCTAGTTAAGTTATTGTCCAAACCAGACTGTGTATTAAGAATGCTAGGAAAAAAAATTGTCATATTACTTTACTGATAGCAATGTGTTCAAGTAGGTAAGTTATCATTTTATACGGTATTTTCTTTTACAAACTATACATCTAACTTGAAATAGAAGAAATAGAAATGTCACAGTTATAATGCTTATTTATTTATGTTAAGTAGCGGTTTAAATATGGTTTTGTTAGTTTGTATATTTTCCCAATATTAACAGCTAATTTAACCTGCAACTATTTTGAACCCCAAGTAAGGATTAGTAACCTAATTAAAAGACAAACTAATTTAAGATGATGAGTATATTAATAAAGAACTTAATAACTCTCACAGTATTATTTTCGTTATAATTAAAATAAACTAAAATACATTAGTAACCTACACTTAGAGCATTATTAACAAGGAACTGTTCTTAAACTCTTAAAAACAAATTATATATGTAAAGGAGTAATGACAGAGTTAAAAATCCTCATTTCTTTTGATCGAGTTTACAAAAATAATCCTATAAAATAAACAAAACTATTATAGACTGTTCTCAGTCTTTATGAAAAAAATATATATGCAAATATAAACTTAAGAGAATATATTGTTCACAGATTATATTATTATTAACACAAATAATATTATTATTAATATAAACAATATTATTATTAACAGAGCCCCAAGAGTTAGCTCAAGCGGTCGAGCAACCGTAGTTAGGCCTCCCGGCAAGTGAGGTCGCGGGATCCATTCTACTCGACGCTCTTGGGGTTAGGCATGAAGTGTGCCGAGAGTGAGGCCCCTTCGGGTGGGCCCTCTTGAAATTATTCCGTGGATGTAGCCCGTCGGTCAAG